>OX393573.1:15635572-16198072 GCA_947652115.1 Blastomussa wellsi
ACAACGTTGACAAAATATCGGGACCCAAGCGATCTATCAAAATCACTGATCATTTCACCTGTACCTCAGCCAATGCCATCTACTGTATAACTTGCACTCTTTGCAAAAAGTTATACATCGGCGAAACAGGGAGACGACTTGGCGACCGATTCCGAGAACACCTTCGTGACGTAGAGAAAGACGACAAAAATGCATCGAAACCGGTCGCGAGACACTTCAATCTCCCAAATCATTCTAAGCAACATATGGCAGTCTGCGGCCTTTCCCTTCACCAAGGAAACACGGAAAGCCGTAAAACTCTAGAACAAAAATTTATTTTTCAAATCGGCACTCTTAATCCTCACGGTATCAACGAACGCTTTTCATTCAACTAATTTATTCCCAAGTTTTCACGTTACCAGGCACCAGCCAATAGCGAAGCTCCATCTTTCTGTATATAAAGACACACGACGCACAATTCCTTGATTCGCTCCGACGAAGGGCTAACGCTCGAAACGTCAGCACTTGAATCTCTTTACGGTGGCCAATTGACATTATCAACCCCGTTTGATAAAACCAAATTATATTGTTATACTTCCCACCGACGCAGCACCACAGTTTCTTTAGAAACTTACCCCCTCTATACACAAGTACACAGATAACAATATACTGATCATAAAGTAAAGACAGCCAGTAGATAGATAAAAATAACTCACCTTTGAAACTAAAGCGTCCTGCAGTTTGCCAAGCCAATGATAAAGAAACGGTGCTTCAAGATGTTTCTTTGGAGTGCCACCAAACAGCGACTTCTTCAGCGTAAGGGATGCTGATAGCTGTAAAATTTCAGGAGTCAAGCATGTAACTTTTAGGAGCCACCACGTAATAAAAAGCAATGTCCAACATGTCAGTTCTTAATTTATTTTTCTATTTTAGATAGTAATTAATTAAACCAGACCAAGTTAACTTTCCAGTAGGTAAGTAAACTGGATCAAGGTGCTACAGTACAAACAGATGCACCGGCAACCCGGTGGGTTTATGTTTAGTGTGCTGGAATCCGGATTGAATTATCTGGGTTTTAGCCCTGGCCGGGGCACTGCATTGTGTTCTAAGGCAAGACACTTTACTCTCACAGTGCCTCTATCCACCCAAGTGTATAAATGGGTACCTGTTGGAGCTGTTTTTCAGTCATGTTATTGCATCTTAACTCTCTATAAGCCGAACACCTCTCAAAGACGGACAACTGGTGTTGGCCTCTGTGCAGTGTTTTGCAGTCATTTTATTGTATCTAGTAGTAAACTCTCTATAAGCCTGACACCTCCATAGGAAAGGCAGCTGGTGTTGGTCCCTGCGTGCCATTTTACTGTATCTTAACCCTCTGCAAGCCAGATAAATCTTTGAGACGGACAGCTTGTGTTGGTCCCTGCATGCCGTTTTTCAGTCATTTTACTGTATCAAAATGAGTTCTCTATGAGCCAGATAACTCTCAGAGACAGACAACTGGTGTTAGTCTCTGCACACCGTTTTTCAGTCATTTTACTGTATCTAAACTTTCTATAAGCCAGACACCTCTCTGAGAAGGACAGCTGTTTTTGATCCCAATGATGTCTGTATTCGGAACAGTCGACTATATTTTTTAAGGGAAATAATTACTAGATGTTGATCACAAACCTCCACAGGTGGTAAAAACTGACACCATGAGGACAGTTTGACATGGCTTTCATGAAGGTGAAGAAGGGCAGAAAGAAACTTCCAGTCAGCCATGTCACCCTGCGCTTTCAAAAGATTGGACAAGATGTCCACTTCAAAACTGTAAGAGAAAACAGAAAATGTTATTTATTTGACTTTGATTTGCCCACAGGCCAGTCTTAGGGTAAATAAGCCCATAACTGTCAAAATTCTAAATTAATATAACTCCAGTCTTACGGTAAATAAGCCCATAACTGTCAAAATTCTAAATTAATATAACTCCAGTCAAAGGCTTGATAACTAACTTCTACCTTACACATGAAGATGTTAGCAAAATAATGCACTGTCATCCTTGTTCCGATGGCTAAGGTAATTAATTTAAATTTACATGTATAATGAAGTGAGTTGTTAAATCCCTGACATGCACAAACCTGAAGCTGGATTTCAGCGAGTCCAGAATTGGGTGATGAAAGCCTTTGTTATGTCTGCAGAATCATGTAAAATACCATCATCAATCAGAATTATATTTAGCTTTATTACACTTTGCTCAAAAAAATGACACTGCAGAAAAGTTCTCTTGATTTGACAACTTTCTCCTCCGCAGAGGCCTCTTTCATTTTTTCGTACTCTGGGAAACGGGGAGAAGTGAAAAGTAAGCACGCGGAGCCTGGGGAGAAGGGAAATGAAAGTCTGGGCATTTTGCTCTTCCCATCGTCCCACTTGCGCCCTCCCGCTAGAATAATAGGAACTTATTAGGGAGCCTCTGCGGAGGAGAGAGGTTTGATAAGCAAAGTATATTAGACATACAAAAGACGTGTAAGATTGAACATACCGGCGGCAGATCTCGTCAATCATGTTTGACAAATCTGAATAATTCACATTTGAAGAAGATCCCATAATTGCCATTGCTTCATAGCTGACAATATTATGAGTCAAGAAAACAATATAATGGCTTTATTAACACATAAATCAAAAACATTGCTTTTTAGTAAATTATGCACTTTTGTAAAGAATAAAAAAATCAACTTTATAATGAGGGTCGAACATTATGATCTTGTGACTAACAAATCTGCGGTCCTTGGATTGCTTATCAATATTTAAAATCTGCGGTCCTTGGATTGCTTATCAATATGGAATTTAGAAGCTTTTCTGGAGAGAGGAAAACTGGAGAACCAGGACGAAAAAACTCTGAACAAGAAAGAGAAACAACAACAAACTAAACCTACGTGACACCAGGGTTGGGAATTGAATCACCACTATACACTGGTGGGAGGTGAGTGTCCTCACCATTGCGCCATCCCTGCTCCCTAGCTTCATAGAGAGCAAATAACTTCTGGCCATATCCAGATCATCCAAAAAGATACAAGTCAATTAACTCCTGTCTAGCTTGTGAAAATTGACATAAATGTCTGCACAACTCAGCCAATAAACTTCCTTCAACAGGGATCCCTATGGCAAATGAGCTGTGAGTGGCTTCTTCTGTCCTCTTTAGCTCAGTTATCAGAGTTTTGAAGCTGTCTCTTACAGACTGTGAACAAAATAAAATAATTACTAAATAGTAAATATTCTGCTTTTAGTTAAATAATGAAAAACAAGCACTGACAAGCTGTACAGCCAAGGCTTCTGGAACCAGACACCCAGATTGGGAAGTAGAAAACGTCCCTACAACTGGAAATGGTTGTATAAGGAATGTATGTGTATGAAATTAATAACAGAGGTCGTACAAGTATGAGTTTGGTCAAGGTAGGTGCAAGAAGAGTCTAAGTAGAGTTGTCCGCTTAAATCTGTCAAGAGAGCTTCCACAGTGACTGTATTGTTGGGAGATTCTTTCACACACACAGATTTTTTGTTACATGTATGTGCAGATTCAAGATTTGTTCCACTCAAAGCTTTCAGGCAACAATGAGCACTTTTGCATGCTCCAAAGCTTGGACTTGGCAGAAGTCTGCATAATTGCTTGGTACTGACCAAAATAGAAGTGGGCTCTGTCCAGGGATGACTATTATGGCATTAGCCATTTTCTAAGTGAGCAGAGGACTGGGTACAAATACCTAAAATTGATTGGGTTAGATTGGGTTGAAAAGCGAATCCTGCTGTACTACACGAAAGAGTACCCAAGAGAGTGTGTTGGGAGTAAAGGGAAATCAGTGGTGGGTATTCAAAAATCCCTGAAACATTAAGAGAGTTTAGTATGGGATGTAGGGATGCCTGACCCTCCAATACATATGAAGCTATCTACTGAAGTTATTTTTTTATTAGCAAATTTGGTAATCTTCATATAAATTTCACTCTCAACTGCAGAAAAATACCTTACGCCAAATGCTTTTATCCCCCAGGCCCTCCTAGGAGGATGGAATCAAACCTTGTAGAAAGTTTTGGATGCCCACTTTTCAAATCCTAGCTAAATGCCTGCATAGTAAGTACTAAATATTTGTAAGGACTAAATCAGTAAGTACTAAATATTTGCATACATCCTTTCTGAAAAACTTCTTGGCGATAAAAGGTAGAGAGAAGTACGTCTTTTCTGCCAGTGCCAAGTGAGAGAGAGTGATGAGCAGCGATGACCATGGTGTACTTGATACTAGCGGCAATCTTTTTGTTTCTTTCTCTTTCTCCTGTATGTAGAATGACAGAAATTATTAATCTTAAATTTACTAGGTGACCAAATGGTTAGAATTGACGGGTGGATCCAGGATTTTCCTTAAGAGGGGGTGCACCACTAAGGAATGGCATAACTGATGGGTAATGTAAGCAGAATACTAGTTATATTAGAAAGTTGCAAGTCATTACAGGGATCCGCCCCTGGCATTAATGACTCTGGAGCAAGGGGCCTGGGTTCAAGTTCAAATTTTTGTGGAAGCAGTGTGGCCTACTGGCTGGGCACTGGACTTGTAAATATCAAGAGGTCCCAGGTTCCAGGCCTCCTCTCTACCAATCAGTCTGGATTTGTTTTCAATGGTCTTGAACTCAAATTCACTACATTTTCTAAACAGCCAACTGGTCCGTCACCCACCAGCTGGGATTCTTAACATGTTATTGTGTACCACAGCATATTTTGAGCGAAGTGTTCATCATCAGAGATGTCAACTCTGATATGCCTATATATATTAAACAGAATAAATGCCAGAAAAAATCAGATGCCCCAAGCGGGATTTGAACCCATGACACCCCTATCTCATGTAAGGTGCTCTAACCAAGAGAGCTACCGAAGCAACCACGATGGAGTGAGTCAAATATTAGCTACAAAGGAAACATCGATTTCCAGGCATTTGCTACCAGGCCTCTCAGACTGGGAATTACTTCTGTCGGTCGTCGAGACGAAGAGCTGACCTCTCTGATGATGAACATTTCGTTCGAAATATGCCGTGGTACACAATAATTTGTATGGTCTACAACATCTGGTCAGATTGGCTATAATCTAACAAAGGAAATCCAATCACATCAATTTTTTTATAATCTCTCTGTTATCAGTTAGTTTATAACAGTTGATTTGATCAGACTCCCTTCATTACATTCTACACAATCAAATTGTGTGTCCCTAGAGTGACTTGTTTCTTGTGCACAGGCCGAGTTGGCCAAGAGGGACAAGTGGCTCTGGGGAAGAGAATGGGGCACTGCACCACGTTATCGGGCAAGAAACTTTATTAATCTTACAGTGTCTATTACTGAGGATAACCCTGCAATAGACTAGCATCAGCTCCGGGGGTGGGGGAGAGTGGGGCAGGGTAGAAATACTTGTATTCGCTTGATACTATGGAATTGAGATATACTTTGACCTGATGTGCCTCTACCTTCACCACTAAGTATTATTTATTATTTACATGTATTCTCAAGTTTTTGTCTGCACTGTAATTCATCCATTTTAAAGCTTTAGCCCGGGTCCGCAGTAATTGGCCTTAGCTGTTGCGGTATCCCTGTCCATGTATTTAACTGTATTTTTAACTTTTGTTATGTCATTATATTCTTGTAATGCTTATTGGGCAAAGCAAATAAATTAAATTAAATTAAAATATCTCTTTCGTGACTAGGTGTCACATAAGGCCTGAGATGTGCCTAGACTACACCTGAATATTAGTACTTATAATATCCAAAAACGACTAACCACTTGGTCTTTTGCTTTGTCAAAAGCAAACTGGCTCAGAGCATGGAAAAACGTCTCAAGCAAGGCTTGTTCTCTGGAAATGGGTGGAATGCTTGGTGAAGGGCTTCGTTTCTCTGTTAAAAATAAACAAGTGCTTTATAGTTTACAGCATTCCAAATTCTCCATTGCTTTAAATCAGAAGCTTTCCTTTTTGCCCGTACTGCAGTATGCACGATTTTGGACAGGGTCAAATAAACGAGTAAACTGATAAAGTAAAGTGAAGTCTGTAGTCTGAAAACAAACAAGTCAAATTTAAACAGGTCTGGGCAAACCTGAAAAAACTGTTTCAAATAAGACGCTGCTTTAAGTGGTTTAGTGATTTTAATACTCACTGTTTCAATAGTTGTTCACTGGCAGGGAACCCAATAATAGACACAGAGAATGGCACTATTCAAGCACACGTTTAATCCCACACGTCCAATTCTACACCAGGTAACTCGATCCTAGACTGATTACACAATTCGATTAACAAAGACTCATTCTAAACAATCACTATTGTTACATCCCCTTCGTTTTAGAACTAGATCACAGTTCGAATCAAAGTTAGTAAATCACAAGTCTTTGAGTTCATTCTACGACAAGTCCGTTAATAACGCACATAATCCCTCAAGTACGACGGCGGTCGTCTGTTACGGATTGGTCTTGAATTGGTCTCGGCACTAGCTGGAACAGTCTGTGGCGGTGCGGACGCTGGTAGTTCCGATGGTTGTGGCAGGTCCGCTGGTTGATCATCAGGTGTTGCAGGTTCAACCGGTTTCGGTGGGGGGGACTCTCTGGTCTTCCTCAGATGAAAGCGGTTGCGGCGGTATGTCCCTCCTTCTGGAGTTTCAACCTCGTACGATCGGTCGTCCTTCTTGCTGGTAACTGTCGCCTTGTGCCACTTGCGCTCGTGCTTCTTAATTGGTTTCATACGCACTACGTCGCCAATTTCTAACTTTGGCAGATCTCTAGCCGTCTTGTTGTAGTACTGCGCTTGCTTGAGCTGTTGCTGGCGTAAGAGCTGTCGCTGCTCGTCAACATCAGGTACTTGAGGTTTCAGCAGTGCTTCGGTAGTGGGTAGCAAGGTCTTGGTTCTTCTGCTCATGAGACGCTGAGCTGGGCTGGCGGATGTTCCTTGGGATGGCGTATTGCGGTGGTCTAACAGTGCAAGATGAATGTCGCTGGATTTCCTCAGTAGCTGTTTTGCTGTCTTTACCGCAGCCTCTACTTTTCCATTGGCCTTGCTATTGCCTGGGCTGATTGTGCGATGTTTGAACTGCCAGGTCTTGGAGAAGTGGGCAAATTCCTGGGAGGTAAACTGGGGACCGTTGTCGCTGACTACAGTGTCCGGGCACCCATACCTGGCGAAGTGATTCTTTAGCTTGGTGATGACTGTAGGTGCACTTGTACTTGCCAGCTGGTCTATTTCCCAGAAGTTACTGTAGTAGTCTACCGTGATGAGGAAGTCTTTGCCCTTGTAGGAGAACAGGTCAGTGGCGATCCGTTCCCATGGTCGTTTTGGTACAGGGGTACCCTTCAGGGTTTCCTTCGGTTGAGCTCTATCGTACTGTCTGCAGGTCTCGCACGATTCTACTAGTTGCTTCATTTCTGCGCTCATTCCAGGCCAAAATATGCACTCTCTGGCTCGTCTGAGGCAGGCTTCTGTACCCATATGTGAAGAGTGTATTTTCTGCTTCATTGTTTCTCTTAGCTTCTTTGGGACAACTACTCGCTCCCCTCGGAAGATTAAACCATTCTGAACTGTCAGTTCATCTCTCTGGCTAAAGAAGGGAAGTGCTAAGGTTGGTACCGAAGACTTGTCATCAGGCCAGCCTTGCAGGATCACCTTTGTGAGAACTTGCATTGTCTCATCTGCCTGTGTTTCTAGTCTGATTTCTTCCAGTCTTGGATCAGAGATGGGCACACAACTAGCCATGTTGACAAACTCGAACTCTCGGTCTTCCGACTCTGGTTTCTTTGGGAGATATGCTCTTGAAAGCAGGTCGGCCAGGAACATGTTCTTACCACGCTCGTAGTTGACTGTGACGTCATACTTTAGGAGACGCATCATCATGCCCTGTAGCCTCCGTGGTGCGCTTGCTAGTGGCTTCCGTAGGATCGATTCCAGCGGCTTGTGGTCACTGTACACGAGGACATTTCGCCCAAAGGTGTACTGATGGAATCGCTCCAGAGCATAGACGATGGCAAGGCACTCTTTCTCTATTTGTGCGTATCTCTGTTCCGTTGGGGTCAGAGCCCGGCTTATGTATGCAATGGGTTGGCCACTTTGCATTAGAGCCGCACCTAGTCCCTTTTGGCTGGCGTCGCACTGTACCTCCAACTGGCAGGTGGGGTCATAGTAGCGTAAGATTGGCGCTTCTGTTGCCAGTGTCTTTACTTTCTGGAAGGCTGAAACCTGTCCTTCTGACCATTGCCACTCAGTATCGTTACGTGTGAGTCGTCTAATCGGCTCCATTACATCTGCGAGCTTTGGCATGAACTTTGAGAGGTATGTGACGAAGCCATTTAGACGCTGGACATCCTCCACGTTCTGTGGTGTAGGCATATCGAGAACTGCTTCGATCTTGTCTGGGTCCGGCTCCAAACCATGGTCGGTTAGAACATGGCCCATGAACTTTACTCTCTTGAGGCGCAGCTTGATCTTGTCTCGATTCAAAGCGATACCGCGTTCTCTGCATCTTTGCAGAAGCATTTCTAACTTTCTGTCATGGTCAGCATTCGCTTGTTCCGCTGTATCTCCAACCCCATAGACCAGTATGTCATCGGCGATGTTGAGGACGCCTTCAAGTCCCTCTAAGGTCTGGTTGACACGCTTCTGAAAAATCTCTGGAGATACGGATAAGCCAAACGGTAACCTGAGCCAGCGGTATCTTCCGTACTGTGTGTTAAAGGTTGTCAGAAGACTTGACTCTTCGTCGAGAACACAATGCCAGAAGCCAGATCTAAGATCGACGGTAGAAAAGACTTTCGCCTTGGATAGCTCGGGTAGTATTTCATCCAAGATGGGCATTGGATAGGTTTCTCTCTTCAGCACTTTATTTAAGGGTCTTGGATCAACGCAGACCCTCAGGGCGCCAGATTTCTTTGTGGTCACGACGACGCTGTTTACCCACGGGGTAGGCTGGTCCACAGGAGCGATAATTTTCTCTTTCACTAGCTTGGTCAGTTCTTCTTTGAACTTATCTTTCAGAGCTGTGGGGATTCGTCGTGGCGGAATGATGACCGGTACTGCATTTGCTTCAACTTCCAGGTGAACCTTGCCGGGAAAAGTTCCTACCGGACGATCAAACACGTCAGAAAATCGCTTAATGACTTCTTCTGCTGCATTAAGGACTTTAACCTCTGCTTGCTTTGAACCGGGTGGAGATGTCGTGACGAAATTTTCTTCGTTCACCGTGATGAGCTTCATATGTTGGGCTGCCTGTGCACCAATAAGTGGAGTAAGATTCTCCTTTACAACGACAAATTCGACCGAGTACTTCTTCCGATTCTTGGGATTTCGAAGTACCATTCTTGTCGCTCCAAGCGGGGTAATTTCCGTTTTATTCCACATTACGAGTCGCTTAGATGTCGATGTGATGACAGATTTGCCGATAAGTGCTTCAGTGATGATTTTTATCGACGCCCCACAGTCAATTTGGAATTTGACAGCACGATTTCCGATTTCCATCATGGTGTAAATTTCCTTCGCGTAGCTAGATTTCGGTGGATTTTCCGAATTTACGGCGCTGACTGTAGTAGAGATGCTAGTGATGAAATCCACGTCGCTAGAGTCGGAGTCGGAGTCGACGTCAGACAATTCTTCGATCTGTTTGACCGTGGCGTCAAATCGTGGTGATTTCTTCGATTTACGACAGGCTTTTGCGAAGTGATTTCGTCCTCCGCAGTTTAGGCACTTTGTTCCCCAGGCTGGACACTTCTCTTTCTTGAGTATGTGCTCTCCGCAGCAGAAACGACATTTCTGGCGGTTTCCTTTTGGGTTGCATGTCTTGTCATCTTTCGGAGTCTTGACCTTAGATTCGCGCTGTCTTATCTTGTTTACTTCTCCGGTATCTGTGCCAGAAATTGCTTGTAACTGCGAACTTGTTGCTTCGGAGCTTCGGCATATGTCAATGCACTTTCCAAGGGTGAGTTTTCTCTCTTGGAGAAGCCTTTTCCTTATCTGCTTGCTCCTTACGCCCAGAACGATGCGATCTCTTATTAGACTGTCGTGCAGGCACGTGCAGAAATTACAGGTTTGCGCTAGTTTGCGTAACGCTGTCACATAAGCATCAATGGTTTCGTCTGCTTCTTGGTTTCGGCTATTAAAAACGTATCTCTCATAGGTTTCGTTCACCTCTCCAATCGCAAACTCATCCAGCTTTTCCATAATCTTTGGCAATTTCTTCTTGTCTTCCTCTGACTCAAAAGACAGGCCATTGTAAACACGCAACGCATCGGAACCCAAACAGTGGAGAAATAACGCGACTTGATAATCATCGGGCTGTGTGGCCAGGCGTGTTACAATCGCATAATTTTGCCACTGTTGTTTGTAGGTTTTCCAATTCTCCGATGTGTTTTCTCGCTTGATCGCCGCCCGCTTGACTCGCTTCATCAGGCGGAGGCATTTCTTTTTGATTTCCGACGCTATCAGGCGCTACGGTCGACACAACGGTGGTGTTAAACAAAAATCACCGCTGCCACCATGTTTCAATAGTTGTTCACTGGCAGGGAACCCAATAATAGACACAGAGAATGGCACTATTCAAGCACACGTTTAATCCCACACGTCCAATTCTACACCAGGTAACTCGATCCTAGACTGATTACACAATTCGATTAACAAAGACTCATTCTAAACAATCACTATTGTTACACTCACCTGCTTCCATCTAGATAACTTTGAAATGCTTCAAGATATTCAAACAAAATAAATGGCATCATTTCTGCATTTCTTCTGCCGCACTGTCCGACATGTTTGTTTGCAAAGTGTAACCAAGCCTTCTCAAAATCCCAGTCCTTTCGCAGACCGTGACGGGTCACATGAGAAAGTGTTGGATAATGGTGTTTTGGTTGTCCCTTGTTTTGTCGTTATTTGACCGGTAAATCCATTAGATCGTAAGTTTTTTCATGTATTTTGAAAAGTGTGATTATATGCTATAACTCTTATCCAATTTGTGTCAACAAAAATGGCACAAGATTGCCAAAAGTTGTCGATTAGAACTCTGTTTACTACTTGGTGAAAATTTTGAATTCTAACATCAGAGGATTTCCAAAATTTAATGGTATCTTTATTTATTTTAAAGTGACGACGAGTTACTGATAGAGCTTGCGTATTGCTTTGTTTTGTTTTTGACCTAAAATTCGATATACTTACTGTTTAAATCTTAAATGATTATATGTAGTTTAGCGTGATTGAAACAATGAAGGAATTTTTGTTTTTGTTTTTGTTTTTGTTTTTATTTTACTCCAGTTTTACAGTATGACTAATTATCAGAGCCTCGCAGATGTTGCTTCAAGTGGAGATGAAGGCATAGAGGATCCAAATCTTTCCTCAGGTAAAAAGATATGCAATTTGTATAGAACATTTATAGCCATGTAGAGAAATGTGTGTAATTGTATCAATATAATAAATAATTATTGGATGAGGTTTTTTGTTATATCCAGTATTATCAGGGGTGAGGATGAAGTGATAATGCTTAACAAGACCTGGATATCATCAAAACCTGAATACAATAATTCAGTTTTACACTCTGGTGTCTCAGAGATGATAAGGGGACTCAATTATTATTAGAAGATATTAAACAGTACTTCATTTTCGTTCCCAGAGGCCAAATCTTTTTGGTCAGCACCAAGAATCGCGACCTCTGGGAACATCCAACAACGGAAGTCCACGATTCACAGACTTCCCGTCACTCTGCACAAAGTCAAATCTGATTGGCTGAAAGCTACAAAACGAGTTCTCTATGCATGCTCACAATTTGGTTGTGGTCAGAGGTCTCGATTCCTTGGTGCTGACCAAACGAATCGAGGCCTCTGGGGACAAGAATGACAGTACTTAAGGATGGAACGCTTCAGTACAGTACCAACTCAATCTTTTTTCGGGTTTTGTAGCTTTCTTTTCCCTGCTCAGCTGTTGTTGCTGGGTTTAATATGAAGATCTCTGAACGTTGTTGTTGTTACTTTTCTTGTAGCTGTTGTGATGCCATTTGGTCGGTTATCAGTTGAGAGTGAAGAAATTAGAAAACAAAAAGTTAACTGGCAGTCATATGTGCAGTGAGTCATTTTGTTTTTTGTTTCTTACAATAAACTTTATTAATTTTGTGATCTATTTAGTGAATGAAAGGCAAAAATTTATCACACAAATCTCACATATAGTTCTACATATAAAACTTGCACAGTCATGTGGTTCAATTTTATCTTTGGTTCAAATTTTATTTTCCTTTAGTTTTGTGTATGGTAATGTATGATTATGAGTTTGAAACAAAGCAAAATAAAACTATATGTAGTCTGCATTCAGGCTTGAGCAGCCTGGCTGCATGCTTTTTCTGGGTTCTGTAGCATGAAGATTCTATGGGTATTGCTACAGATGCCCTGGATTGAGATGCTGATATAACTCCCCAAAATTTTGTCTGGCTGCCCATTCAGCAAACATTTTGCTGCTATCCATTTTAGTTCCAACGCTGTTGGAATGGTGTTGCAAGGCACTGTTAGTGGTAAACTTCTTTCTCTACCCCCTCCCATCCCCCAAAAAATACACAGTGACCTCATGCTGGCACACGAACACTGCTCTAACCAGTATCCAACACATTGACTACCATGTTGTTGTGCCTCAAACAACATACATTTTCTGTGTAGTGTTACATATGTACCGGTATGTTGTGCACATACATGTAAAGCTTCCACATTCTGTAGCATTAAGCAAGTGAGAGTATTTCTACTCCCCCTGGATGGGTTGCTAGTCCATTGCAGGGTTACCCCCCAGTATTAAAGGTGCTGGTACCCATTTATACACCTGGGTGAAGAGACACACTGTGAGAGTAAAGTGTCTTGCCCAAGAACACAATGCAGTGACCCGGTCAGGGCTCGAACCCAGACTGCCTTTGCTGGAGTCCAGCGCACTAACCATTAGGCCTCTGTACCTCCACCCATACGGCACATACTCTGGTAATAGCATAAATGAAGCTTTCAATTCCACTAGTGTTTCATGATGGTCATTTTGTTTATCTTAAAGTCTTGTACATTTTGAACAGTTTTTCTGTTAGCGACCAGCATATAATGTACAGTACCAACTTTGTATTTATTTGCTAACAATATACATACTGCATTATTTTTTCTATTTCATCAGAAGCCAAATGATAAACCAAGAAGATTACACAATGATAGCTGACTATGACTGCATGGGAGTTGAAGAGAGAGGAAACATAATTGAACAAAAGGGTGACAAGGTAAGAAACCAGAAAAACTTTTCATCATACTGTTGTATAGTTTAGCATTGATATCAGCCTATAATAGGCTTATATGGTGCTGTTTGTAGTGTTCAGCAATACACTGCAATTGGGCAATTTTTGGATCCATTTAATTGCAGTACCAGAAACATATAAAGATTTGTAGTACCGATTCTCTCTGTGTACTCATGTTAAATAAATACATGTATAACTGTTTTATTTTGTATTGCAAAAAATCTATTTTCAATATTTGTTTTGTCAGCTGACAACATAAAAAGCACGATGGACAAACCGATTCAGAATGCATTGTAGAACATTACTCAGACACACAACTTTCTTGGTTGTTGACACATTCTGTTTCTCTTCAGTTTTCCAAGAGCTGTTTATCTTTGCTTGCTCGACTATCTCTTGACCATACAATCAAATATATACTTGTCCTGATTGATGATGTGCTTACTGTGAGTATCTTAAATTTGTACAGTATTTAACACAATGATTATAATGTATTAGTGAGGCTGTTTATTTGAGCTTGCTAGGACCTGCAAATAAAGTACACTCAGATAATTGTGCAACTGCAATTATTATACTTGTACAGTGTAGTACACTCAGAAATAATTGGATTGAAATAATTTATGAGGATTAACACAGGCACCTGGACATTTTTGGAAAAGGTGCTTTTTTGGACATTTTATGACATTTTGTGAGCTAAATCTGCTCCCAAATACTCAAAGCTTCTTAAATTGCAGCATGAAAACATGCCAACAGTGTTCGACGAGTGGCACGTTTTATAACATTTTATTGCGTTTCCTTTTCTCCTTTTCTTGTCGTTTTGCTGTAGTTGTTGGCCTTCTACTGGTCTTCCTGTCTGTCCAAAAATTCCAGAGAAAGCATCATCCAAATAGGAAGTTTTCGCTATGGAGTTGCTGCACGTAGCTGAGGCAATTTTTCCTCCACATTTTTCACTTAAATTTCCAAGCATTTCCTTGTGTATTTCATGCCCAAATAACACTGCCATTCTGATCTGGGTACCATTTGAAAGATCTTTTCCTCCTGCAGAGAGATGGTACAACATGTATAAGTTATGCCTTTTTGGGTCAAAAATGATGATGTCAGAAGTGAAAGAAACTTGGACAATTTCGTCATGGCCGGTTTGGCCAGTGCGGGCTTCAATGGGTTAAGATGTTGAAAAGAAGAAAAAGAAAATGAGTGTTATTGACTATTATTTTGAATTTTACTTTATCCTCAGAGTTATTGATAAAATTCTGTATTGTTATCTTCTTTTTGATGTTAAATATGGCTTGATGAAGTCAAATGTAAAACCTTTCATTGTTCTTTCAGGAAGATAGAAGCAGAGTGTCTATCTTTCATGCATTTGGTAAAAAGTAAGGTTAAATTTGTTTGCTCTTTACTAATTACAACTACTTCAAATTGATTGAAATGACAATTTTCAGAAATCAACTGTTTACAGAACTGATGTACATGAAACAATTATGTGGACTGTTTTATGTCTCAGAGCCAACATCAATGTATGGGCCACTTTCTTCAAACTTTTGAACCGGCAAGATCAATTTATTGTCCATCAGGTATGCAGTGTAACAGAACACATTTTGTTTGAATTTATTAAAGATTACTTCAAGCTATAGCTTGTTTCAATGTTCATTAGACTCTTCCTCTCTTTTTCTTTTACTTCATTTGGCTTATGCAATGCCCCCTCAACTTTTCAAAGTTTTATTATGTTAATGTTTTTTGTGTATCATTTAGACAGCTATTATCATAGCAAAGCTGGCATCATGGGGAAAAGTTCCATTACCAGACAGTGATCTAAATTACTTCCTGTCCTGGGTGAAAACTGGACTTGCAGCAGCAGTAAGTATATATCGTTTAAGTATAATCCCTGATGCATTTGGAATAAATATCCCAAAAGTGGTTATGAAGGAGACTACCTACTCCCAACCTCTGTTGTGTAAATTTTTCTCAAGCCATGTACAACTTTATCGTGTTTTTATGTGGGCGTTCATCTCATCAATCTTTGCTCCTCTCGGAACTTGTTCACGATAACAATAGCAATTAAAAATTCATTTGCATTTGGAAGCAAGGGTTGTCTGTGAAATTCACTAAAATACAGTACATATAGGAGCTGTCAAGCATGGGTTTGACACAGTCACTGGAATTAGTAAGCTGCCACATAAAGGGAACGATGTTGGACTCAAATTTAACAAGGGAAACTTTAAAGAGTAGAAACCAATTCAGATGAGTAGTTGACTTTTCAAGCCTAATTCATGTCCTTATGGCATACACCTTTGATAGCACAAAAAGTCATGCTCAATTATTTCGTATATAAATTATATTAAGTTTATGTTTCTATAAAATGGTGACTGTTTGTGATTTTCTGTGTAGGCTAATGAGTACCAGCATAGTGTTGCACAATGTCTTCAGCTGATGCTGAGGCATCATGGGTACAGGCAAGCCTACTTCAAAATGGAGGGCATTCAAAGGTGTGTTCATCTTTAAGGATAAGGTCATTCCAAAAATCATATTTTTTCTATCACCTCTGATAAAAAGTGTGTACTGGGTCTAACTATTCACTGAAGTTTCAGCCTCTAAAGAGCATTGTCTCCTGATGAAATTAAATTTGTTTCCAAAGAAGCATACATGAAAGATTTGACATTGGTGTTACAATTTTGAAACTGTACGTAGCAGTCAGGACGCATTTACATGACATCACTCTGTCCAAGGGATTTTGTTCTGGCAAGCATTTAAACTTATACTTGAGGTCATGATCCCAATCAGGGCCCAATCCTGGGAATCCGTGAAAGCCAGTGATCGTAAATCTCTTTTGAAACAAAAAGTTTGTGTACATTCCTTATATTTCTCTTGGTCTTTCTGAGTCTTGCTGGGGTCCAATAATTTGAATAGAGGGGGTAAGTTTCTAAAGAAACTGTGGTGCTGCGTCGGTGGGAAGTATAACAATATAATTTGGTTTTATCAACTGGGTTGATAATGTCAATTGGCCACCGTAAAGAGATTCAAGAGCTGACGTTTCGAGCGTTAGCCCTTCGTCGGAGCGAATCGGAAAAACCGAGCGAATTGGAAAAACCGGATTCGCTCCGACGAAGGGCTAATGTTCGAAACGTCAGCCCTCGAATCTCTTTACGGTGGCCAATTGACATTATCAACCCAGTTGATAAAACCAAATTATATTCCAATAATTTGAGGTCTATTTAGACTCTGCCCCCTATTATGAGGCATCGCCATCTCCCCAATAATCCATTTCTGAGTTCTCTTTTGCCTCAGCGAAACCATCCATATAAAAATATATTTTAACTGCATCTTCATGAATTCTCATGCAAAACAAGCTTATTTCCATATGAATAGTTCCGCACTTAGACTTGTTTTGAAACTAAGGAAACTCGGAAATGGCCTATTTGCATGTTAGCTTACTTTATTGCTTTCTTTCTTTACTTCAGTGTGGTGTCTGCATTACTGGCTCCAAATATTGGTTTCCAACTTCAGTATCAACTTATATTTGTTCTGTGGCTGTTATCATTTGATCCAAGGATTGCTCAGAGAATGACAGGGTGAGTTGAAACCTGAATTGAGAATCAAGCAGTTATTGTAAGTTCTATTTTCTTGCTGTGTTAATAATTGTTACTGTGTTATCCGCAGAAGCAGCGCTGTAGTTCGTGTGCTAGCTGACATTTTGAGGGAATCAGGCAAAGAGAAAGTCACCAGGATAATCATTGCCACGTTAAGGGTAAGAACAATATCAACAAATGGAAGCTATTTCTAAATGTCAATCCCATTTGTTTACAAGTGTATGATAAAGCAACTGTTCATTTACTGTTGATTGTGTGTAGTTTGATTGTCCGAGTGAGAGTAGCTGTGGAAAGTACTGTTGTCGGAAGTACTGACTGATGTTTTGTCAACCTGAGCGGAAGTCATCATCATTGTCAAGTCTAGTGATTTGACACTGATGATGACTCTTGACTCTGACGTTGACTTCCACACTGATGTTTGAAATGTCAGTCGCCACTACCCACAAAAGTCCAGGGCTACTCTCACCAGGACAATAGACTACACAATCAACTGTTACTGAGATGCATTCAAACCATTAAATTTTACTGTGTTATTCACTGGGAGGAAAAAAGTTTGGCTCAAGGTAATTGTTGATTATCTTCAGTATCCATTGTCTCGGTTAAAGGTTGGACAGTTTTTCCTCCTCCTTTAAGACTTTTGTGTTTAGATCAATCTTCTATGTAATGTGGTCACTTTGACAGGGTTCGTTACCATATATAACTATTTATGAATTCCTACAGCTACCCCCCATTTCAGCCCCCTGTCGGTGAAATGACAGTTGTGCTTGTAGTTCAAGCAGTCTTACAGTTGTAACTTTCTTGTTGTTTGAACAGAATTTGTTGGAAAAACCGGAAGAGAGGAAGAATGAGGCAGCATTATCCATGATTCAATGCAAGCTTCTTCCAGTAAGGAAACAAAAATACATTTCTCCCCTTCCACGCTGATGGTTAGCGCGCTGGACTCCAGATCAGACGGTCCGAGTTCGAGCTCTAGCCGGGTCACTGTGTCGTGTTCTTGAACAAGACACTTTACTCTCACAGTGCCTCTCTCCACCCAGGTGTATAAATGGGTACCAGTCACTTCGCGTAGTAATGCAAAACCAAAGCAATTCGCTGGGTACTTTTTTAAAATTCAATTGAAAACCGCTCTATGACTTTCACAACAACAACAAGGTTTATTTGAACTGAAAATTAACTAATCAGTGGCGGTACACGTAAGGATTTTTTTCAGTCGTGTCTTAGAAGTACATGTTCATGTATATCGAGTAGAGAAGTGGGGTGGGGTAGGGAAAAATTGAGCGAATGATGAGACGCGATTGTTTACTTGGGATACATTTCATTCCTTAGCATGATGCTCGAGCTCTTTGTCAATAACGATACTTTCTCTTTACAGGTCCTTTCTGTGTTGAATGGGAAAACATGGGTTGATGAAGATATAAGAGTATGTGGCAATGTTGAGTGTCAATAATTATACATTTACATGGTTTGCACAGGCCTTGAAAAGTCCTTGAAAAGCATCAACCCCTTGAATAGTCCTTGAAAATTGGAAAATTTGTAGAAGTCCTTGAATTTTTGCCAGAAGTCCTTGAATCTTATCAAAAACTCCTTGAATAAATAAAACTTAATTAGCACAATGTTGTCTTGTACACATCAAACTTTTAAAGCGTAGCTAGACACAATTTTCAGCTTGAAACATCGCGTGTTTTTGTTCATTTTTCGTTTGCTGCATAGTTCATTGCTGTTATTTGACGTACATTGTGAGCCGTTATGAACATTGCAAGCGGAGATAGCGCAGTATGGACTGGAAATCAGCTTTAATTTTGTCAAATTTAGCGGAAACTAAGTCCTTGAAAAAATGTGATTTGTCCTTTAAAAGTCCTTAAAAAAAGGTCTCAGGTCTGTATGAATCATGATTTATAGTGTCAATAATATACATTTATATCAGTCATTCGAAGAAACTCAGCTGTGATCTATTGGAAATTTCGCGAATCTGATTGGTGCTGTTGGATTTTTGTATTCCCTGATAGAAAACGATCCGCGCGCGTTGATCTTTGAAGCCAAGATGTTGTATTTTTGACTTTAAAGTACATAAAATGGTAACCTTTGGAGTACAGCCCTTTAGACCATCTACTAAAACAATCAGACTACTTCCTCTTGTTTTCTGTGAACTCGTGATTTCTGTTGTTTAGTATAAATGTACTTGACGTCCAAGATTATCCGAAGCTTCTTGGCGGACACTTAAAAAACAAACGCGAACAAGCGGTCGCCATTTTTGTCGACAACTGCTATTCAGTACAATAGAATAGATAGTGAGTAGCTTAGCCAGTCAGAGAACAGTATACTATTCGTGATAAAACGCTAGTCGTTTTATACTAATCGCTCTTAGTAAACTCGGCCTACTAGTGTAATTGTTACTTGAAAAGAAATGATAGCAGATTTAGAAAATATTCTAAATTTCCCTAACGGGGGTGGAACCTGTTCAAATGTGAATGGTGAACTAATTGTCAAAGTTAACAAGGTCATTTCGTTGCGAAGCTAAAAAAAATCAGGGTCTTTTTTAATTGAACATTGCCCGTGTTGTTTTCAGGATGATGTTGAAGTTGTGTACGAAAAACTCAATGAACGTGTTCAAGACTTGAGGTGAGAAACGCACAATAGCATGAACACTCAGTGGAAACCCGTTAATGCGGTCACCAACGGGTCATAAAATATTGGCCGTATTAACGGGGTAGGGTAAAATTTCATGACTGGTCGTGGAAGATACATTTGCACTACAAACAGCTGTAAATTCTCTAACTTACAATCATCCGGAATGTAGAAACTTTACTTCGTACATACAGAATTAACCAAGGGATCTTTGATGAACATGACTAGACTCTAGATTCGAAACAAGAACAGGCTTAGCTCTGGTTGCCTGTACATATCCTTTCCCAAAAACAAAGCGCTTAAGGCATTGACGTCTCTGACGTACCACCATGTTGCTTTACAATATTCTTTCTTAAGTTCTGTTTGGACAATTTCGAATGCGTATTTGGTTTCGAGTGTCCGTATTAACGGGGTAAATTTATAAAGGGTAAAACAGATGGGGATTTCAGAATGTGGCCGTTGTAAGAAAATATATGGGTCTTTCGCCGGAACCAAAAAAATTCACCGTAATAGTTCCACTGTACTTTGAATTGAACTTTTTCATGTCGATAGCCGTAAAGGTTTTAAAGTTTTGTTACTTAAGACCTACTAGTTTTATTTTTCTTGTTCCAGTACTTTTGATGAATATGCAGCCGAGGTTAGATCAGGAAGACTGGAATGGAGTCCAGTACACAAGTCCGAGAAGTTTTGGGTAACTAGATCTTTAATTGCATTTATGCGCTAACTTCACGTACTTTCCTTTGCTTAGTTGACACCGAAGATGTGCCGGCTTAACATCTCATTTCCTGGTTCAGTCTCAATAACTCTGTGTCTATATTTTTTGCAGAGAGAAAATGCCCAACGTCTTAACGAAAAGAATTATGAACTGTTGAAGTAAGTGCACAACGTTTTAGCGCGCATTTTACGAAAGTAATCTCCTATAGACGCTTGTAAAATAAGCCCTTAAAGGAATTAACGGGATTCGAAGCAACGACCTTTGCGAGACGACAACCACGATCTGGAACGTGTCGGAACGTGCCGTACTGCTCTGTATTGCTGTCTCGACATTTTCACAGACCGTTCAATTTTTAGATTGAATTTCCCGTTCTCGATAGAGCCCCGATGAGCATTCACAAGTAGCACGTACTTTGTTTTCAACTTGTATCATCGTGTCACTATGAAAAAGAAAGCTAGCCTGTGAACAGGCTCTCTGTCTTCGGAGCCTGTGAACAGGCTAAAGAAAACAAAATGGTAGACAGATGAAGGCTCGTGTGGAGCAACACTATCCTTTTGCTTTTCCTCTCCTATATTCTTGAACATTAAACTTTGTAATGTAATAACTATTTGTATACCAATAAGTAGCACCTCGTTGAAGCGGCAATACCATTGGGCGTTGAAACAATAGAGAACACTCCTAAACAAAGCCTCTAGCCCTGATAACAAAGAAGTCTATTGTTAAGGAGAACGAATGAAAAAATACGTTTATTTGAGGTGCTGGACTACCCCCTGATACAGCTAATGTAGCCTGACAATTGACAATAAAAAACTCGCCACGGAAAGCTAAGGAGCAATAATGTACACCTAATTTACTTTCGATATGTTTGTTGTTCTTGTTTCATAGAATCCTGACTAAGTTACTGGAGAAGTCCGCTGATCCAACCATTTTGGCAGTAGCGGCTCATGATACTGGGGAATACGTTCGACATTACCCGCATGGAAAACAGTTAGTACTTTGTGGTTTTGTCACAAAGTATTTCTTTGTGTCAAGGAAACCCTTCGTTTTATTAAGCTGCCCAGGTGCTCTTGCTTTAGTCTCCTTCGACCCTGTTGGTGCACCTATCACATGGTTCATTGTAACTGAGATGTGTTCTCTAATGTTCTGTTTCTAGCGTGCTGGAGAATCTTGGGTGTAAAGTGATGGTCATGAA
Organism: Blastomussa wellsi; assembly: GCA_947652115.1. Lineage (NCBI taxonomy): Eukaryota > Metazoa > Cnidaria > Anthozoa > Scleractinia > Plerogyridae > Blastomussa > Blastomussa wellsi. The sequence continues at coordinate 15,656,934 of OX393573.1, forward strand.
GATGATGACTCATAATGACCCTAATGTACGTAAAGAGGCCCTCCTGGCTGTACAGAAACTCATGGTTCACAACTGGTAAGAAATAGTCACTGAAAAGCCGCGTCAGTAAAGTCAAGTGAAGTCATTTAATGGCGAAAAGCGCGGGAAACCGTAACCGGTGAAAACGCGGTTCGGGAAAACATGTAACGAGTTGAAAGGGCGGGAAAACATGCGAGAGAACAAGTGAAAAGAGCGGGAAACTGTGAACGGTAAGAAAGAGCGGGCAGGCCTGTAACTAGTGAAAAGCGCGGGAAAATACTAAACCGTTTACAAGATATAGAAAATATTTATCGTTGCCAAATAAAAGAACTGGTGTTGTTTTCTAATTTTTTTTTATTTTACCCTATTCTGAACTTTAATTCTTTAATTCTTTAGCCCTTTGTCTTGTGAGAGGCGCGGTGGTCTCATGGTTAGTGCGCTCGTCTCCGGATCGAGCGGTCTGGGTTCGAGTCCTGGACATTGTGTTGTGTTCTTGGGCAAGACACTTTACTCTCACAGTGCCTCTCTCCACCCAGGTGTATAAATGGGTGCCGGCGAATTTACTGCTGGGGGGGTAACCCTGCGATGGACTAGCATCCCATCCAGGGGGGGGGGGAAGAAATACTCCTAGTCGCCTCATGTTACGGAAGCCGGAGATAAGCGCCGGCCTGATGAACCACTTAGGCTCGAATGCAGACAATATGTCAATGTATGAAGTGGGGCTGTCTTGACAAGAAAAGACCGTGTCTCCTTACATTCCATTTTTGGTGTGTTAAATAACAAGGGCAGTAACTGATTTCTTGTTGAGTGGCGATAGCCAGGACAGTCGCCCAGAAGTGAACAACACTCTTTGTCAACTAACTTGTTTCACTGTAAAAAAATGTTTACACTGAGTGAATGATTTTATTTTTCAGGGAATATCTTGGAAAGCAACTCAAGGCATCATGAGAAGATGTATTTACGTTACAAATTAAACGATATGCTAGTAATTAATTGGAATTTTGGAATTATAAGTTAATATTGTAAATTGACTTGCAAGGAAATTTGTCAGAATTTCTGGCGTTGCGAGACAATGCCGAGAGAAGCCGAATAAATACCGAAGAAATACATCGGTAAAATATAGGAAAGGTGATTGGTAGTTAATTTCGTTTGCTTCCGAGTTTACTTCGTCGAGCCCGAGTGTTGCCAAAGATAAAACTCGTTCAGCTGATTCGGTAGACACGATGTCTGGTGTAAAGATTTACGTTTAGCATGTGAATATAATGTGAATATGGACGCCGGACGGGAAATAATTAATGTTCCTTCAGGAATTGATGGTACAAAGTTATCTAAACTATCTGAAAAGGTGGCAATTTAATAATGAAGAAAAAAATCACGTCGATTTTGCTCAGGTCCTGATATATGGTGCTTGGTTTGCTCAATAAAGAATTCTTTTAATCCAACTCAGCTGTGGTTTCGTTGTTTTATTAAGAAAAACAGCTATACCTGTCCATTAGAGCGGTTTTCAATTGAGTCTCGAAAGTATTTAGCGAATTGCTGTGGTTTTGTATTACTACGTACGATCAGTGATTGGTTCAAAAATCTCGCGCACGTTTTCCCGCGCTTTGTGTCGGATACGTGAAATTGCTTTGAGTTTTGATTGGATCACAGGATTCTCTCCGTCCCTTGTGATTGGCTTTGGCCTGAATGACACTCAGTTGAAACTGGCTCTAACCTAAGATATTCTAGTTACTATCCGAGATCCTAGTTTAATTTTAGGAGCTCAGAGAAATGCGCTTTCTGGAAAATGTAATAAGGAAGTTTATCAGAGGAAGCGTCCATGAAATGGCGATTGTCGAATAAAGATGTACAGTAAGATAAGATAAGATAACTTTATTTATACACGGTATTTCCATCGGCTTATTTAGAAGTATTTATGGTAATCAACTAACTACCTATCTTCCTAGCCACAAAAAAAGGTGTGAAATACAAAAGAATAAAAACTGCTTTTCATGGAGGCCGTGTTCAAAAAAATATACTTAAAAATTTCGGTTAAGAATTATAATACAAATTTACTTAAAACTGTGGCGACTCAGTTTTGTCTTAAACTCGCTTAAGGAAGTCGCTTGTCTTAATTCTGTGGGTAAGTTGTTTCCACAACTGAGCTCCACTGTATGAAAAACTTCTCTTCAGGTAATCAGTGCGAGGTTGTGGAAGAACTAGTTTGTTTTCGGTATTATACAGTCAAGTACGGAGACCCAAAAAACAGGGAATCTTTTTTGAATGTCCATTAAGGATGTGCTCGAATTCCATGGCTGCCCGTTAAAGGGGGGGGGGGGGGGGGGTTCGGCCATCTCCGCTTTTAAAAGGATGGCAGTTGCCAGAGATGGCCCTGGTGACGTAAGGCCGTTTACTCGACAGTAAATATTGTCCCTGACACGCCCCCGTACCAGATGTGTTTTGTAAAGAAACAATAAACCGTTCCAGGTGTTATAAGCCTAAATTATTTTACTTTCAAATAACCTTACTTTTTTCTGAAATGAGTGTTAACTGGTTAAGTGACATTTTTCAGCTGTCATGAAACAACAGCTCTCAAAATTCCTTATTTATATTTAAATTACTTGGCAATAATCCTCGTAAATCTTTATTAAATGGAAGACATGACCAGTTTTCTTTATTTTTTATCGTCTTCGCGATATTTCCGCTCGCACGGAAATCGAAAACCTTAGTTAAGGAAACATTGCATTATTTAACAATTCTGGTAATTTCGTTAACGTTTCCTATAATTGCAAAACATATTATTCTTTACAATTGCATGGTTTATTTCCGAAATTTAGTTATACATCTTAAGTTATATTCAATGTTATTGCACCGTATGCGAGCAAAATCAAAATATTTTTCTTTTCTTTTTGAGTTTATATCTGGAAAAAATAGTAATCGGGATGTAGCGATGCAGACAAAATTAATGAAAGAAACATAATACGAAAAGAAAAAATAGAACCAAAAATATTATAACTTAGGCCTTCTTTAAAACTTGGTTTAAACTACAGAGCCGGACTGAGGTCTTGTCGCTCACGCCGAGAGCTAGAAAATCTGTAACTTTGTTTTCCATTTTCTTTTTTCCCACACGAGCACAGCTTTTTGAAGGCTTTTCGAAACGGCGAGTATCTTAAGCCATAAACGACTGGGTTGCAAAACGAATTGGCAAAAGCAATCCACATTGTTATTATCATAACATTTCGTGGAACTTTAACGGGACCAGCAATTTTTCTGTACGTACCAGCAGTGTAGAAAGGCGAATAACAAAGGAGAAAGATTCCAACTACGAGAGCAAAAGTCCTAGCGGATTTAATTTCTCTTTTCAAAGAGTGGCTTTCTACGTTTTTTGCCCCTTGCGGTTCATCCTGATCGCAAATGTCCGCGGAAGATTCTCTAAGGCTTCGTTCTACTCTACTAAGCTGCCTTGCTTGCGTGAAAGCTGTTTTGAATACCACGGCGTTGGAAAAACAAATAATAGCGAATGGTATAATTACAAACAGTCCCACGAGGAACAAGATGTACGTCGAGTCTCGGCCAGACTCTTGGGTCGAAGAACTGGCACAGCCGTAGGTATCTGCTCTGAACTCGAAATCCGCGAGCGGGATGTTCAAAATCACGACCACAGACAACCAAATAAGCAGTAAAATTGTGACTACTCTCCTTCTTGTGACGATGAATTGATAACGAAAAGGTTTTTGAATTGCGATATAGCGGTCTATGCTTAGCACACAAAGGTGAAGTATTGAGATGAACGAGAGTGTTAACCCAATCGACGCTACTGCACGGCAGCACCATTCTCCAAAAATCCACTCGCCAGTGACAGTCGTAACAGCGTTTAAAATCATAATAATCACCATAGTCAGGTCCGTAAAAGCCAAGCTTAACAAGATAAAGTTCGTATTTGTTCGAAGATGTCGGAATCTGGCCACCGAAACGCAGATTAAACTGTTTCCTACCACTGTCGCTATTATAATAAAAGTAAATACAGCCATTTGAGCGACAACTTTGATGGATTCATCTTCAGTTTGGTTCGTTTTTCCAATTGCCATTGTTTCTGCTCTCGTGGATAAGCCTGTGGGTGTATGAGAGGCTGTAGCTTGAAAACGGCGCAAACCTTAAGTTTTCCTCTCCCAAGTTTTCGCTCTCAGCTTCACCGCGTGGTGTGCAATCAAATGGCGACTGGAATATTTTTCGTTTTTTGTAATTTCCATGTACTTTTTAACCAAGTCGTCAGACACCTGCTACTTAAAGCTATTTAAAACAAATTGCTTCATTGTTATGGAAACCAAAAAGAAAAGATAATATTCCCGTTAATGAAAACTTTATGCGTGTCAGCCAAGTAACAATATTCAGCGCCTGAAAACAAGGCAAAGATAGATTCAGTGCTAGTCGTGCTGCGGAGCCTTTCAATTATTTAGAACAAATATCATGAAGTGTTTAATTTTAACACCATGTGATTGCTTCTATACTATCCTATGTTTTAAAGTCAACTTTGGCAATGTATAAAATTGCCTTTAAATCAAAGGAACCTTGAAATAGTAGTTTACTATGGAAGAAAAACACGAAACATGCATCAATAAACTATTGCTTTGAATGAGGAAGATTGAGAAGGATTGTAATTGACAAATTAATTTGAAAAATTTAGGCTAAACTTTTCATCCATGGCCGAGCTCCTTTAACTCACTAAACGGTTTGCAATATAGACGACAAATTTATAAAATCCTGACTGGATTGGTCTCAAACAAACAGTTTTCCTTTTTTGGCGTCCGCTTTCGGGCGAAAGCGCGACGGGATGTCATTAAACCAAAACTTGAACTGCGCGTTTCAAGACAATTTTCTTGGTTCTTTTCTATTAAAAAAGACAGCTGCCACCTTAATATCTTCACTGGTGTTACAAAATAATGCAAGTAAAACATATTATTCTGGCCTACAACTGTCTTGGCCGAAATATTAATTACGTTTCCAATAAACGATTTAATGGCATAAAAAGCTTTTAACAAACAATAGGCGTCAAACCCTGTTTATGAATTGCCTTCTGTCTTATTTGAAAGAAACAAAAGTACTTAATAAATACTTTATAATAAAAAAACTCTTTGTGTGACCATGGAAAAGACAGTCAGGTCAACGCGGAGCGTTCATTTTGATACTCGAGCTATCCGCAATGTTTTATTCTACTGATAAGCGCAAGTCGAAAATAGAATCAAGAGACTCTCGAACGAGAAAATGGTGATTTGAATATAAGCTAGTTATGTTTATGATGGGTGGCACATTCGAAAGGGCACTGCTTACATATGAGCTAACAATAAAAGTAGGCTTGGAAAAGTCACTGAATTAATTAATTTTGTGGTAAATATTTGGTGTAACATATGGATCCCAGCTTTATCATGCCTAGTAAATTCGTATTATTCCGAATGACTTTGTGGAAAATACAGGTGCAATATCGAATCTGATTATGTTATCTTTTACTTCAATTTCCTTCCAGACCGCAGGGGATAATTTCTTCACCTTTCCAGTTAATATAAAAGCCATGTAATGGAAATTAGAATTAAGAAATTAACCATGCTAATGACAAGATTTTCTCTCAAGTATCCAATTAGGTGTAACGAAACGCATGCGTTTGTGTCAAAGCTTTTCCCCTTTCTTTCAAGGTTGAAGGGGTACGTACTGTACAAACAATAGCTAGGGCACTCTGCAGCGGTGCGCTGTAACACAGAATGATTGACATAAAATATGATTAATGTATTCGAAGACTTGAATGCAGACTTACACGTCCTAAACTTTGGGTGAGAAACCTAATTACAATCTTAGGAATACTCTGTGTCCTTTCTTTTCATTATTTTAGTTTCATCATTTAATAATTTGGGATAAAGAAAATGGACAGAGACGGACGTACAGAAAATAAGTATTTCTTACTTCCGGCAGGCAGTCGAGGCTCACACAAGTGACCTGTTAAATTTGTTGGATTATCATCAGCCGGGCGCAGTGGCGCACCTGTAATCCAGCTACTTAGAGGCTGGGGTGTCTGAACGGCTTGAGGGCGGGATTCCTGGGGGTGGTCGTCCTATGTAGATCGGGTGTCCGCACTAAGTTTGGCGTCAATATTGTGGACACAGAGGAATCTGAGTTCTCCAGGTTGGTTAAAGAGGAGCGAACCGGCCCAGGGTGGAAACACAGCAGGCAAAAGCTCCCGCGTCAAACAGTAGTGGGATAGCATCCGTGAATAGGCGGCCGCTCACAGCCCGGTCGAAATTGGCTCTGTTTTTCTTTTTTTAATATGTTTTCGCCGTGACTGGTGTCGGCTGGCCTGAGAGATTTGGTTTTAAAAACTCAACTCGGTAAGTAAGCGCTGTGTATTAGGGTGAAATACACTCGAGTGCCGAAAGTAATTCGCGTTTGGTTTGGTTTTGCCATAGCTGTTTTATTAGTTGATTGGCTTAACATGTACAAGTCGCGCCACTTTCTCAAACAACTTAGTTCTCAGGGTCCAGGGGGCGATGGGAGAGAGAGAGAGAGACCCTGTATTCGAGATTGTTTCTCAACCAACCAGAAGAAACACCGAAACACGTGCAACTTTCTACCATACGTTTTCCCGCACTTTGTCAGCTGCTACATGCATTGAATTGGCTTCGAGTTTTGATTGGTTCACTGAATTGTCCGTTCCTGCCGTGACTGGCCCACTCGGCTGGACTGAGACATAAATTCACTTAAAAATATATTTTGACACGCAAAATAAAAAGATAGATATTTAGTCCATATCTTTATTGCTAAATACAAAATATTTTATGCATCAAGCTGTGAATACGGTATTTACTCCAAATTACAATAAAGGCAAAGCATAAATTATTTTTATTGCTCAAAAATACAAGAAAAGAAATTCTGACTATTGCTATAGACTTTTTTTTACCTACTTGTTCAATGAATAACGTCTTTCAATAATTATAAGCACTATCTGGAAGGAAATTGATAATATAAATTTTCATATAAATGAGAAGTGTACTTATATACAAACTGTGGCATTTAGCCATTTCTGGCACAAAAGGAGTTCTCATTTTATCAAAGTAATGCACACAATGAGTACACTTCTTAAGTAATTTTGCTTTGTTATAGAAATCTTAGGCTTAAGGCTAATCTTGATAATGTTGTTCTACAATGTCACACGCTAATTAAATTCTAACAGGTTAATAAATGCAAGTAGCAAAATTGCTAGCCAAATGCAATACACAGGTCTTAATATGTACACAATTTTGGAAATAAATAGTATGAAAAATAAACTTTAGTTTGCCTATTTTATTTCTGTTGTTCACAACAGTTCAAATTATTTCAAATTATTCAGATATACTGTATCATAGAAAATGCAAGGCTTTTCATTGGGTACAACTATTTCTTCTCAATTTTAAACTGGGATCGTTTTAGCTTGGATGAAGGTTTCTTCTTCTTTTTTGCACTCTCCTCGCCAGTTGGAGAGCCTGTTTAAAATAAAAGATAAAATTAATTATCAAAACACTCACATTGATAGACTAAGATCTTTGCAACTTGCAGATGTTACATGCTTAAATATCAGTTTTCAAAGACTCTCGAGTCTTAAACCGCCCAACATTGCCCATACAGCTGTAACGATGATAATGATGATGACAATAATAATGATGATGGTGATCATGATGATAACATAATCAGTCAATCAGTCAGTCGGTCAGTCAGTCAGTCAGTCAATTAGTCAGTCGGCCGTGATCAGTCAGTCGGTCATGATCAGTCAGTCAGTCAGTCGTGATCAGTCAGTCAGTCAGTCGGTCAGCCAGTCAGTCAGTCAGTCAGTACGAAAGTAAGACTTTAACAGCAATATAACTGATAACCTAATGACCCTCGAATCGTGATCAGTCAGTCAGTCGTGACCAGTCAGTCAGTCAGTTAATCAGTCAGTCGGTCGTGATCAGTCAGTCAGTCAGTCAGTCGGTCAGCCAGTCAGTAAAAAAGTAAGACTTTAACAGTAAAAAAACTGATAACCTAATGGCCCTCGAATATGTTGAAAACGTTCATGATCAGTAGTTAATATTTTACCTATTTAGAGTTTTCTCTTAGCCTTGTAAATACAATATCACTGTTACAAGTGACTTTTTGAAAAGACAAAATTTAGAACTTACAATTACATACTTAAATGAGTTATTGTTATTTTGTTACAAGTACCTGTGCCAGCACTCGAGTGCAAGAAGAAATCATCATCGAGGTTAGGCTTGGGTGGTGAAGATTGTAGATCATTTTCTATTTCAGTCAGCACAGAAAGTAAGATTAAGTACAACTGTGAGCTCTGCAGATCTCAAATCATAAAAATCAATAATTATTTCAAAAAGACCAGTGTTGAATTACAGTTGTACCTCTAGCGTGAAGGGGTCAGGGGGTCAGGGAGAGGGTGGGGACAAGGGGGCACACTCGCTTTTTCCGTGGATATGTTTAAAACATATCACAACAACTGTTTTTTGAGGGGTAAATCAAGGTTGTGTTGAGGGTAGCTGGGGCAAGATTGCTCTCTAGCCAATTTTTTCACTCTGCACCTTTTCTGAAATTTCTGGTCCTGTCCCTGAATAATGTGACAGGATTGCATAAACAGCCTGATTTATCAATACAAAATCATCTTCAAAACTTCACAATGGAAAAGGAAAGAAAATTAACAACCCAAATAGCAGAAAGATAGTTTAGATTGAGGGAGGTTGAGATCCTTTACTGTATGAAACATTTTGGGACATTTTCAGGGTGCAAAACTCTGTAATGTTGTTTTCAGGATGCACAAGGTTTTCAGGGAAACAAGGTCTTAGCAATAAAATAATTTATAGTAGGGTGGCCTACCATCTCCACATTCTTCTTTCACTCCAGCCTGTTCAACATCTTCAGTGAATCGCAGTTTGGGTTTCCCTGTTTTTCTTTCTTTCAATCCACAGCCCATTTGACCAATTGTCGCAGACGCATCTTCCAGCTCTCCACTAGCTACTTTCTCTAAGATGACTTTAAAGATTTGCTCTGAAATTATACACAAAATGATAAAACTCATTACGATGCAAGATTCAATAACGATCTCCATAATTCATGCTTCAGCAGCATCTCAAATACTGAATCAATTACTACACGTCTATATCTGTTATGTCTTATAGTTTACTCGATATGTGGCATATTATAACCAAACACATGCTCCAAGAAGACCCAATAATTTATGCTGTAAATGTCTCATACATTGTAGCTCAATAATTGGTAGACTCACAGACCTTCTTAAAGTCCTTTGCATGTGCTTGGGTTATGATATCGCAACAAATGGAGTAGATGACATAATGAATGTATGAAGTTTACAAAAGACATAATACTGCAATAATAAATCATTAGTTTGAGATGCTAATGAACTGTATCTACTTAATACAATCATGTAAATTATTTAACCCCTCTTCACACTTGCTTTTTGGGAACATTTTTTTTCTTGCTTCAAGCTTTACATTTCGCTGATCAGATCCAACCAGGATCCAGTTCCTTTGAATTGTCCATTAGCCTTGTCTAAAGTAGACAGTGTTAATTAATTACTTATACACTTGGTTTTTTTGGAACATTTTTTCACTCTTGGTTTTTGGGAACATTTTTTCTTGCTTCAAGCTTTACATTTTGCTGATCAGATCCAACGAGGATCCCATTCATTTGAGTTGCCATTGGCCCTTTCTGAATATTGTTTTAGTCACTTCTTATTCCATTATTCTATTTTCAAGAAAAAAATTAATTCAATTTAAAAACTCATTTCCAGGCATATTTCTAAAAGTGGTCACTTGATTCATTGTTAATACCAAAAAAGATGGAAGGCGCACTGGCCCAAAAATGGTTACTGAGTTGGACTCTCAGAATCAGGTGGTCCAGGTTTCAAGCTCTGGCCGGGCCACTGCATTGTGTTCTTGAGCAAGACACTTTACTCTAATAGTGCTGCCTTCCATTACCCAGGTGTATAAAGGGTAAATGGGTGCTGGGAATATTTTTGTGGGGGTGGGGGTAACCCTGCGACTAGCATCCCATCCAGGGTGGAGTGGAAATTCTCCTAGTTGCTCCATGCTAAGCAAACTGGAATAAGCTGCAGCTCAATGAGCCACTAGGCTTGACGCAGACGTTACTGCTGCAGCAAAATATTGCTATGGAATAGTGAAACCTACATTGTACCTTGTTTCTCACAGACTTCTTCATTCGTGTACGGTGTCAGTGGAAAAAGTGAGATGTACTTTGTGTCTTCAGGGAAATGCTAAACAATATAAAACACGAATAGCTAAATACATTAACTACAGCATCAATAAGCTTAACATTTAACAGTGTTCATTTTTTATTGAAAAGCAAGGATAGTTACTTTATGTACAGTAAGTTATGTTTGTGTATTAGAGTAAGGAAACTGAAACAGTGGTGATCAAAAATTGCAAAACAAAAAGAAAGAAATTGTATAAGTTTACAGGTAAATTCACTGAACTCACAATGACATAATTCCACTGTTGTTTAATCTCTTCAAGCTGTTTCTGCAAATTGCACTTCCTAAGGCAAAGTAAAAAAATATTTTACTAAGCTACAAGCTGGCAGTTCTTTTCTCTATAGTTATGTGAAACGAAAGCCCTACAGGCACTTTGGATAAATGGTGCCCAAATTTGAATAACAATAATTTGTATTTATCCTTAGCTTCGCCTGGTTATTTATAAACAAAGGATGTTTTTCCGTGACATTATGCGAGGCTTACGATGTATTAATTTAGTATAAATTTATGCAAAGTGTCTATAATAAATGAAAACTGGCTGCATTTGCATGAAGGCACTAATCTCCCATGTGTTGTGCTTATCAACAATACCTATTATTAAATTATGACTGAAAAGCATCCATGTGCCCTGGGTGGGGGATGGTGTTGAATCTAATTAAAATTGAAAAAAAAAACTGAGGCCCAGAAGAGAACTTTAATTTTTTGCCTTCTTTGCTTATTGGAAAATTGAACATGTCTCCACACAACGGCCCTCCCAAAAATTTTGAATTTTAAGTTAACTGACACATTTCTTCAAAATATGCAGTATACAGTATCTTGAGCACCGAGATCTTGCAATGAACCTTCAGCCGAACTGTGTTGAGATCTCCGCATTAGGTCAAATCTAAGCAAGATTGAAGTGAGAGCTTGGTGACTTTGCTGTGAGATCTTGGTTCTGGATGAGTACTGGTGCAAGATCTTGCTGCCCAAAATCTCGGCAAAATCCCTGTGAGATTGCAGCAAGATCGTGGCCAGATCTTGACATTCTCTGCCAAAGCTCGAAAAAAACCTCAGTGTGATTGTCCCTATCTCACCACAATCTTGCCAAGATTACAGAGATTTTGGCCAAACGTTTGCATGGGTCACCATTATTGATTAGACAGCCTCGAAGAAGCCCATTTAACATTGATAATAGTAAATCCCACCTACCATGTTTCACTCTCCTCATCTTCGTTTAGCTCTTTGACACATGCTTTGTACTTTCTAAAAATCTTTTTTTTCTCTATGAAAATGAACAAAGAAATTTGAACTTACTGGTATTCTTGTTTTTTAAGGTCATATTATTTACAAACATTTGGCAATAAATTATGCTGAGGAAGACCATTTGGTGACTTAGTTTTCACTCATCAAAGTTTATATTCGTGTTTACCGGTAATCTAAAAATGTGCAAGTTTGTCTAAGGACACCTAAGCATACAGTAACCAAGGTGTCCATGGAGTTTAATTCTCCTGGTTTCTACGAGGAGTGTCAACTCTAAGAAGGGCTGTTTTGGGCTTCAATTTACGCTATTATCATTACAGAACATCTAGAAATATTTTCTAGTTCCCTTTTGGCTAGAAAGCTAGTACAAGCACGGTTAACATCTAGCACTTAAGGACGTTCGCGCAAAAATTTTCTACCATTGATTTTTTTCTGAAACTCTCACCAATGTAAGATAACGAGAAAACAACGTCAGAAATGCAAAAAAAATTGGGGGTCACCAACTTTGTTTTGGAGATAACATGCCCAGAAGAACACCCTAAATCTGAAAACTCACGTTCCGTTAGCGGATACGGCTACAGTGTCTGTAAGCACAAAAATATTTCAAATAGATCTTTGAAATGAACGTATCTCTGTCAAATGTTGTTTAAATGGACCCATAAAGTGAATTTATTTAATTGGTGCGGTTCCTTGAAGTAAAAATTTGCATTTAGCAACCACATTTCCACTCGCCTAACAGCTGCAAGATGGCAGGATCCGATGTCCTCTGGGCAGAAAACTTCAATTTTTAAACTTCCCACATTGATTTTTTGTTCATTTTTTGACAATCGACCAAGAATTGTAAATAAAATGAATTCATAGAAAAAAAAGTAGGGGTCACCGACCATTTAAGAGAGTAAACTAGCAGCAAAGCTACGAAACGGCTTCTGGCCCTTTCTTTTTCCTCAGCGTGCGTGCTCGATGGATGACGTGGCGTGACGAATTCCATGCGCAGTGACGATGCGCACAAACAATTAGCGCAAACGTCCTTAATTAACCATAACCCATGTCCTTGCCCAAATATGAACATTGACAATTTTTAAAGAAACAACAGCATATTCAATACTTGGGGTCCATTGTTTTATGCTTTTAGATCTCTCATTTTTGCATGTTCTCCCTTGTGAATGTTCAATGTGGCTTCATGTACACTGAAATGGTGTGTTTTTCCATGGTGCTGTCAGGGCTGGAGTGAGGTACATTGTTTAATGATCACTCACCAAAGAACTTGACTTTCTGGGATCTTTTAAAGACCTTTTTTTCTTTGTCCTCTTTGGCTTTGCTCTTGATAGTCTCTTTTAAGACATCTAGTATTCGTTCTTGAACAACACGTACAGTGGCTGGGAGATCACTCTAGAAGTGATTGACAAAGATTAATAATTTTAAAAGTACTGTAGCTATTAGCTAAATCCTCTTCGTACGTGTCTTAAAGGGCACCAAAGATGTGTAAGAGTTTTTCGAGGTGTAGCCATTTAGTAACTTTCCTACGTTGCTTGGAAAACAGTTTAGAAGAAACTATAAGCTTATATCATAAACAAATCTTATCTATTTGACAGTATAACAATTTAAGTAACTCATTTCACCTCTCTTGTCAATCGAGTTGGTCAATCGAGTCATCCTATCAAAATGTACGAGAGCGTGGTGACTGAATAACAGGTAAGACCGTTAAAATTAAAATGAGAAACTCATTTAAAACAAGAACCAATATGACTGAGATTTAGCAGAGGGTCAAACAAATTGGAAAGTTCGTACACCACGTGCGACTTTCACAGTGTTCACGTTTGCCTCACCTTTTTAAGCAGTCTTTGCACATCTCTGACCTTGTTTTTCAGAGATTTGGTATGCTTATTTCTGTTGCTTTCCCTCTGAGCGATCTTTATGCGGTTTAATCTCTGCTTTCTCGAACCCATCTCAGACGAACCGTTGCCTGTAACGATGTGTGTGACGACAAGATGTTATGTGACTCAAGGAGAGCCCGCATTTACGTGAAACAGCGTTCAGTTTCTGGAGGAAGTTCGAGAAGCGCAGTGGAGGAGAGGAATGAGGACAGAGAGGGGGAGGGTGGTATAAAAATCAAGATATGTTGGGTTCCGCGGCCAGAGGTCGCGATTCTTGGTGCTTAGCAAAAGGAGCGCGGCCATGGGGACGACCCAAAAAGTGGTAAAGTGATGACGTCACAAATATTTAAATTTATGAAATTATGGGATGTGCCAAGATATTCTGAAAGTACATTATGAAGAATACCCACTTGCCAAAAATCAGCATCTAATTTCAATTTGGGGGTGAGATATTGACCCATTTATGCTTCAGTGACTCCATACAAATCCTTGCATTTTTTGTCTTGACCAAGAGAAAAAGAAAGAGCCGGGACATGTGTGCAGATATGTTTAAAGGAATGTTGCTTAAAAACAAATCTGTCAAAAGGTCCCACAAACCAAATAGAAAAAAAAAAACGTGAAAAAAAGAAGTTGGTTGAAGGAGAAATTGTTATTCAGAGGCCAACCTCAATTTCACAGGCACACAGTAACAGCTAGTAAAAAGAACGAGGGCTCTGGGGACGAGAATGGTCAACCATGTGTCCCCAGAGCGCGTGGAGTAAGCGCATGACGTCAAAAGTCCAAAAAATTGGAAGCAAAAGTATGAAGGTGGAATTTGAGAGGTAAATAAACATAAAACCATGTACCTCTAGAATAAATCTTAACTTAAATATTCAGGGGTATGGGTTTGTATGCATTCTATAGATCGTTTTTCCGCAGTGTCCTTGTTCCTGGTGCACAGGCCCAGCCGGCTGAGAGGGAGAAGTAGATCTGGGGACGAGAACGCGGTGATGTCTTCCTCTGGAAGTTTGGACTCTACTTCAAACCAGGTTACACAACATTTTGATTCGATTTTTTCTTCATTCTCGACTTTGTATTAAAGCTTCGTGACGACTTCCCTACTTCTTTGCACAATTGTGAGCCCGAAATATGTCAGCGTTCAATCTCGGTGAGCAAGCTATCATTTTGGGGGAGGGGAGAGTCTGGAGTGAAGGATGACAGGAGGGGAAGTTGATAATCGCCCTTTGCAGCCCACTGTAATATCGTTTCCTTGAAACACGTTTTGTCAAAAAACGTAATTTTATAGTTATCGGTTCCTTTAGGCTCACAATCCGTTCAAATGACAGGTATACTGTTGTATTATTGCCCCCACGTACTAAGCTGCGACTTAGCTCGTTGCCAGTCTCCCTTCCGACGTTTTCCAGGAACTGAGCCGGAAGTGTGTCTGTTCCTTGTCTATTCTATTCATTCCCGAAAGTGAAACTGCATCATTGCAAACCAACAGTTGTTTGATGGTGGCGTTTCTTTCATGTGAAGAATTGAAACCATCCAGTTCAAGTTTATACGAATCGCTGGTAAGTTTATCTACGATAAGAAGGTCAGATTCACACAACCTGGCTGCTCGGAACGCCTTGTTTGATGTTTTCGAACTGGTTTGGTTACGTAAATTATAAAACAAAGTCGATGAATTTGTTTCCTCTTTTGCAAGCTGTCTGATTTTATTTACAGTCAAGCTTTCAGATATTATTTAGCCTTCTGTGGCTCACTATGCGGTTTTTTGCACTAGGTCCAAAGCGTTTGTCTCCAAAATAGCTTTATTTTGATGTAACAAATTTTAGCTTATAACATGGCGGATCATTCCTCCATTTAGAACTTTCTCCCGCCGTAAACGAACTGAAGAGTGTTATTAACAGTCACATTGGGGCACACTGACCATGGACGACCCTGACTACTACGGTAAGAGCGTGCAATTCGAATAAATATTCAATGTTATGTATAGAGGTTTTCAACAATGCCCGATGCCATAGAAGATGTTTCACAATTTTTGCAGTGATCGCGGATGGACATTTATTTAGCTTACACTTCTAATGTTATTATGCTTTGCTTTTATACTATAAAGTTGGAAACGCAATTATTTTTTTCTTAAAGCCTAAGCTACAGCAAAGCTGGCAGATCTGTCTACATTATTGATATTACTGATCGTTATGTGTTTGATGTAAGGCCCGGTTCAGACGCCGATCTTTTCATGAGCCGAACTCAATTCGAATTTGGACCGACCCAAATTAACAAAAGTACGCCTGTTGATTTAGACGCCGTTCTTTTTGGCCGTTCCTAAATACAGTTCCAGTAAAACCAGTCAAAATAATGCAAAATACGTTAAATAATTTATGCATTAGAATCGGTACATGAAAAGGTCATGAAAAGTAAGGGGCGTCTGAATCAAGCCGTTCCAAAGGCGTTCAAAGGCGTTCCAAAAGCGAAATTGTCGGCCAAGCCAGGCGGGAAGAACGGGTGAGCCGTTCCAAATTGAAATAGCCATTCCAAATTGATTCAGACGCCGATCTTTTCATGTACTTAATTCAAGGAATTAGGTTCGGCTCATGAAAAGATCGGCGTCTGAACCGGGCCTAACTTAAACAGATACTCAAACATTGCCAGCTTCTTGATCAATTTATTGCAAGTTTTAATAGAGAAATGCACGACTTATTTGTTGTTATTTCGGCCAGTCTCGCAATGTTTGAAGCTTGATTTATAAGGGTATTCCCCATCGTGGAAGGGGATTATATTTCCGAGCCGGAAGTTCTAGTACAATAATACCGAAATTTATCTCAACACATGTTGACAACAGGCACCATTAAACCAAAATACTGGCCAACAAATCTTTTACGCCACTCAAGCGACAACAGGCCAAAATACCCAACACTGAGACAACGAAAAACAAGGCCCAAAAATACAATGATAATAGGCAAGTACATGGTTCTTTTGATGCAAAATTACCTGAATGAAAACGAGGGCTCTAGCCCCCCCCCCCCCTACCCCTTACACCCATACTGACGAACTGTGACGTGTCGGAAAGACATACGACATTCAGTCCATGAATTCCTTGCATTCTTTTAGAGAAACGGGAAGTTTAGTTCTAAAGCTGCGCCGTTACGGTTGGCTTATCTTAAAACATTTTAACCTGAATGTTCCGATGTCATTTGTTAGTGATCTGTCCCAGTCTTCGTTCGGTTATCTTCTGGCAAGGTACAGTTTGGTTTATCATTGTCGCAGTTTCGTTTCATCTGAAGACAGCTTTGCACGTCTGAGTGATAAATGTCTATGAAAGACGTATTCGTTCAAAGAATAATTTAATGGTGGGTTTTGATTTTCAGAGAATGCGGGTGAAGAGGAAGAAGAAGACGAAGAAGAGGAATGCGTCTTTGATATCAGTCACTTCATTGACGAAGAAGACACAGTTCATATCGGAAGGAAAGAAAATGATGACGACGCTTTGACAACAGCGTTGTCATCGGCTGCAAGCGAAAAGGCACAAGAAGAAGCAGACCCGGAAGAGATGGAAGAGAAATTAAAAAGGCTTGAAGAAGTCTTCAGTTGCCTTCCACCTGTTCTCATCAAGAGAATTCTTTCCCGCGATGACGTCAATGGAGACATCGACAAAGCAAGCCAGAAGCTACAGGAATTTCAAGATATGGAAAATCCATTGGACATTTTCAAAAATCCAATGGAAGCCACGTCTTCTGTAGGGAAACCGAAAGGAGAATCCGACGATTCTCAAGTGAGCAGTGCTGGCAACCAGCCAAGGGATCGTAGTGGACAACAGAACATTTGCAGAGGGGTTGAGCCGAAGAATTTTCAAGGAAGGAGGAGGGGAGGTGGTTTTGAAAATGAAAATGAAATGCGTAGCGGACAAGGAGCGTTCAACAATAACAGCATGGAACAGAGGAGAGGATACCAGGCTCATCGAAACACAAGGCAAAACCGAGGGTTCAGGGGAAGGCCAATAGGAGAACAGAGGGGTGGTCCCAGGGGTGGCTTTGTACATCGTCAAAACGATCACCAAGGATTCAGAGGCAATAATATGGGGATGCCAGTCCCATTGATGCCTCAGGACTGGGGCGTTGGTGACGACAGCACTTTTCAACCCCAAAGGGGACACGGAAGCCGCGGTGGTCAAGGATATCAACCGAAGCCGAAGCCGAAACGAAAGAATAGGAATTGCGGCTACCGAGGACGGGGTAATAATTTTCAGAGACAAGGCGAGTATCAAACTTCCGTAGGGTTTCATGTAGAAGAAGGCCAGTTTTCGTGTGGTGATGAGCCGTTTCAATATACCCAAAGGCAGGGTCATCCTGTGAGAGGAAGAGGCCAACAGAATCAAGGAAGAAGAGGTACTCGTGGAAGAAATACAGGCCCGGTTTTCTTACGTGACTTGGCTAGCAGTAGTGCGCTACGTAAAGCTTGTGGCGATTCTGATCTTGGTCCTTTCGGTGGGGTAGATTCCAACAGACCCGGTCAGGGAAACAACAGGAAATCTTTGGATAACGGTCATCACAGAGGGCGTGGCCAGAGAGGAATGAGGCGTGCACAGAGTTTGTCTAGTTTGGAGGATGATGCCTTTGACCAGACCGCTGCTGGAACTGAAGAAAATGCAGAAGAACAATCTCGGTTTGAACGGAATAAATTACTTCTTCATGGGCTGAGCACGTCAACGACTGACGACGCGGTGGTGAACTTCATCGAAGCAATGAGTGGCGAAGAGGTAAATGAAGTATTAAAACTGAGAAACGGCAGCGCCCTAGTCACAATGGTCAACGACATAACAAGTAAGTCGATTGTGGTGTGAGTTTTTTTCTTTGTTGAGTCATCTTATCACGCACTCGTGTACTGCTATTTTCTATTCCTGTCATATACAATCTTAAAGGAATAGCCACACTTGCTATAACTCGTCTAAATGTCTTCGTGGACTCCGGCTCTTAGGCGGGTTTTCCGTTTTCAAATAAGACAAATTTGATTCTGATTAACGCTGCTTTTTAAGTCTTTGTCTAAACGCTGACTCAGCCTTAAACCAGATCTCACTTAGACTTCATTTAAATAATCGGCCCTCTGTTTCTGATCGATGACTTCAGTGAATAAAGTCAAATCATATACACTGGAATCTCGATTTCTTGAATCCCCGATATCTCGAATCAAGTTTTCGTTTCCCTTGTCCGGATCCCAGTGTAATTATATAAGGTGGACGCTTTATATTGAACTGTGTAAGTACAAGTATTCTCAAAGAAAATCAGTTTACTTTGGTTATTATTTCAGTAATGTAACGTACCTTCGCTTTCGTAAGTAAAAGCCATATAAATTTCAAAATATTTTCATGATCAGTCCAACAACAATTATTGGTATTCTTTTAGATTTCCGTAGAATTAAGACCAAGGGCGAAGGAAGAGGCTTGGATTCTGCTAAGATATCCATAGAACAAGTTCCTGTTTGTACAAGCATTCTGGTCAGCGGCCTCCCTGATAACACTACCCATGATGCCATTGAATTGCACTTTGAAAGCCCAAGAAATAGTGGGGGTCCTGTGGAAAGGGTACACTTTGTACCTGAAAGTGGTCGAGCTGTGGTTGTGTTTCAAGATCCAAGAGGTTCGTAACTCTTTCGTAACTATAAGGTTAGAGGTCTATTTTCTCCAGAAAACTATTCTCGGAGACCCATGGGCACTTAGCAGATCTGCTGACCGCCAATTAATACAAAATGTAAAGGATTGTTTCTTCCCAATAAGGGCGCAGCATTTAGAGCTGTTTGTAACTGGTCAGGAAATACTCTTTCCCCAGAGGCTTCTGGCTTCCGCTCCATGTTTTCTTTGCCGAGTTTATCTTTTCCTCGCAGTTTCAACTTTCCCTCGACTCCACCAACTGGCCCTAGACCGAGGATGCAAACAAACAGGTTTAGCAATTAGAGCGCGTCATCAAGCAATGTAGGCTACTGTGATCCTGAAAGATTGCATTCTTGAATACATGTGAAATGATAATTTAAACTGTCTACACATGTTGGTCTACGGTATAATTTTTTGTCCTTTTTTCGTTCGCAGATATGGAAAGAGTATTGGCCAGACAGGAAGAAAAACCACACGTCTTAAACCAAGCGCAGCTGTCAATCAGAATTTACCACGAGTTCTTAGAAAGCGGGGATGGCGATGTGCCAGACGTTAAAGGAGCGAGTGTGACAGCCGCCAATGAAGCTCAAGTGAGCCAGCAGTCCCAAGCAAAAACACAGCAGCTACACATAGCTGTTGACCCGGATGTAATGGCATTCGTCACCACCACAGCATTTCGAGATCAACTAAACAGCGCACTGGCTGCGAAGAAATCTGAAATTACTTGGAAACCCAACAACAAAACGGCTGTTATAGTGTACCGGGGAGACGATGACAGTGATTCCTGGCAGTCTGAATGCATAGATGAAGTACAAAACTATCTCGGCAAATTTACTAAGTGTGATGTTCAAGTCAACAAGGATTTCTGGGAAGCTGTGGTGGATCAGTCAGCCAGTGTTCGCGCCTGTTTGGGGGTAGATCCTCCGCTGGTCAAGACTATCGATGATTCATTTGTTGCCAGGATAGTTTCACTGAGTTCAGATGCTAAAGATCACGAAGAGAAGTTAAAAGCTAAATTGGAAGAGATATACCGGGCAGAAACCAGGAAAACCTATCTCAAGAAGAAAGTTCCAAATGTTCCCGAAGAACGCTTAATTTTGTTGAAGAAGATCAAGTTTGTGGAAAAACTTCAGGAGAAGAACAAAGAACTGGAAATAAAGTTAGACATTGAAGGCGAAGAAATCTATTTCGAAGGTCCTCAGCCACAATTTACTGAAGCAACGATGAAGTTTTACAAACACATGTCGGACATGGTTGAAAAGAAATTGACTTTGTCCGACAGCATCTTGGAAGTTTTAGGCTCTGACAAGGGGCTTCTGAAAGTCAAACGCGAATTGGAAAACAACAACGTCGAGGCGGTTTTCGTCATTGATAAAGACGCCAGGATCATTGGCACGTCAGCTGCGCATGCGGACAGTGCCACTAAGCATGTAAACAAGTTGATGCTGGAAGAGAAAGTTCAGGTGGATGATAACAGTAAATATTTGTTAAAAACACCAGAATGGCGCCGGTTGTGCGAGGAAAT
Organism: Blastomussa wellsi; assembly: GCA_947652115.1. Taxonomy (NCBI): domain Eukaryota; kingdom Metazoa; phylum Cnidaria; class Anthozoa; order Scleractinia; family Plerogyridae; genus Blastomussa; species Blastomussa wellsi. The sequence continues at coordinate 15,677,489 of OX393573.1, forward strand.
AAACAAGGAAACAGATGTCCGTGTTAAGAGGAACAACTGGAATGACACTTACGTGGCTGGCTTTCGAGATGATGTCACAGAGATGATGAAGAAGCTTAACTCATTCTTGGAAAGCAACTGCATCAGGAATGAACAGTTTACATGTACTTCCCAAATTATCCGAAGGTATGTTGCTGAGCTTCGTCAGGAAGATTTACGCTCCATTGAGAATCAACTGAAAGGTTTTGAAGTGAAGATTAAGAAAGGAACAGGCGACCTTAACTTTGAAATTTCTGGAAACAAGGAAGGCTTGATCCGTGTGAGGAGAAAGCTTGACGCTCTTATGAAAGGTATCGAGTCAAAGACGTTTGATGTGATGCAACCAGGCCTTCGGAAATACTTTGACGGCGGAAAAGGAGACCGTCTTGTGAAATCAGTGGAAAAGGATCAAGAATGTGCGATTCAAGCCCAGATGAATTTTGGCCAAAGGCGGGATGACATGCGCACACAAGATTCTGAAGACCCAGCTTCTTCTGGAAGCGACGCTGACAACGACGACGACGTTAGTGACGATGACGATGACGACGACACTGTTGTTAGTGGGGCTGATGGGTCTGTGCTGGTTTTGAGTCAAGGCCAGAAAATCTCATGGAGACCTGGAAACATTGAGACAGAGAAGGTAGATAAATACATACATCCTTTGGTAAACCTCCCAAACGGGGCTTGTCGGGAACAATAACAAACAACTTATTAGCAGGGAGTACAGCAATGGGCCGCTAATTCGGAGCTAACGGTCACAAAGTACAAAATTAAACCCACCTTGCTGGAGAGCTGGCTGTGCGCTGGGATATCCAAAACAAACAACGTCAATCAGTCTAGCGTAAAATTCGTAAATTCGTAAAATGTTCATCAAGGTGGATTTTGTACCATGTGACTGTCATCTGCGGTCATTTCCAGCGATTCAGTAACAATGACATAACATTTCATGATCTTTGCTTGTTACGTCACTACAGCACAATATATCTAGCAACTTAAATGTCTTTCATCTTTTTAAAATCTTTAATTAGAACTATTCTCTCAACCAATTCTTTCCTAAAAGCACTCCTAAACACGGCTGCTCAATCCAGGATCCTGACTTATCGACCAAGCTGTTCGGCAGCGTTGCCCAGCTTTACTTCCGTGAAATTCCCAGTTCTCCCCTGCATGGGAGAATTAGGCAGTTTACTTGTCTCCTCCAATCTGCTCTGTCTCGCGGAGCGGTGACAGCTTCTTTCCAGCTGGCAAAATCTATCTTCTTCCTTTCTCCAGACGCCTTACCGACCAGACTTCATCTAGCGCTGCCCAAATTAAATATTAAATGTTTATTATCAATTTGAGGCAGCTGGCGACTCGAAGATTTGGTAAAGAAGAATCACTTTCTTATCTTGAATTGCAGGCGGATGCATTGGTGACCTCACATGGTGCATGCTCTCAGGCCATTATCAATGCTGGTGGTGCTGCAGTGCCAGCACCAAATGCTGGAGACATTACTGTGTCGCCTGGCTTTCCTCTGGCCAGTCACGTGATCAACACTAACTGTTGCAAGTGGTATGGTGGCAAAGGCGAGGTGGTAAGTGTGCCATGCCGTGTTTAATTAATTGAATGTCATTTTGCAGAGTATAAATAGGATTAAGGTGAAAGACAACAAAGATGCAATTGCAAGCAAGAAAGAAGCAAGGTTGACATTGGGAGAAATTAGGAAGTCTAGCACAGGCTTCAAATCAGACTAGGAACCGACCCACAGTCGTTTATGAGCCTTAAATTTCCCCTCCACTAAAGCCGGAGCTTGCTTCCAGTTTCCACAACAAAGTGAATATATACATGTACTAGGAAATTAGTTATTACCTAGGGGAGCAGCGTTGGCGCAGTAGTGAGAGCGCTCGCCTCCCACCAATATGGCCCGTGTTCGATTCCCGGACCCGGCGTCATATGTGAGTTGAGTTTGTTGTTGGTTCTCGTCCAAAAGCTGAGAGGTTTATCTCCGGGTACGCCGGTTTTCCCCCCTCCACAAAAATCAATTGGATTATTGTTGGGAACTTTATCATGAGCCTCTGGCTCGGGTGATTGCGCAAACACTCCCTGTGTTTGACATTAAATTTGCATTTACATTTTTACATGGATAGGATGACTAAGTCATCGCAAGTTGATTGTGAGTTAGCTGTCTTTCCCAAGAAAACAGTGGGAATACTCGAGAATACTCAAGAATACTCGTAGGAGCAGGCTCCGGCTAGACGGGGGTGGGTAGGGGGCGGTTCTCTACCCACCCCCGGAGCCTGTTCAGCGGCTAATTTTCTCGATTTTGATGCACTTCACTCGTCCAACTAACACAAGAGTAATACGTGAAACTAGACTAAAGATAATCGAGAAAATATAAAATGAAATGCTGTCCATCTTATATTGACATTAGTGGCGCCGTTGTTAAAGCACGCGGCTCGTCATTACCCGGCTAGGTAGTCGATAGTAAAGCTTGTAGTTATAATTTCTTCAATCTTCTTTTAATTTTAGACTCTACGGGCCATTGTCCAAAAGTGTCTGCAGAAGGGCGAAGAGCTTGGAGTGGGATCCATTGCATTTCCTGTCATAGGCACTGGAAAACTTAACTTCCCACACGATGTAGCCTCAAGAATCATGTTAGAAGAGACCATCATCTTTTGCCAAGCTAACCCCGGTTCTAACGTGCAGGATATTCGATTTGTCGTGTATCAACAAGATCAAGCATTGACTGCTTCCTTCAAGCTAGAGATGGAAAAATTGCAAGCCAAGCACAAATCCCGGTCCTGGACGGGTCGTTTTCTAAGAAGTATTCGTTCTAAATTCGGACTCAGGGCACCAGGGTCCACCGAGCGTGTGAGCATCGAGGTTGTACAATGCGACTTGTGCCAGGAGACAACAGACGCCATAGTGAATATAACTAGTAAAGATATGAATATGGAAACTGCGGGAGCATTAAGCAAGGCAGTAAAACGTGCCAGCGGTCCTCAAGTGGAGGCTGAGTGCAAAAAGCTGGGACAACAGTCTGGTGGAACAGCGGTGATCACCAGTGGTGGGAATTTACCAGCCAGCCACATCATTCATTTGATCCCAGACTCTGCGCAGAAGGATCACCTACAGCAGTGTGTGGAAAGATGTCTTCGCCTTGCAGAAACACGTGGTCTTTCATCCATTTCCATACCAGCAGTAGGAACGGGAGTATTTGGCTTGTCTGCTTCCGACTCCGCTAACCTAATATTTAAAGCTCTTGGCAACTTTAGCGGGAGTTTCAACACCGTTCGTAAAGTCAGGGTTGTGGTATTCCAACCTCAAATGTTGCAGCCATTTCAGTTGGAGCAGCAGAGGCACTCGTCGCATTCTAAACAAGGTATGTTCACGTGGCAAAGATTGCAGATTGGCAATCGAGAGCTTGTTAATATTTAGATCTTTTAACCAGAGGACGTCTTTTAAATTTTATTAGGTGTGACCTCACCTATCGGTAAGAATCTCCGCTTCAATGTGGAAGTCATAAATGGCGATCTGATTCAAGAAAATACAGACGCCATCATGAATATCAACAGCACAGATATGAACATGAAAAACGCTGGAGAATTGAGCAAAGCGATCGCTCTAGCCAGCGGTCCACAGGTACAACAAGAGTGCAGCCAGCTGGGAAGCCAGAACGCAGGCTCAGCTGTGATGACTAGTGCAGGGAACCTGAGCGCGAGCTCGAGGTTACGTCATATCATTCATATAATTCCAGGCTCCTCAGATAAGCAACATCTTCAGCAATGTTTGGAAGAGGGTCTTCGTCTTGCAGATACAAACAACCTTAGATCGATCTCAATTCCAAGTGTTGGCACTGGCGGATATGGCTTGACCGCGTCAGACTCTGCTCAATTGACGTTTCAAGCGCTCACCAACTTCAGTGGCACTTGTAAAAGTGTTAGCAAAGTGAGGGTTGTTGTATTTCAAGCACAAATGCTGCAGGAATTTCTTCAGGCGCAGCAGGGGCAGCAAATGCAAGATGAGGTGGAAGACGAAAGTGGCTCTTCTTCGGACGAAACAGAGGCTCGGGCTTCCAGGCGGAGTCTACTCACAAGTCATGAGCATTGTGTTAGCATTTGTGTCGTTGGCAAGAGTCAAGCAAGTGTGGGAAAAGCCGTTGAATCTTTGAAGAAAGGTTTCGCTGAAGCCTGTACGACACAAAAAGTCGAAAACGACGTCATAAGCCAGCTTTCTCATAAGCAGATTAACAGTCTGAGAAGAAAGGCCGACGATCTTGACGTTAAACTTGCAGTCGAGGTTGAAGTTAATCGTGTTGTCGTGCGAGGTCAACCGACTGAGGTGTCTGGCATGGTCGGAGAGATCTGGAAAGAGATAAACGAGAGAACAAAGAAGAAACAAGAGGAAGAGCAGGCGCTGCTAGTGTCAAAGAACGTAGAATGGAGTTATGAAATACATGGCACTAGAATGGTGTTCAGTCCGAAAACAAACGCAAAGATTGAGATGGCTCATAGTAAAGATGAACCCAGAGTACAAGTGTCTTTAAGAGCAGATCAGTTTATCATCGATTTGAAGGCAAACACTGGCCGCGGACAAAGGACCGGTGAACAAATCACATTAGCCAGGAAGGTAAAAGGAGCTGAAGAAGGTGAGTAACCGTACAGGATTCAAGATTCCATTTTTTATTTACACTTTCCAAAGCATTTATATTATAAATACAAAAAAAGAAGAATGAAATTAGGCCATAATGTAGACAGTTAATACTTGTGCGGTGTCCAAATTGGAGCAGAGCTTTCTAGTTGGACACCGCCATAGCTAGGTAAATAAATAATGGCAGTATAAACATAAATACAATTAATTAGCTGAACGATTAATGTTAATGAAGAAGGGTAAGTAAAATAAGACATTACTTAATTAGTTCAAATTAATTGGCATCAGATAGTTTAGAGATGCATTAAAAGCGCTAAGGCAATGTTAACATAGGCCCATCTTACAGTGCAAAACTGTGCGATCAAGGGAAGGCTTGTTTGTGGAAAGATTCACGGATTCTCGGTTTTGAATTAAACTCATCTGGCGTGAAAGTTTAAAGGAAGATGACATGAAAATAATAATAGTCCATGCTAACTGTTCAGACATAAATGTGTACTTCACGCCCACGTTCTTTAGAATCTCAGATCTGTGACAGAGAATCTGGAAACTGATATAAAGTCTCATAAAGTGTCCCTACGTGTCTTTGTTCACAAAAGTCGCCTACGACGGCGTAGAAGTCGGAGTCGTAAGCAGAATCGTAAGAAATCGAAACGCGGAGTCATAGGGACAACAAAATCGGAGTCGGGAGAATCCGCTTATAACTCCGACTCCGACTCTAGTGAAAACCAGGCTTCAGAACGTCCTAGCTGTGCCCACCCTAATAGACCACTTGCGGCAAGTCAGAACTTTTACATAGTTGATGTATCTCAGTATTTTATTTCGATTGAAGGAAAACTAGAATGGAATGTCGTCACTCTCATCGGTTTCCATTTTAGTTCATCTTCAACATAGTAGCCATTTCTATCTCCAGGAATTGCTCTTCCTAAACACTGGACGCCAATGCCGCGCCCTGACACGACAGTACACAAGGTACCTCTTTCCCAAACTTCCCCTGAGTACCAAGATATTGCTCGCAAGTTTCTGGCTACCTCTGGTGGAGTAAATATACTAAAAATCGAACGAATACAGAATCCTCATCTTTACAAGTCTTACATGGTAAGAAAACAGAAGATGGATAAAGATATTGGCGGAAATAGTGAGCGACAGCTGTTTCATGGAACAGATGCTAAAAACGTCACTCATATCAATACCCAGGGATTTAATAGAAGCTTTTGTGGAGCTCATGGTAAGTACTTTTGTTATACAGATGAAGTAATAGTATTTTAGCTCAGTTAGCCTTATTTCTTCCAGATTTCGAAGAAATGGGCCACCAATCTTAGGGAATTCCTCGGCCGGCGTGACCTGGAGGTTGCGCGTCTTTTCGTTGACGCGCAGAACGTTTCGGACTTCTTGGTTTTCTTTGTTTTCATTGTAAGCCTTTATAGAACAGCGAGAGGTGTACAACAGATCTGCAAATATATCATGGGTAACGATCTGTTTCCTGCTCTTGAATTGACGCTAGTAGCAAGGTTTAAATTACTTTGAATTCAGAATGGTTGTAGCTTCAACAACAACAACAACAACAGCAACAACGTTTATTGAATGCAAGAGATAAATAAAATAAATTACATCTGTAGGAGATCAAATATAAATATAGTTATTTAAGGGTACCAGCACCCTGAAAAGTTAAAAATGTTAAGGCGCTGGATCAAATAAATTAAATTAAATGTTTACAGCGGATGTACAATGCAGCGAATGGATATACTATAAGATAATCTTGGGAAGTTAAGGCGGGTTCTAACTGAATTTGAATAAAATTTTGAGAGGTTTAGAGTGCTAGGTATAAAAGGAAGAAAATTAGTTTTAACACCCACATACAGTTGACCCCCAAACAAGAGCAACCAGCTCGATAGGGAGACTGTTTGGGTGTGCATATTCTAATTTTAAACTTGAAATGCTAATTTTCAAACGCCATTAAATCTTCACTATTTCATATTCCTCCAAATTTTCCTCCTCCTTTAAGAAAAACTCCCTCCTCCCAAATATACCCAAAAATCATCCAAAAATTTACAAAACATTCACTGGTGAGATGATTGAAGGGTTTTCGCATTCCTTAAAACGCAAACGAGATATGTGCTTTAAACCCACTTTAAATAACGGAAAAACGGCTTTCAGGTAGAATTCCGCCTTAAGCCAGCTACGAAGAATATAATGTATTAGTATATACACAGTCAATGATCTTGGTGTTTTAAGCAATCTGATTGGTTCGCTATCTCTGGCTAATGAGCATTATTCACCCCCTACCGAGTGAATAATGCGTAAGCCAAACAAAAACAAAATGGCGGGTGTAAACTCGCTTTTCGCCAGTGTTTCGGAGGTCAATTAAATCGATTTTTCAATGGTTTCCTTCTGAAAATGTTGTTGAGATCACTTCCTGTGTATATACTAAAACAATTATTCTTCTCAATCTCGTCTTTTCGCGGCTCGGTAAATATTCTGCCACTATTCACCTCGATTTCAAAGAATAATTGTTAAATGTTTTAGGTTAAGCTCCTCCCCGGCTGCTTACTTTTTCTCTTTTGCTTTGACATGCTAGAAGTTAATGTACATTTTAATTTGTTTTTCCTTTCAGGAGTTGCCTATGGGCGTGGTGTGTATTTTGCCAGAGACGCCTCTTACTCAAATCGTTACGCTGGGGGAGGGGCTGGTGGCCGCCACATGTACCTTGCCCGAGTCCTAGTCGGGAAGTATTGTGTAGGCAACTCGTCAATGATAGTGCCACCTCCGAAAAACGCCTCCAGGCCAGAGATATTATATGAATCAGTGGTTAATAACCAAGGAAATCCATCTATCTTTGTTGTATTTTTTGATAATCAATGTTATCCTGAATACCTTATAACTATGCAATAGGAAAAGTACTCTAGTTTCTCGTCAAATTTCGTAGAAAATTTAGTATGCGTTGAACCAGTCGAGCGAAAACCACTGAATGCACCGCTGTCCATAGTCTTTGTTTTTTTAGCAGTTCTTGAAAAGCGTTTCTCACGTTACCAGTAGCTCTGAAAGTATTACCTTCTAAGCAAACTACTGGCGCTAGTTAAGCCTACTCTGTACTGAAATAAGTTGATATGAAATATCGAGAAAAAAATGCAGATCCACAAGACTAGTAAGCACTAAGCGGTAAGGGGGTTAGAAGTGATATGTAATTTTCTTTTTTGTCTTAGGTGCAATAGCAGCTTATTTGTGCTAGTTTTAAGTATTCAATGTTAATTCAAATAATAAATGAGGGTATCTCTTCTTGACGAATTTCGCGTAGTAAATATTTGACGGTATGTATCATGGAATAAAATTTCTGCCGAGCAAGCGACTCAAGCAGGTTTGAAAGTACATTTGGTTTAACAGTGGGTCCAGTGCTGTTGATAAAGCAGTTGCTAGATAGGATTGGATGTATCTCTATCCCGGGCGGGGCGGGCGGGGGGTGGGGTATTTCCCTATACGGGCTATACGGTGTCTTGCCGCTGGATAGGGTATGATTTTTGACCCCTCTCCTAAACAGGGTACGCAAGTCCGCTGTGGACCCGTCCTACACAGGGTATGGCTTCAAGATTTTAGTCGAGTTTTAAGCAATCTGAAATTATTTTACGCTTATCAGTCAACATTAGACCACTTTCAGGACTAGATATAATCGCCATGATGTAAAAGCGTCCTTTCTCCGAAACAGGGTAGGTGTTTAACGTTGCGTTTGTCCTAAACAGGGTCAGGGTTTCAGGCCAAACCCCCACTGTTCCCAACATATCTTTAGAAGTTTTCAATTAATTTGTTGAGTCAGGAAGCTGGAAGGAGTTTTGTTGAGGAACAGCGGAACAGCGGAACACCACAAAACACGGAACACCCCGGAACACCAGAAATTTATTGGCATTTCATGGTATTTCTGGTGTTCCGGGGTGTTCCGGTTTTCCGTGTTTTGTGGTGTTCCTGGTTTTAGTACATGCCTGTAGTATCAGCTCCAGGATTTTCACAGTCTGAGGAAAGAGTGAATATATGAAGCACAGGTTCTAAGCCACTACTCAATAAACTTTTAACTACTTTTTTCTTGCGTCTTTGTTGTTTTCCCATTGACACCGAGACTAGTGGTTATTTTTCCATTTCATAGAGCTGATGTCACCCAACGCCTTGTCGGGTTTCAGCTGCACCTCAAATTCCTAAAAGGCCATATTTGTATGGAAATTTAAAAATGGATAAGGAAAATGATGTCTTCGCTGTGAGGAGGAAATTCCGGCGAGACATGTTACACGGCGTCCATTTTGAACGCAACAATGTTGCGTTAAAAATCGTCTCGTGTATGTAACATCACCTTAAGTTAATGGACAAGAGAAGAGAATGGTGAAATTATATTGAAAGCCCAGTTACTCCTCCCGTCTAGGTTAAGCATGATATTTGTTTTTCCCGCGAACGATAAAAAAAATCGATTTGTGAGGTCTACCGTTAGGCGTTTATACGCGGAAATAAGTCGGTTTGTGTTTCTTGTGAAGGAGTGTTTTCCCTATTTATTTGCCGTTTGCTGTATTACGTCATGTTTATTCGCCCACTTGTGCGTGCAGGGCCCGGGGCGGATCCAGGATTTTTCCAAGGAGGGGTTTTACCACCAAGGAATGGCATAACCACCAATAACCTACAGTGTTTTTTTTTGCAGAATGCTAGTTATTAATATTATAAAGCCGCTGTTCAGTGGGGAGGGGGTGCGCACCCCCTGCACCCCACCCTAGATCCGCACCCTTTGCATGTATTGCTTGCAGCAAACAAATTTATGTTGTGAATCTGAGTGATTCTAGTACCGACTTAAGTTTTCTAATGGCTTCGACAGACTTTTATTTGTCAACAGCTAAAAGGGGTCGACAACTATAACTGCTCGAAAGCCGGACATTTCCACACTAGTTAGAGATCAAAGTTGTCGATAACTAAATTTTACGCTCTACCTGTGTATCTTCTGTCCGCTGGCAACAAACATTGACGATGACCTAAGTCGTTAAAAACTGCCTCACATACTATAAAGACAGGCCTCGGTAGTTCACCATAACGGATTCTTTGAACGTCGACAAATATTTAGTACACTGTTATTTTAAAGGCCTGTACTTTTCCATGTAGCCAAAAGGTTCTTATGAAATTGGTGTTTACCAGGAAAATCAAAGGCTACTTAGGTTCGTAAACAGGTTTATGTTTTCTTATAGATGAATAAAAGGTGCTTGCTTCTGATAAAATAGCTGTGACATGTTTATTTTGCATTCCGCTATGTATTGCGTTACATTTTGTTCATAACGGGTCTTTTACCGCGCGCTTGTTAAGCCTCACTTTGACGCTGGTTCCAGGAATCAAGACGGAAGTATGCACCATTTCTCGGGAGGATGAAATGTTCAGTGGAACGGACATTTACAACCGATGTTGTTGATATTTTGATTATTTCACCTTCGATTTCTTTGATATTATCTCAACGAAACGTTCTTGTAGCTAGAAGTTAAAGTTGTTCGACGAAAATATTTGAAAAGAAGACGCTGATGAAATCTTCTAATCGAGGTAAGGTTGAACTGTGAAGAGCTACAAAGCAGTCGATAAAGAAGCTATAAAGACTATCATCGCTTCGATAGAAATTATATATCCGTGTTGCTGGTTGTTATTATCATTTTAGGGTTGGTGTCGAATAAATTTTCCGTGTCGCATGTAGAACTGGACTTTCGTACCTTCTTTCCACTTCCATTTAGAGCAAAATGTGCTGACTGAAGCATAGTTTGGTCGATCGAAAGTGAAATTAAAGAGGTGTAGAGGGATAAATCCCGAATCGTTGCTGATATTTTAACATTCAGTGCTTTAATATGGCGAACGAGGTTTTGTTAATATGGTCAGAAGCAACTGTAAGTTCTGAAGCTCGGAAGTCAGGATTTAGACCGATGTTATATCATGTCATTGTATTCTCATTTTGTGTGGCGAAAATTAATGAACCCTTAGCGAGAGATATATTTGACTTAGATGGATCAGGAATGGATCAGTGACACATTTCAATTACATTTCCATTTTTATAAACAGTCCCTCGAACGTGTCGTTAACGAACGGAATGGGCAACGAGTTATAAAGCGAAGAAAGGTTATGCTATTAAATTTGTATTAATGGTAAAAAGGATTGATCGATGCTGACACTTCGCGTTCAAATCGGAATGGTGTAAGGAATCAGTACAAGTGATACTATTGCGTAACTATACTCAGTTGTCGTTTTGTTTTGGAAATTGTGAAAACAAGGAAATCGTGTCGAAGAAGTCGTGAATAATTATATTAGTTTGTTACAATTTTCAGTTTCAGGTTGAATTCTGTATATCGCCTTTGTCTGTGGGAAGACTTTAGTTTCGCTTTTTAAAGCCACAGTGTAAAAGCAAGTTGCAAATGGCAGGTAAGGATTACAATATATACCTATTAACACCAAACTTGGGGATTTTGCAAAGCTCGGTGTGCTCTTTTTGACTTTGGGGATCAATAGTTGCTAAAAAAAAGGACGGTGATGGTCGCTGTCTCGTTTAAAGGTGTAAATTGCAGATTGTCCTCTCACAAGAGGGGAAACAAAAAGCCAATATTTTTAGTCTTCGAGGTCTCATTTAGGATTGCAGATAGAAATTACTTTCATACATGTGCTGTGTTGGCGATCTAAACCGATCAAGCATGGCAAATGGTGTCATTTATGGCCGAAAATAGCTCGAGTGACGCCCAGTTTGGTCTTTAGGAGAATAATTCAAATTTTCCGAGGACCAACTCTGTCTGTCCCACACGGGAATCGTGTGTTTCAAAAGGGCACAAGGCGCGGTTACGTAACCCTTATGCCAATGATAGTGACACCTGTAATTCATTCTTGAATTTTACAACTAGCAGAAGTACTGCAATCCATGTCAGAGAAGATTTGTCGGTAAACACACTTCAGAAAAGTGGTGACGATTTCAGTTAAATCAGCCGGTTTAAAGTAAAACCAAAATCTGTCGTTATCATTTGAATTTGACTGATCGGCAGTGAAGTACACCTTTTTCTTAAAAGTACACGTTTTGTACTCATTTAGGTGACGACATTACTGGATTGTTGAATCCAGTCTAGCAGAGACAGTCTACTCCTTGGTGGAAAAGTAAACAAAAAGAGTATTGTCAACATTTTCAGCCGAGATTTAACTCTTCGTTTTATTTCTTAGAAAACAAGAAAGCCGAAAGTCCTCTTGCAAAGGAACCAAAGGAAAATGGAAAGGCTGATTCCTCCTCAGGTGGCATCCATTGCCATGGCGACAGGTTGTTTCAAGCTAGCAGTGAAGAAGACGCTTGGAAGACAGTACCAGTCCGCCGTCACGAGACTAAACCACGAAAACATGGTGAAAGTTAAAGGGAATACTTTTGATGCCGGGGCGCACTACCGACAAGTCGCAACGACATGTCTCTAGGAACTTAACGAAACCACGACGGCGACACCAACGACAACGTCCACAAAAAAATGTATTTAAATTTTGCGTAAGAATCTCGCAACTATCAGAATTTGTTTTAAATAGTGTGATTATCAGTATCAGCGCTAATTTCTACTTGGATTTTTCAGCGCTTATTTAATTCAAAGGAGAAACATGAAAACTCGCCGTTGCGGTTCACGTTCTCAACACAACTCAGAATTTAGTCATTTCACGTCGTTGTTTTGCAGAGGATGACAAAGAAATGAACAAAGACGGATAACGCACGTGCAGGACTATTGTTCTGCTCATTAAATCTTTTGTCTGACGACGTCCTCGTTGACGTCGCCGTCGTGGTTTCTTAAAGTCCCTTCTGTCGTCTGTGCGACGACAAGTCTTTTCTGATTCCAATTTAAGCGCCCCAGTCAGCCTCCGCCATTTTCCACGCCATAGAAATTATGGAAATCGCATGGTGAAGCGAAATCTTATTGCATTGCTGTAAGTTACGTTCCTTGGCAAATTTCTCAGAGATCTCTTTCGTTTTAACACGTCCCGCATAAAATATAGCTTACTTTGTTTGACAAGCAAGAACGTCTGCGTAGGAGGGTATGTAAAATGTAATTTCTGAAACTCTCGCCAATAAATCGGAATAAACAATAACAATGGCGTGGCTGACGGGGCACTTTTAGTCGCAGCGACTAGACACACGGATAATTCGCTACAACAGGTTGCCTCGTGTGACACGCTGGATGTATGTGAGGAGGAAGAGAGGCATTATGTCACTGGGGACCAAAAATTCGTTGTGTCACACGGACTTGTCTCCAGGACATGTTGCAGCGACTTGTCGGTCAGTGTGTCTCGGCCAGCTCAGTAATATCGAACGCGCCCTGTTAAGGGAGGGCGCAAGGTATCACTGGACAGTTTCTATTATTTTCAATACAGTACTTAAGATACCCACCTACGTGCACAGCCATTTTTCCCGAGAGTGAAAAGGATTGCATAAAGATCGATTGCTAAAGGTTCACAGTTGTATAATTAACTATATTGGATAGTATGCCATCACCATAAACTACGCATCAACTGGAACCACTTAATAAACGGTAATACTGCAAAGCACTGGCGTCGTGAAGTGTCGTTATGACATAGATAAAGAGCTTTAAAATCACTGAATGCTCGGATATTCAAATTGCGCAGTAAACATGCTAAAAGCTAAGGTAAGGAAAAGCCAGCGTCGAGCCTAATGGATCATACAGCCAGTTTGGAGCTTATCCCAATTGCCGTAGCATGAAGCGACTAGGAATATTTCTACTCCCCCTGGATGGGATGCTAGTCCATCGCAGGGTTATTCTCAGCATTATTTCGCCGGTACCCTTTTATACACCTGGGCGAAGAGAGGCGCTATGAGAGTCAAGTGTCTTGCCCAAGAACACAACGCGGTACCCCGGCCGAGGCTCGATCTCGGACCGTCCGGTTCGGAGTCCAGCCGCCGCGCCTCCAAACATGTAAACAGATAAGTCTGCAAACCGTTCAATCTAAGTTGAGACGCACGGCAAAAATGTGAAAAAACAAACTTATATCACTTAAGTCTCCTTCGCAGCCGTTTTTTGGTGAGCGTTGCGTGACATCCCAAAAAACGGCTTTGAAGGAGACTACCATCACTTGTGCAATTATTTTAGATTCTGGCAAGGATTGGAGCCGACAGAGAGGAAGAGGTCAGTCCCACAATTCAAGACCCGGATGGTCACGTGGAAGAGGACATGGTAGAGGTTCAACCAATCCACCTGTTTCGTGCGAAAAGGGTGCTGAGAAATCGCCGTACGTGAAAGGTCGCGGAAGGACTGCTAGAGACCAAAGAGGAAAGGGACCCCCCCGGGGAAGAGGAAGTAAGTTTTCATCGTATTTTTCTCGGACGTGTAGGAGACAAAAAGGTTGGTAGCTCTGATATAGACTAATTGAAGTTACTTTGTTTTTAATACAGCAACTAACTACCATTCAGACCATGGATATACACTAAACGTCAAGTACGAGTGGAACAAGCTGTACGTTTTGGGTTTGCACTACAAAACAACTAAAGACTGTGTGCTGAATTTCATTGCGAGGATTAGCCATTGTGACGTCAGGCACGTGTTGATGTTCAAACCTAGTGGACGAGCCCTTGTAACCTTGGATACCGAAAAGATTACAGGTAAACTTGAGCTGTTTTATTTTCATATACAAGTATGCGTCATAACTTTGTGTTTTAAAACATTGATGTCGACACGATAAGTCATCCCGTGAAAGAGTAATACAGTCATCTCCTTTTTTTTAATGAACACTTTTATAAGGCGGACAACTGGTGTTGGTCCCTGGGTGCGGTTTTTGCCTCGTGTCCTCGTAACTAAAGTCACGTGACATGAGGAAATGTGGACTCGCGATGCATTCCTGTGTAAGATTCCTTTGTTCATTCTTTCCATGTCTAACATTACTGTTTAGGGCGGTTTCTGTAATTAATTAATTTTGAAGTATTCCTCTTTCTTATGGGGTCGTAACGCAATAGCCAATTCAGTGAAATGTAAGTGTTTACTTAGCCTGCGTAGCTGGTGGGATTCGCGGCGAAGTGCTTTTGTTTTTTTCCCGTAGGCGTGTCTCATTGATGGAACTTACAATTGGCTGATCTTTTCGATCATTTGCTCTAGTTATTTTCACAGTTTTCAGTCCACTTTTTCACTCACACCAATCTGACCCACAGGTGCGAGTTTTGGAGATGGTGTTTATTTTGCAACCGACTCCTCTTACTCGTCCGCCTTCTCGAAGCTACCAAATGCCAAAGGAGAATACTGCATGTATCTAGCGAAAGTGCTGGTTGGTAAATATGCAGTTGGCGAAGAAGGGATGAAGACACCGCCACCCATCGACCCAGACGATCGTGATCATCTTTATGATTCTGTTGTGGACTCAACAGACTACCCGAGTGTGTTTGTTGTATTTCACGATGACCAGTGCTATCCTGAGTACTTAATTACTTTTTTGAAACCTGAAGAACACTGAGGCATCGAAACCAGAGAAGGGATTACTGTTTTGGAATC
Organism: Blastomussa wellsi; assembly: GCA_947652115.1. NCBI lineage: Eukaryota > Metazoa > Cnidaria > Anthozoa > Scleractinia > Plerogyridae > Blastomussa > Blastomussa wellsi. The sequence goes on from OX393573.1 coordinate 15,692,629, forward strand.
GATTTAACAAGCAATTGTTACCAAAGCGGTTGTAAAGCAACGTGACGCAATCTGAAGTGGGAGCATTCGGAGAGTTGCCTTCAAAAGCAGAAGCTCTTCCATTTGCCAAAAGGAATGGAGATTATTGTTCTCTCGGTTAACATTTATCTGACGAGAAGCAATCAAGGAGTAATTTTGTTAGGGGAGCAACATTAGAAATCCCGGGAGGTGGAAAGGGGGGAGGAGTTTTTCAGTGGACGATTAGTTTTAAAAATAATTTTGACGTGATAGGTCTTTTCCTGGGTTGTTTTCTGCTTGCAGAAATCTTTTGAATTGTCACATTCCCACCCCGCACACCTCTGGTGAAATGCCTCTCGCCCAAGGCTTTATTTTTTTAGTATATATAGGGGAGGGGGGAGAGAAGTCAGCAATATTCAGAAGTCAGAAGGAAAATTTCACGTGCGCTCTCTAAAAATTATATTGTCTCAAAAAAACCACCAATTCGATAACTTTAACATGTTGGAGCGATCGCGTCGTTGAATTATTGGAAATCTTCGGTGGGGCAGTTTACAAAGATTAATTCACAAAATTGTCTTCACTCGTATGAATTTCATTACAGATAACATAAACATTTACGCCTGTTTTTTAACATAAAGGAAAAGTCATTCGCACTTTTCGTTCTTCGAAATGCGTGTTTCTGTATATAAAATCAGGAATAAACTAATTCCAATATTTTTAGCCTGCGAACACTGATGCCCCTGTCTTAGTGGGGCGCTATTTTCTGGCGCGAAGCGCCAAGCAGTAGACTCCACCGCCCTAGTGTTCAGGAAGCTTGCCCACAGGCTAAAATATTTTAGTAGGGGAGGGTAGGGGAGCATCATATCTTGGGTGCAGTTTGTTTGTTAGTTAGGGTTCATCATTTTCATTACCATGCTTTGAAATACTTCACCTTTTTTATTTAGCCAGGGTCACAGAAACGAAGCTGTTCCTCCCTTCATCTGTTCCCCATCGCAAATCATGAAATGTTGCTGGCTGGCAAAATGTTTCAGTATATATTTTCTCATAGGAACTGTCACTGAACAAATGCTTTGCACTGGCTGATTGAAACTCGGAGAGGCGCTCTAGGAACTCAGAGAGATCCTGGCTTACTCCTTACTGAAATGCTCGACGAAGGCTTGAGTCTCGTTGAGAAGAGCGGATTTCAACGGTTCTCAGTTCATTTTCGCGCGTTTGTTGTTTGTTCTAATTTCTTACAGGGAAACAAATTATGAATCATGGGCTGGAAAAAAGAAACAGATACTTTTTTTCCAGCAACACTCACGAACACCTGCAATGTTTTAATATCATATATTTTCATTCATTTGGGTAAAAGGATGCATTCTGCCACAGTTTCTTCGTTGGGTGCCCCTGTTTAGTCTTTTAACGCTGCGTTGTGCTAAAAACAACCTCAGATTAATCAATTAGACGATGTCATTGACTATGAATATTAGCTTATAATTAGACATTTAGTTCTTGGTATATCCCAATGGTAAAGGAATGTACCCACTGACGTCATGGAGGCAGTGTGGCTAAGGGCGCTAGTGTTGTATTGCGGAGTTCCGGGTGCAGTGCCTCCGGTCTCCGCCCCTTCCAGTAGAGGGATTTGTTGTCGGGTAGTCGTGCATTCAAATCCTTGGTTACGCCTTGTAAATAGCTAGTGGTTTGCCTCCTGTCAGTTGCGATTTTTAACTATGTTATGTTAATTTAAAATATTTTTTCTTTTGTTTCAGTGACATGCCTTAAATAACATTAACATGTTTTTTTTATTCTGTTAGCACTGCGTTTTCATGTTCGAATCAGTAATAAAATCCACTGTAAACTTTGAATCATTCTTAATACAGTGATAAAAATAAGATTTTGTACACTACGTCACAATTTCAGAACCTAAGGGCTGACGGGGGTCATCGTCTTACTTTTAGCCGGTTAAAACTACCATATATTTTAAATTATAGATAGTCAATATCCATAGTTATTTTGTAGTAGTAGCATTTTTTCTGGCCTGATGTATCTACCGTGTGTAAATAATAAACAAGGGGCGGAAGGGGGGCGGGGGCGGTGAACCATCCACCCAAAATATTCCCCCATGTTCCCTGCCTAAAATGCAAATTTTTCTTGCTGCCCAAAAAATCCGAGTTGCCCTTTTTTTTTTTTTGAGGGGGGGGGGGGGGCTGCAGCCCGCCTGCAACCCCCCCTGCCCCCACAATTAACTCCACTGCAGCAGCCATACCCCAGAAAAATTATTATAAAAGTCTTTTTTGGGTGCAAACCATGTACGATCGTTTGAAGGATCAAGAGAAAAATGTCGAGATAGTGTATGCGATTGGCATTGTAGGCATCGTTTTTATTCGGACAGCATATGCACCTCCACAGTTCATGCATGAACTACGCGTTAGTACGCGATTTTCCGCAACTACGGTCTGTCGTTAATTTTTTCGATCTTGAAAGATTTGTGTTTGAATGCTGGCGGCGTGAAATAAAAGCCGGAAATCCGTCTGTGTTCGCAGGCCTCTCTTCAAGGCCATCGATCCTGTCACGCGTCATAAAAAGTCACCCCATACCTGTCAGTGGATGAATCGCCCTTGCCAATATGTGCCTGGCACAGGATATTGTTTAGCAACAACCAATCAGTTTGGAGCACACAGCGTGACGGTTGATCCCAGGAACACGAACGGACTGCCGCGGATGTTTGTCGCTTCCAAAGCTGCATTTTTCGAAAATTAATCGTCGGTTAGTGCTCGGATTTTGAATGGATCTTCGATTGAATGCCAGGAAAAGAAGCTTCGACCTTTCAGTTTATCTGGTACTCGATTTGGGAGCCGGACGATTCCAATTTCTGTGTGAAAATCGGCTTGGCGCTGGAGCGGTCGAAAACGAGCTTTCCACCCTTGTCTCCTTCTTATAACTTGAAGCAACAGTCAACGGAAAACCCTCCAAATCGCTCAAATTCACCATTTTGAGCCGAGGAACGACAAGATACAACACCTGAGGTAAGTTCACGTTTATTTCAACCAAAAAATAAGCATTACTCGAAATACGTTTTCGATAGTAGGACGCTTTCAGTGTTCCCATGCATTTCATTATATTTCGAACATACAAGTCCATACAAAGAAGCACTGCTTGTATGGGCTCCCTGTGATTTGACTTTGTGCACTGCGCAGAGTAACGGGAGTCCGTGATTCGCGGACCTTCCCAGAGGTCGCGATCTCGCAATGCTTTCTGGTTCCCTCCCATGCTCCCTTGAGATTGTACTTTCAGCAAAAACTTTCAGCAGCTATCACGGTACAGGTATTCAGGGCGAGGTATTTCTAACAGAATGGATGACTCGGAGAAAGTATACTTGAATTTGGCATTAGATTTGGTGACTTTCTTTAATATTTTCAGAGAAGACATGGAAGAGAACATTAATCGCCTTGCTCAAGAGTTAGAAAAATGTTGTGAAGAGAATCCTGACGTCGAAGTCATCCATACCGGAAGTGGCTTCGAAGGACTTTCTCTTCCTCATCTGGAGGAACGTCAAGCATGGAATACTGATGCAGATCATATGATCATTAGAACCAACATAAAAGTACACGAGGGGATGAGGTTAGAGAAGAGAGAAGCCGAGGAAAGTGTTTCCGCCGCGCTAGAGTCGTCTGGAAGTAGCGAACGTAGGGAACGCTCAGATAGTGAAGACTTGCCACAAATCAACCTCACGAGTTTCGAGTCTACAGGCGGTAACATGGAGGTCACAGAGAATGCCTTGTACACCTATGATGCTTTACACTCGGGATATTTACACCTGTCAAATAAGAAATTCTTTCATCCAGTAGATTCAGCTTTTATTCAGGAGCACTGCCTTAGGAACGTTGAATTCATCGAGAGAAGTCAAGATGTGATTCGTCTTAGTCACGCTGCATTGATGGCCACAGGCGAAGGCTCTATCAGTGGTCCATCTTATTCTCTTCCATATACTGGAGGTTCATTCATCGTTAATCGAGACTTCGTTTATGGCCTGAAATGTGAACTGTGGCCTTCGCAAGCGGAGGAATGGTTACAACGAGACAGACCTCATAGCTGGCCAAGCGGGGAGCTAATTTCCGCGATATCAGCCCAGGGTTGCCACCTTGTACCAGTTGGTTCCCATGCAAGCAGCTTCCGAGAATTCGAATGGCGGTTTTCGTTCTCTGTAGCTGAGATGATGCTCACTCGATCGCTAACTCAGAATCAAAAGTTGGCCTACTCTGTAATGAAGGCACTTGTCAAAAGTGAAATGAAGTTGCGTGACATTCATGTGTTCGCGTCGTATCACCTAAAAACGTGTCTGTTTTGGTTTCTAGAGAAGAAGGGAATCGAGTCGTGGGGAAATGAGAGCTTAGGAACGAACATTCTTGCGCTTATGGACTTTCTAATTTCATTCTATGGTAATGGTTCTATACCAAACTACTTCATTTCTGAGAATAATATGATAGATCACCGTTCCTCCGAGGAAATTTTGAAAGCATGTCACGCTCTGCGGGACATCCGAGATAAAGTAACGCAATCTCTGTGTCGTTACATTGAAGCCAATCAAGCACTTCCGGTTTTCTTTGATACCTCCCTCAGCCAACAACTCAAAGAAAACCCTAGCAAGTTTGTTCAAAACTGTAAATACAATTTTCTCGTGATGGCCTTAGCCTATATCCTAAAAAACATGAAAATCTTAAATTCAAACCAACATGGTGGGCTGGGTTCACTGGTCAACAAAGCCCAGCTTCTGCACGGAGCTTCACTGAAGGAAAGCTCTCATGTGTATGCAAAATTACTTTCTGCTCTTTCTAAAGTTTCACATGTTGCGGAAAGTCCAACAGCGGATATGGTGCTTTCACTGCTAGAGGAATACTTAGATGCAGATGAGCTGAAAGTGACTGAGAGTAGTGCTGTGGCACTTGCAGTATTCAACACATTTTTAGCTCTTCATCCTAGCATCCTTAATGCCTCTGGCTTTGAACTGAGCTCCTTAGAGTTTCACGAATATCTTATTAATCCAGCTTTCAAGGATACCCTCTTCTGGGCTGCACGTATTCATGAGAAGTACTGTGATGCCATTTATAACTTTGTGGAAAATAAATGGGTGAATGGCCCTAAATTCTACACTGAAGATGATGATGCCAAGAGATTTATGAAACTCTTGATGGTAGTTCTTGGCAAACCAACAAAACAGGCTACTGCAGTAACAGGATCAATAGTGAAGCGAAAAATAGAAGGTGAAAGGTTTATTCATATGCGATTTCTAGCAGACTATTTGCTGCATGTGCATTTAGAGAGTGCCTACATTGCTTACCAGGCCGTTGCATACCTCATGAACAAGAGTGTACTGTTAGAAGTTTATCTGAATATCAATTTTTCTACTTATAAACAAAGCAAGCTTCGTGCAATAGAGCTAGTCTTGTGTAAACAAGAGTTGCAATCTGAACTCTCTGAGGAAGAGTTTGCCAGGCTGATTCAAATGCAGCAAGAGTTGGTGAATTGAACGATGTATAGTGTTGTGGTCATGCAAACCGTACGTGTACAAAAATGTTGGAGAACAGGGCAGTTTTGTATGTGTGTGTTGGGAGGGAGAATGGTGACGGGAAGAAACACGGATTCAGGTGACAATTTTCTGGGGGGGGTCTCCCAACCCTCAACCGTCTAAATACCCCTAACACCCAGAAAAAGAAGGAGGAGGGGGGGGGGGGGTTGTGGGGGGGTTGCACAAAAGATAAGATCTCCAGATTTTAAATATTCATAAGTTGGCATCTCTGTAACTATGACGCCTGGTTTGGGTTCTTGTACACTACTATAGAGATAATTACTTGCACTAAAGTATGTATTTTCTACTGTTATAGCAAATAAAATGCAGACAAGTTGGAATCAGTCTGTTAATTTTTATATTAAAACAGCCCTTCCAATCTCCTCGCTCCCCCTCATTGCGAATACTGGACTGTTAAATTGAAACTGAAATATGAAAAAACATTGGTGGAGGCCAGTTCTCAAAACTGGACCGCTTGAGGCTCCCTTCAAAAATTCAACAGCCCAATAGACGTGTGTACACGGCAATGGAAACCTAAAAACAGTGGTCAAGTTTTGTTAAAATCACTATGCCAGTATACTGAAGCTTAAATAACATTAGGAGCTTTTGATCTCAACTTCAAAAAGTCAGGGTGACTTTTTCAAGTTCTGTCCTTGTGTCCTTTTAACTATGATTTAATCACAGCGAATCTTTTCTCAGTAAGGCAGCACTACAATTAAATTATTTTGATCGATGCCCCCATTTATCAGCTGAGAACAGGGAGAAAACTTCCCGCCAATCGCGCGACACATAGAGCGCCACGTACTTTTGTCCCCAATCCCGCCGCAATTATCGGTCACACAACACAACAGCATGGCGGCAGCAACCTTTGTACATGTGCAGTTCAAATTATTGTGTATTTTGGATATTCTTCTATTTGCTGGCATTAATTTAGCAGAAGTTAAGGTTCTTGATGAATACTCTCTTTTAAACATCACCACAGCGGTCAAAAGTGGCTGTGTATTGATTGCATTACAACCCGCGGGTAGTTCGGACCTTACTTCGATTCTTTACAAACTCGCCCAGGCTTTCAAAAACGAAACTCGTGCAAGTATTGGAGTGCTAAAGCTTTCAGATGTAAGCTCGATCTCCTGGGAAGACAGCAGAAATCGAGATTTCGTCGATCGTGAAGATATTGCATTTTTTCCGCGCAAAATGGCGGACAGAACATGCCTTATACAACCGAGTTGGGAAAAACCTCCAAAGGCTCAACAATATCACGGAGCAAGAACTCTTCAAGAATTACTTCAATTTATTAACACGAAATGTGGGACTTTCAGGCAGCTGGATGGAAGCTTATCATTTGCTGGTGTAGCGAAAAAAAGAATATTAGAAAATTTTTATCGGGTGCCAAACAACGAGGGCCCTAGCCGTGACGCCTATTCTGGGCCTGTCAACATTGGCTCAACATGTGACAGGATTCCTTTACCTTCCAGAGAAAAATTTTTTCATGAATATTTCTTCCGATCGAAACCAGTTGTGATAACAGGTAAGAAAATATTGTTTGTGGACAGAAGTGTAATTATTTTTTCCTTATTAAAATTCCTTTTGTAGGCTTTCCCCACCCACCCCCAGCAGTGGCTGATCAATGTTAAGGTAGTTATGTCAACAGAAGCTCCAACCTTATATTAGAGGGAGCTATGTCAGGCTTCATACACTTCATTTCCAATCCGTTTCAATCTTCCCCATCCTCAGCCATCCTTCTTCCTTTTTGGTTTAGCATCACTCCTTTGGTGTTTTTCCTCCTTAGCAAATTATTAGCTTTAGGTTTCCTAACTTTTAAGGATAATTTAGGTTGTTGAAGAAATTACTCAAAATATCATGATGTAGCTCTTTTAACAAACAATGTTTTTATTTATTAACTGCAAGATAACACCAAGTTCTCCTGAGAGACTTTATTGTTAAAGAAATGAACGAGAACTACAGAGTATTTTGTTGATCTTCAGATGAACAGGGTGAATGTTTTATCTGTATTTTCTCTAGGTGCCTTAAAAAACTGGCCTGCAATGAAAAAATGGACAACTGAATTCCTCACAACAAAGTTTGCTGACAAAATGGTTCGAGTGGCATTTGCCCCTTATGGTGAATACGAGGGATGCGAGAAGGCCCATGACTTTGAAGATTTCAAGGACTTCAAGTTTCCTGATGTGGTGAAGGCTCAGCTGCCTTTTCCCGATTTAGTGGTTGTTCGGCCTGCATTTCTAGAAATTAAGTTTGCTACATTTATGGGCGTACTCCAATCATCCAATAATAGTGACATCTCTGCTTATTTAGAGTATTCTTCAATACCTAGTTTATTACCAGAACTTGAGCAAGACATCAAAGAAATGCCTTTTGTTTCTGGGGAATTAAAAAGAAGACATCTTAACATTTGGCTTAGCAATGGAAACACTTTGGGCAAGTTGCATTTTGATCCTTTTGATAACTTCCTATGCCAGGTGAGTCATCTTGAAGTTATTATTTGCTAACTTAGGGAAATTTGTTTACATGGAGAATTCAACAAAGAAATAAGCAACCTTGTACTGGGGAGAGGGTGCATGAACCCGAAGGGATAGGGGGGTGAGTGGGGTAAAAGAGGTGGGTGGGGTACAGGAGTTTGGGTACAGGGGGTGCCCTGTACAGGAGGCAGGAGAAAAGAGGGCAAGAAATAGGATTTTCAAGGTGGTTGGAACTAGTTAAAAATTTAGAACATTGCATAAAAAGGAATGAGATGATGGGGGGAAACTACAGAAAGGCTGAACAGGAGTAAAAAACCAATGGAAGTGGATAGCTGTGTCCCTAGGGAAGGGATGCAGAGGGTGTACACCCCCCCCCCCCCTTCCAAGATGACCTGGAGGTTTCTAAATAAAGATAAAGTGTGGTTTATTGGTGGTTACATCATTCCTTAGTGGTGCATCCATCCTAAGAAAAATCCTAGATCCCCCATACAGGGTGTCTATTCCCCCCCCCACACGCATACACACACACTGTTCTTGAGTGGCAGAAACAAATCCAAGAAATGGTAATTGTGCAACTTGTGTGGTTTTCGTTCTGTTGTTTCATACTTGTGCGACACAACTGGCAGTAGTCTTTTCATGGACTAAAATAGAAAGCACAAACAGTGTTTGATTTTTTAACAATGTTACATATCAGTTACATACACATTTGGGGGGGGGGAGAGCTTGAATGACAAATATTTCTCCAGGGGTCATGAAAGTAAAGCACACAAGACAAAACATGAAAGATTTCAAAGAGCCTTGTAAGAAATTTGTATTTTATAGAATTGTTTTTAAAGTCTGGTGTGTTGCAGTCCGTAATAAACAATGTCTCCCATTTCAGATCAGTGGGAAAAAACAATTATTTATTTATGAGCCGCATGACAACACAAAACTGTACGAAGCACACATCCAAGAAGCTACGCTAGATTACAACCCAGCCAATAAGAAGTTCCGCCGCAAAAAGCTGCTGGAAAGTACATCGATGGTGATGTCTCCAGTTGACATTCTTAAACCAGATTACCAAAGATTCCCAAAGTTTAAGGAGGCACGTGCCTTGAATTGCACAATTAATGAAGGTGACGTTCTCTTTATGCCGTCCTTTTGGTGGCATGAGGTCCAGTCGTATCCCAGTGAAGCAGAACCAAGGAATGTGGCTGTGAATTTTTGGTAAGACCCTTCTCTCTCTCAACTCTTCTATAACTTAAAACGTTCTCCAGTTCCCCAACATCAGAAACTGTGAAGAATTCTGGGGCAAGTTTGTCTTCTCACTGTACGCAGCACCATAGCAAAGAGAGGGGCTGTGTGGGCCTATGCCCCCCCCCCCCCCCCCAATTCAGTTTTTTGTAAAAAAATAAAACACACACATTAGAAGTTTAGAATTAAAATTTTATTTTCCTAACATTTAAAACAATAACAAAAGTTTAATAATTCTGAATGGAATCATTCCTGCTAAACTACAATATGTATTTCCCCAAGTCTGTATTTACCACCAAAGCAACCCAGACAATCTGAAATGGCCTGAAGGTATGCTCAGACGTTGACAGGAGAATATTTGCTGGCATTAAGATAGAGGGAACCTAAGATGATTTCTGCAGAACATTCGAGCAATAATGGCAAAAATAAAGTCGCCAAAAAAATCTCATTGCATGGTAATATTTTAATTAAAGGGAAAAAGAAAAAGGTCCCTTTTAATTGAAATATGGATAACTTCAAGTTCAATTTTCTCTCGCAGGGTCAGCTTGAGAGCTTAGGTCTTAATAAGATCTTTTTTATTAAGACTTAAGCTCTCAAGCTGACCCCGCGAGAGAAAATTGAACTTGAAGTTATCCATTTTCAATTAAAAGGGACTTTTCACGTTAGTTGAAAACACAATAACACACACTTTGAGCATTCTTACGAGGTGTGACATTAAATTTCTCGAGAATGCTTTTGGATTTTTAATCGTGGGGTCACCTAGAGAAATGAATTACAGTGAGATGTTTTAAATAGTATTCAAAAAGTTACCGTGTTGTGAGTAGATATTTGGTAAGTAATTTTTGCACTTATTGCTCGAACTTTGAGCGGAATCCGTCTTAACTTTCTAGTGGTTTCTCCAGATTCCAATTAACCCTACAATTAAAATTCAAGCTGATCAAAATTTTTATGCCCCCCCCCAGTTCCTTAGGGCTTTCTATGACCTTGCTGTCAGACTGTGAGTGACACAATGCTCCCTTCGCGCATAAACAAAATAGGTAGTTAATTCTCATAAGAACATAAATGCCCTCAAGGAGAAAGCGGCTGTGTATTTCTCATTCTTTAAGCATGCTCAACCAAGGGTTTTAGAATTCAAGAACTAATTTCTTGTCAAAATCCCAGGGGTATTATGTCAGCGGCATTTTGTCTTGGTGACATTATAACTATAGCATTCCCCTGGGGCAAAGTAACTTTCCCTAAGTGACTGCAAGATCAAACTTGCCCCAATATTTTTTTTTTTCTAAAAAGACAAATTTCAAAACAGTCATAGAAACAAAAATTATTGACAAGAATTTAAAAAGTTAGTTTGGAAAGAAAAAATGGGTCGTCAGAACTCAAAGAAGCTCCTGAGCAACAGACCACTGTCAAAAACTTACTTTTAAGTTATAAATATTAATTGGACTCAAATCGAACAGACAAAATTAATGCAGGTCTGTTGGTTTAAGTCATGAGTATTTTCAAATTTTGGGGTGATTAAGGGTGACTTAATAAAAGTGTGTTTATTCAGTTTTATTTTTATTTTATACAGGTACGAGCCATTTTTGACAAAGGAGTTTCCTTGCCCAACATGCAAGATGGATGTGAATTCCTTTTATCATCACATGTTGAACTCATGATCTTATATTCATAGTGCAGTATTGAACAAAATTTTTTAAAAAAATCCGGAAATAAAAGTTTTTCATTGCACCTGTAATAAATAATCTTAGTTTATAATTATTTATAATTTTCTTATGCAACTTTCCAGATTGAATGGTTTCTTAAATTACCGATAAATTATGCTGCAAAAAGTCTGTAAGAAAGTGATCTCTATTTGCATGTACATTTTAAAGAATGATTTTAAAAATAATACAAAATAATCGAGTGTTTTTTACAATTGAGCAGTTTAGTTTGAAAACACTTCGTTGTTTTCTGTGACCGTCACTAATATAACAGTGTTTGACTTCAAGTCCTTGGATATCTGATTATAAGCTTCTGCAATAAGAACAGACACTGCCAGAGATGCGGCCCACACATGTAAAATCTGCTTGCTCCATCTTTCCATGGTGTTTTTGGAGGACTTTAAGACACCACTGAGCTTTTTGTTAAGTAATTTCTCGGCATCTTCCACAGTAAAATCTCCATGGTACTTCATGGCACGTGTCACTGAAACTCCGAGCTTTTTGCTGAACATTTCGCACGTGTAATCGGTGATCGCACCTCCTTCGGGAAAATATTGAACTTCCGTCTCAGTTTTCTGCAGATCTGCTCCAAAACACCTCTGGAGCAGCTCAAAACTGAGAATTTCACTTTTCTCGGAGCTTCCACCTGCATTGGGGCATGTGCGCATTCGTTTTGCTCCAGTTGATAAAGACATTTGTGAGACGGGTTTCAATTGTCTGAACTCAGTAAACACGACTCCAGAATGATTTTGCGAGCAAACTTTACGACGAAGATTGAACATGTTTCCATGTTTAACGATGAAGTTTTCCCCAACGTACATTTGAGCGTCTTCTAGCAGAGGATCTTCAATCGTGTTCTGCCGCGTAAACAAGTTACGTGACACAGTTCGTGAAGAAGTTGTTGTTACAGCTTGTCGATTCCTGACGACTATTCCCATTTTGCCGACAATTTCGTTTTTTATGTCGATGGAAAGTTTCTTTGGTAATTATGTTCATTTTGCTTTGCGTCTCAAATGAAGGAAACATAAGAAAACTGCTTCTTTTATATTCTTGAATTTGTTATTTCGGTCTGTTTACATCAGTGTTGCATCACGTTGAAGAGGGTTTTAAAATAGATCACCAATGACATCATCTCACTAATTTTTGTAGTGGCGCGGGGAAAGAACCCGAGAAATTTGAGAAAGAAATGAACTAGCATAGAAAATGAAACAAGAAATTACGAAATTCACTGATTGATATTCTTTGCTGTATATGGTAGTAGTGGTCGAATCTTTTCAGTAAAAAGAATTAATGGAATCAATTAGCTGCTTCCACTGTGTCACTCCCAAACTGTGTGGTGGATTTTAGCTGTTGAACTGAATAGTTAAGAAAAATGTTGAAATCGACTTTTAGATTTCCTTTTTGGTCCAAAATATGTAGGCGTAAATTTTGCAATAGAAATAAAACGAAAAGGCACGTCAAAATGGCGTACTGATTTCGGATATGCTATAGAACTATAGATTACTACATGTAGGCTATGTTGACCTGAAATATGGTCAAAAAACAGCATTATTTGTCTACAACAACACAATTCGAATCCTGGTAAATTGCATTTATTATTTTAGCATGTTAAATTAAGCAAAATTAAATAAACTTTATTTTTAAACTCGTTGCAAGGACTTTCCCTTTTTAAGGGAAAAGCCCTGGGGACGAGGTTACTTTATTTTGCACATTTTACATTCTCGTCCCCAGAGCCGCTTGTCCCTCTTAGCCGGCTGGGCCTGTGCACGAGGAACAAGTGGCTCTGAGGACACACGATTTGATTCGCTGAAATAAAACAAAGGGAGTCCAATCACATCAGCCGTTTTAAACGTGCTAACGATAAAGGATTTAAAACAGCTGATGTGATTGGACTCCCTTTGTTTGATTTCAGCGAATCAAATCATGTGTCCTCAGAGCCACTTGTCCCTCGTGCAGGCCCAGCCGGCTAAGAGGGACAAGTGGCTCTGGGGACGAGAATGGACATTTTAAAGTTCAATTTGTTATTTCCATCCTGAGATTTAAGTCACTATTTTTAACAGCTCTAATTTCTCTCTCTTGGTAATTAAGCACAGTGTGTTATCCCAATCCAAGCTGTTCAATCCGTTATAACCTGGCGAGCCATGTAGAAACATCCCAAGGGAAGTTTTATGGCGTTGATGTCCAGCTCCAAACATGCGCCCGCGTGACCTGGGTTCAGCGACACATTCGTGAGTTTGAGGCACGCCTTCATTTTCAAGTGGAAGACAACGAAGCTTTTGCAGATTGGAGGCGGATTTGCCACTAAAAAATAAAAGCGGAAAACCGTTACAGCAGTCACCATTTCTTGCTTTTTAGCTGTAGTTTAGTTATGTTTTGTTTGTTTCATTTTGTAGGAACAGCCTTTATGCCAGAACAGGACAATACTGGACAATGAACAATTGATCCGGATGGTTTTAGCATTCTGGGATGGGGAGCGTTTATGACAAAAAAAAGCGGGGCAACCCCACCCATCGCCCTCCCCCACGCGAACGCGGAGTGGGTAGTAAGAATGTTTTAATTATATTGGACGTACCCGATATGTGCTTTTTGAACACAGTGAGACCATTGACAATAACCGCCACGTCAAATCCCTGAAAGAGAACAAAACATCCATTGAAGCACTGGGCACTAACTGAAAGAGCTTTTTCGAAGAAAGTTGACTTGCAGTTGGTTGTGACTGGAATGGATACTTCAAAGTAAGGTGGGCGACACCTTGTGATGCTTAAACATTGGCCAGGGCGACTGACTATACTTAAGCATCACAAGGTGTCCGACCTTATTTTGACGTATTTATTCCAGTTAAGTTTCCTACCGTTTCTGATTGATCCACGTCACCATGAACACAAGCTGAAAAATAGTCAGCAATTCATTTCAGCTTTGCTAATTTTCATAACTCCTTTCCATAAATTTGTCAAGTGAATTTCAGCGGGGTGGTGCAGGAAGCAATTAGCCAGGGGGTGGATGTTGGGAGTAAGTGGTCGCGGGGGTTGGGAGGGGGTATGTGGGTTGTAGTAGTGAGTGACCAAGGTGAGGTAGTAATTTGATACTGAAACATGGAAACTTGGACTTCTCCTGTGGAAGCTAGTAGCGAGTAAAATCTGTCAGTTTTGTTTGTTCCTCTCAGTTATTTTTAATCGCTACGAAGCTGGCGTTGGTTGACTTATCATGGTGTGGGGCCCGAAAGACGATGATCATGAAATCCCCCCTCCGCCTCGTTGATCATGTACGCCGCTACAACCTACAACTCAAATTACGTTACCTTTCACAGGGAACCCAATCACTTTAAATTGTGCACAGCAATCACAATGAGGAGGGACCTTAGCGCACTGGCAACTGGCCTTATCAACTGTCGCAAGCTTGGTGGCGTCATCGTTCACGCTGTCTTTATATGGCGTGTAAGGGAGCGAGTCGCCGCTGTCAATACCATTGATCTGAAATTGATTTTTTGAAATCTAGTTTTTATTGAATATACTTGAATAATACTTGACGAGTTTGCTGAACAAGCTGACAAATTTTGGCAATAAATTTATTGGAACTTGTGAATATTAAACAGTGCAAATCCACTAATAAGCTCAACATATTTCGTAAGGATACAAACTCGTTCCTAGGGTCTCTCATCTTCCCGCTCTCCGAGCGAGGGAGGAGAGATCTTGGTTTGGTCTGGTCGTGTCTCTCTCGTTCCTGGAATGCAGGAAGACAAGAGACCCTGGGAACGAGGTTGGTAAGGCTATCGAAAACTTGTGACATTCGAGTTATGTTGACTTCGTTAAAGTACATCGGGTGATCACAGGATTGAAACTGGCCGATTTGTGGTACAGGGGAGCAAATTCCCATGACGTCATAGGCACGTAACAAATTTTTTGTATTTGTCATTTTTAGCAACAACTAAAATAAATAACATCAGCTAAAACAAACCAGTGCATCTCGAAAGCTGTCTTCCAACCGTGACAGGAGCGATTCAGAGTCCAAGAAGGCTCCCTTATCAAGACTAAGACCCTCTTCTGCCCTGAAGAAGAAGCAACCAAGAGGAATATCTTTCCCTACATGCACTGCTTTGAATTCCAAAGCCGCACATCCTCCAGTATGGCCTTTCTTGATCGATATCTTGGAGAATTTCACGCAGGCCTTGGCAACTCTCAAATGAGGAATGCCGAAGCAGATGGGCGGTGGATTGGCAGCTGTCAATCAACATAATAAAAATAATTTCGTATATCAGATCATTCGAACTCAAATACTATAACACTGGCTCTTTAAATTGTTTGCAAGTTGACTTGAGAAAAACTGTGCATACTTGATATTGTTTTGTTAAACACCACATCTTTGTTCCATGTCAAGAAGACTTCCACACCCTAAAAAAGGAAGAAAAAATCAAGAACACGATGCACGCAACAAATAAATTTCACCATCTAAACAATAGAACTTTTCGTGCAAAACAATGAAAATAAGGGTGCGTTCGTTTGGGATAAATCCGGAATAAGAATAATTGGAATAATGCGAGTAGGCGTTTGTTTTGGAGCTATTCTCATTCCGGAATACCTGGATTTCCATTCCGGCTATTCTGCTCCCAGGAGTAGAATAGCAGGAATATATTCCGGAATATCTCAAACGAACGCGCCCTAAGTTTCACGTGCACCTTCATTTTCATACAAATCATGCAAAGCAACTTCCGCAGTGGAATGGTTTTACACGACTCATTTTGAAACTGAGGAAAATGAGGCATGTACTCAAACCAGGAACACCGGAATACACCGGAGCATCAAAATTTTATTGTATATATATTTTAGAAATTTCTGGTTTTCCGGGGTGTTCCGGTATTCCGTGTTCCTGGTATTCCGCTGTTCCAGTGTTCCTACTTTTAGTAAATACCGGCAAAAGGTAACTCGAAGGTAACTCAATACAAAGTATTCATTTTGTATTGAAACGATTGAACGAGTTTCACATCAAGCTGATAGTATCTTACCAAAGGTGACGGTACGAAAGACGCATTGATACACACTGTGGAGAAAACGAAATGAGTTATTGCAAGGTAAATTGTTCTAATGGATAGTTTCTCTCATAAACCCTAACAACCGACAAAAACTGCCATCTTTAGATGGAGAACCACCACAGTCCAAATCGATTACATTTGCTTGATGCACGGTTTTGAACAAGTAGGTAACCGAGAATCTCGAGAAAACCTGAGTGTTCCATCATACCATTCTACCCCATTCTCGTACCCAGAGCCACTTGTCCCTCTTAGCCGACTGGACCTGTGCACGAGGAACAAGTGGCTCTGGGGACACACGATTTGATTCGCTGAAATCAAACAAAGGGAGTCCAATCACATCAGCCGATTTAAAATCCTTTATCGTTAGCACGTTTAAAATGGCTGATGTGATTGGACTGTTTTTGTTTGATTTCAGCGAATCAAATCGTGTGACCCCAGAGCCACTTGTTCCTCGTGCACAGGTCCAGCCGGCTAAGAGGGACAAGTGGCTCTGGGGACGAGAATGATTCTACCCTCAACTGAAAGAGGCGGTAAGTTTCTAAAGAAACTGTGGTGCTGCGTCGGTGGGAAGTATAACAATATAATTTGGTTTTATCAACTGGGTTGATAATGTCAATTGGCCACCGTAAAGAGATTCAAGTGCTGACGTTTCGAGCGTTAGCCCTTCGTCGGAGCGAATCCAACTGAAAGAGATTTTTCTAGTCTCCACGTCTCGCGCAATTTGTTTACCAAAACAGGACCTACAAACAGCTGTTACTACACAGGCTGAAGATAATTAACCGCTTATCTGATTTCAATGCGTGTGTGTTTACCAACTGGAAGATTAGGAAGATGGTTTTGCAGGTCTAGTCCCGTACGCTACCACTTTAATCAAAGAGGAGAGGCATAAAGAGATTGTTTACCATTGGCATCGATTGATTTGTGGAATGGATGAGCCTTGATGTGAAGGCAGCAGCCGCACTGATGATGGTCTTTAGAACAACTACAGTGGTGCCGATCAACCTCCAGCGATGAAAGAGTAACACCAGTATCCGGCTCTGCAGCAAAGAACGCACTTTTCCTTTAATTTAGAACTCTCTTGAAAATCTCCCTCGCGGCCAGTCAGACAGAAAGACAGACAGAAGAAAGCACAGACAGGCAGACACATAGCGAGACAGACAAATGGACAGACAGACAGACCAAACAAACAGACGGACGGATGGACGATCTATCATTCATTAAAATTTCTAGTGACAAGGTACTTCATTTTTCAGAAAAAGAGGGCGCGCATTCTTCCGGCAAGCTGACTTTAACTTTGTACCCTGACAAGATTTATATTGTACCCACTCTGATAGCACGATTTCAACTGGAAATAGAAAGGTTTATGTATTGGTATTTCCGTTAAATGCAAAATATTAAAGGTCCCGAAGCTGGATAAAAGATCGAACGGTACACCTCATTTTGGATTGCCACAAATTTTGATGGTATTCGGGGTTTTATACATAACAGTGAAAAACAGTATATCAGTAAAATATATTCTTCATCACGCACCGTATTCCCATGAAGGCAGACCACAGGCGTTGTTGATAATAGCCAGCACTGAAACAAAGATGAAGAAAATGTCCATGTTGCTGAAGCGTGAAGGAAAGCTGACTCAGTGTGAAATCATTGGCTTTTATTGAGAAATCGGTCAAGAGGAAATTAAACTAGATTCTTTTAGCCAATCAGTGATAAAATAAGGCCGTTAGAAAACGAAATCATTGCAACAATCCCTTAACTTCATCGCATTACTTTTGAACATATTTTTCACAAAACGCTAATTTGAATTTTACGTTCTCGGTTAATTTTGTTTCATGCAAGAATCGCCCACATAAGCTACAAAAATATCAGTTAGAAAAACAGCAACTGTATTTCACATCAAAATCGTTTACATTTAAACTGATGCCCAAGCGGCATTAGAAAATGAAATATCTCACATATCGAAAAATCATTTTTATGGCATTGAAATCACGTCAGCCGACTTGTTTTGAACCATATGAGAGCTTTTCCTTTCGAGTGTTATATTAATATTTTTTACAGAATTACGAATCACTTGCACAAGCTGTCACGAAAATGAAAATAATTCGTTAAAGGAGGTCCATTATAAAGCCCAAATAGGAATTATCTTTTCTGACTAACCCTTTGTTTATAATTTCTTACTTGTGTACTTGTATTGATGTCCCTGAAGAGAAATCAGCTATTTAGACGTGCAAAGGGTTAAAATTTATCGACTATTACTTTATAGATGGACGCGAATTTGTCCCTTTCGTTGGGCGGGTACGCCCTTGCCCGTTGCTGTTAAAACGTTCGCCCTCCACATATAATTTTCCAGCTCACTTCTTGAGCCAAAAAATATCTGGGGCTTTTCCAATTCATATTGCAGTAATGGTATTTGTCATGGCAAAACCTTTCACTGCGTTTAAACACCATGTTTAGCTAGAAAAAAAAAATTATGAAACGGCTCTTTGAGGCTAGGATTTTCATTTTCATTTTGACTAGTTGAGAGCAAAATTAGAGACGTTTGTTTACCAGCTTTTCAATTCAAAGCCGGTTTTTCTTTTATTCAAAAACTAGATCGTCCTGAATTTCATCAGAATTTATTACACCCGAGCCCTTGCCAGATATCAGAACAGCTGTTTTATACGGATTGCGGTACAAACAGCTACACGCAAACTACATACACGAATAGAAAATAGCTTGAGGCAGAATATGAAACCAATAGGAACACAGCAACCCTATTAAAATCACGACACGTCGATCATTGTTTTCAGCCAAAGTTTAATTTTTCTTGTACAATTCGCTTGTCATGGAAACTTCTTAAAATGAATTGAATTTCAATCATCTTCGATCGACAACTTTTTTCCTCACATATAAAATCGAAATTTGCCTGCGTAAAATTTCAAATAAAAGTCTTCATTTCTGCTAGAATTCTGGGGGTGAAAATATTCGCTAAAATGAATAACGAAAAGATCGCGAAGCTAATGGTAGATCCGCCACTGAACACCACAATTATTTGCGTTCAAAAAATTGCGTATTCTAGACAGAACAATTCTGTAATTTTGCAAAGTCGCTTTCTCTTTAGCATTGTTTCGTATACAAGCATCGCTGGTTGATTTAAAATCCACAAGTGATTCCGCAGAAAAACGCCATGCTCTCCGGCTTGACTTGATTATAGATGCGAAGAGTGCTTTTGTGTTCTTCGAACACCACGTCGCTTATTTATAATATTCTTTGTCATAAATCATTCCTTTTTGTTTTTCACTACTCCGCATTTGATGGATCTGTCTCAGCAGCTTCGGCTGTATTGTCATTGGTTTCCAGTTCTATGTTTTGTTCGTCGCTGATCCCTTTTCGCTCTCCGTTTTCACGAAGTTTCTCGTAAAGCAACGGACGCCCAACATCGGGTGTTTCGCGACTACAACAGTTCCCCATTTCCGGTGATGTCCGAACACTTGATCAAAAGTTCAACTGTTACTGCATAAAGTTAACTTTCTGCTTTCTTACCATAAAAATATGGCTGTAGATTTTAAAATGTAACCAGAAACTTGATCTTACAATTTTACTCGTGAATGTCACATCACATATTTACTAAGGTGCGTGCGTGGTAAAGCCGTATTGTCAACACCTTACATATCGCCACGTGTCTAATTACCTATTCACGGTATTAATTTCTCACGATGGACTGGAACTAGCTTTCAATTTAGGCTTTATGGTCAACATTAGATAACACAGGGGTGAAGTAGTTTTCTGAGCCCGCAACAATCCACACAAAACCACACACCAAATCTGCATCACCCGATGTTTAATGATAACCGGTTAGGTTCATAACCAGTAAAGTTTGTAAGTAAACGCCTGCGTGGGAGGCTAAACACGAGCGCCGGTGGAATAATAATAATAATAATAATAATAATAATAATAATAATAATAATAATAATAATAATAATAATAATAATAATAATAATAATAATTTAAAATATAAACCTTTATTTAATAATAATAATAATAATAATAATAATAATAATAATTTATGTAGCGCCATTTTAAACACAACACGCAATCGCAGTTCATATCTTTATTATTTTCTACATCCAGAACTGTATTGTGAACAAATAACATCCTAGACATACCTTATTTCCACATAAACATCATCTTTACATGTAACTAATCAAGCTCAAAATTTCAGTATAGACCGGTCAGAAAGTCTTTTAACAATAATATACTGCAGTTTAAATAGCTCCTCGAGAAATAAGAAGCAATAAATAATAAAATAAAAACTATATTTGATCAAGTAACCATCGTAAATTAATGTTTCATGTAGTTCCCTCTCGCCCCAATCCTCTGTTGCGTTGTTCTTCATGTCATTGGCCGATGCGCGGGTTAAGATGAGAGAATATAAGCACGGTTGTGACGTTTTAGATTCACGAGTATTTTGAGAAATAGGTTCGCATAAATGTCTCCAATTCTTCCGTGCTTAGATAAGGCTGCTTAAATAATATAACTCTTCTACCAGTCGGTCTGTTAACGAAGGTTTGCTTAATGCTAAAGTTTCATTTCAGGCACATTAAACGTTCTCGTTACGTTCTCTTTAGACGAGGTTTCATATTTTGGTTGCAATTGTGTGGTATTCCTAAGAACGCAGAAGTTAGCTGTCATTGTTTGTTTTGCACTGATAAAAGTCTCGCGAGAATACAACAAGGAAACAAAGCGACGAGAAGACAGAGAAAATGGAGTTAATGTAAAACGTTCATCACAACCGTTCAAATCACTCCCCCGAAAATCAACAGTCTAGGGACTTTTAAAGGAGGGGGAGACTTCATCTTTGTGGGGGTCGTGGAGGTCTCTTGAGGTTGGAAGAAGTCTTGGATTGAACCACAGGCTTGCCAGTATTCCAGTATGATTTTTGGATCGCAAATCCGTCCACAGAGATTGATAAAGTTTTCGACGGGATGTGAGTAAACTCCTTCCCACCACTGTTATACCTGGAATGATAAAAGCAACATGGTTAAAGCTTCACGTATCTGATAACTGTTTCAATATTCTCTTCAAAGTAACGTACAATGAGGTACTTACTTATAAAGTCCTTCAAGCATTTTGCTCGTGATAACTCGTGGTCCTATTCCAAATATTTTGAACAGCTGGGGAAAGGAAATCAACAAGAAATATAAACACTAAAAACACTAAAAGAAGAAAAACCCTTGTGCGTGGCACTAGTCTATCATAATGCTGTTTTTGTTTTCCAGGCCTATTGCAACAAATGGTCCCATGGTATAAAACCCATCATGCTACAAGGTAAGCTTAATTATTATTCCTGCACTGGAAAATCCAAAACAAAGAAAACCAAGCTTTTCAAGAGGTCAAGAGGAAGTCACTTCTTTCGGAGGCCATTGCATTCGTTCGCCCTCCAGCATGGCGGATTTTGGACCATGTGATCGGTTGTTGCAAAAGGGCTATGGAAGATTTTCTTCCTTCTCTTAGAAGTGAACTCGAAGAATTCATAACAGGAACAAGTGATAACCTGGTCGTTTTCAAGGTTGTGCACATACATCCCCCGGAACTTGAGGCCATCTTTGAACAGGATCATAAAGTGATGGTCGTCAGACTCAGAAATAGCCTGAAAATCAAGACAAAACAGAGATAAGTTGATTAAGATGAAGGTCATTCCATATCTGACTTCAATAAAAGAACAACAAGCCGACACCACACCCCCCTGACCTTCCTTCGTCAGAAACTATTTGTAGATCAATAGGTGCCGACAAAGGTTGTTGTGTTCTTGTAACTGGGCAACAATGTAGCAGCTATCGTTTGTTATTCTACTCTAGTGCAGCAGTTTTTACTGTTTAAGGAGCAAGGGGCACTGCTCCTGTTGTTTGTTCTATTGTTCTACTGGTCCTCCAGTGTAGCAGTTGCTATTGTTTTGGGGGCTAGGGGCATTGTTCCTGTTGTTTGTTCTATTGTTCTACTGGTCCTCTAGTGTAGCAGTTGCTATTGTTTTGAGGGCTAGGGGTATTGTTCCTGTTGTTTGTTCTATTGTTCTACTGGTCCTCTAGTGTAGCAGTTGCTATTGTTTTAGGGGCTAGGGGCATTATTCCTGTTGTTTGTTCTGTTGTTCTACTGGTCCTCTAGTGTAGCAGTTGCTATTGTTTTGGGGACTAGGGGCATTGTTCCTGTTGTTTGTTCGTTTGCTCTCAGAAAGGATAGCGAGCCATTCACATGCTAACCAACTCGAGAGGGATGGTGGAGGGTTAGAAATGAAATGGAATGTCCCTCTAAAAAAAATATCTAAAGAAAAAACAAAGAACAAGTTACATAACACAGAGACACCACTCCAATAATAAAAAGAACAAGCCATGTGATACAGAGCACCACTACATACGTCAAGTAACACAGCAACCCCACTGAAACATAAAGACAGTCATGTGACACAGGAACATCACTTCAACAAACCTGTAAACACTTTTCTTTCTGATCCTGGTTAACGGTGCCCGATAAACACACGTGGGAGATGGCATTCACGATAATTTTCCTGTTCGACTTCCCGCTCGGCTTTACGTAACACTGTGGGCCTAAAAACATAACATTCAAAATTTAGATTGAAATGAAGAAAATCTGACATGCAACTTTACCAAAAAGTCACACATACCACTGAATTCCGCAAAACCAGAGGGCTGCGCGGGGGATGGGACGAAATAACTTTTGGCGTCATCATCGACGTCATAGACATGTTGCCGAGGCCCCGGGCGGCGGTAAGTCGCGTAAGAGTCTGGGACTCGTGAAGCCTGGGCGTCTCTCATTCTCAATTCTTGCTCAGCTTTTTGTCGAACCAGTTCTTCTTGACGTAACCGCTCCTCTTCCATTTTTTGAAGCATTTCTTTTTCCCGCTGTTTCTCTTCTCTCCTGTTGAGAGCAAAACGATTTTGGCGACTGTTGTTAAATGATGTCGTTGCGAGGCGAGTTACACGAATCGTTGCTCAGTGTGTAACGCGATCAAGTCATCATCAAACAATTAATTTCCGCAATTGAAGAAATCACTTGAATCTACTTCGTATACGCTTGCCGCAACAAAAACGTCGCGAGCCGATTTAAACAAACTCCGAGTGTGTTCTTCTAAAAGGGTGCCACTGATCCCGTTTAAGTTAATAAGATACTAATATTAACGCAACTTACCACCGCTGAAGGTTGAAGACAAGATCAAGGAGTAACTGTGTCGCAAAGTTAGGCCGTTGGTAAGTGAAGAAAATTGTCAAAAATTTTGACGCAAAGAAACGCGAAACCAACATACATTTTCAACTGCAAATCCAACATATTCCCTTATATAACAGCCTAATTTACCTTCTCTTTTTCTCCAACTCCGCTTCTTTTCGACTTCGATCCTCTTCTTGTTTTTTCTGTCTTAATTTCATGAACCTCTCTCGTTTTCGTTCTTGCTCTGGCGTCAGACCCTGCAGAAGCAACGAAAGAGATCGGATATTAATTTTCCTCAGTGATTTTCGCACATCTCTTTGAATGTTAGTTTTGAGAATTTGTCTGTTTGACAGTGTATTTACATTGTTAGGAGAAAATAAATGACATCCCAGTGGCACCCTTCCATGTTTCTGTATGGATGTTAACAACATCGTGTTGTTTCATTCATCATTTTTGGGCAAAAATCACTCGATTTTATTTAACCAATCACTTTGCGTAGTAATGCAAAACTTAAACAAATGAAAATTCCTTTTTAACTCAAGTGAAAATCGACCAACATCGTCCGAGAAAGTCATACCAATACAAAGTACACGCAATTCTTCTAATTATTATTACAACACAGCTGGCAGAGCCGCGCAATCAAATTCAGTAAACGAACGAGTCCGCAAAATCAAAACTGAATAATGCTGGCTGACGACATGAGCAAATCGCTTCGCAAGAATTTTGTTTTTCTCACGAGAGTTTTGGTGTCGGTTTTGATGTCAATTCCACCGGCAATGTTAGAAAATAATTGGTTCATGCTTTCAGCTGTGCATAATCAAGTTATGGAGCACTACGGAAGTTTGGCAAGCACTCAAGAAGCTAGAAATGCCTGAGCTACTCTTGCGCGTAATTCATGGTGCACGCTAAAGAATGAACCAATCGTTAATTGCATTTGCTTGCAGTTTACCTGCGTTGTGGGTTTTGCATCATCACCAATGAACATAGCCAATCCTTTCTTATTCGGGCTGTGAATCTCCACCTCAATTTCTCTCGCACCACCTCCCGGAGGGTTTTCTTGGTCGGTTACAGTACTCATAGACGCCGAGTCCGGATGCACCAAAGGGGGTGGAGTGGCTACTTGAGCAACGTCCACATCCCAACATTTTCGCGCGGGAGCGGTGTAGCTGGAAGCCGCTGGATCGTGCGAGGACGGGCGTGGCGGTACTGACGTAGGCCTGGAACCGACTTCGACCGCTGGTTGAGATGACGGGCGCGTTGTATCCTGATTCGTACCCAGGCTATCTCCAGGTGGGTATTCAGAAAGACGAAATTCACGAGTTTCAAACTGCGATCCAGCCGAGGGACTGGGCTTGGGCGCGGCCGTGGGTAGCGGAGAGTTAGCTGGGGACGACCAAGCGATGGGAGGGGCGGGCTCATTGGGAAACTCGGTCACAGGCTTACTCGGTTTATCATGGAGATGAGGCTTGTCCGAGTACAACACCTAACAATGGAAATTAAATTAACTTAGAAACTGAAATATGGTTCAACTCCACAAGTTATTTACAATTCCTTACGACGATAAGCCAAACTTCTCACCTGAGACCCAGTTCCTTCTCCTCCTTGAGCCTTTCCAATGACATACCAGAACGCAGTCTGTCCCAGTCTTCGTCGCTGATCTTCGCACTCGGTCTGCACGCGGTGCTTTTCTGCCTCGATATGGCGCCGCTTTTCCTCAAGCTGCATACGCAGGTAAACAATCTGTGACGTCACTACCTTTTCATCTTCACATTCATCTGGCATCTCCTCTATTTCACCTAAAACACAATATGCGAGCGTCACGTTATGCAGTGTCACGTGAGGCCTGATCAAACGTCACGCAATGCAAGACGAAACGTGAAGGCTGGCACTGGACAGGAGAAAACACATGGCTGGAGCTAAAAGTTACGGATAATGAAGACAAAATCACTTTGAACCATTTTCTTAGGGAACCTTACAGTTCTAACTTTCAAGTTAATGGATAAAGTGTTACCATCCAAATGAAAGCTATTGAGCAGTACTTTCATTTGTTTCTAACTTTTTAAATCTGCGGACAAAATCCTAGTGTGTGGGCATTCAAATGACAGCTATTGAAAAGTTCGTTCATGCGGTACTGTTTATTATGCTTTACAAGGTGGTTATAACGTTTAAATATGCAGATAAAACTCTAGTGTGTGACCATTCAAATGAAAGCTATTGAGTACTTTTATGTGGCGTTGTTAATTTCTTCCGGGAGTAGAAGAATTTACCATCATTAAACAAACCTTCAGAATCACAAGGCAGATCAGTTGCTTGATTAAGAACATCAGAAGGAGACATCCCGCAGTCTTCTGCGGCGTCCATTAAACTCGCAATCTTATCTAATACACTTCCGCTTGGGCGCCACGTGGCTCGTCCACGGGGTGGAGTCCTGTTTGCTTCAGTCAGCTCCATCGATTCAGGGTCCTTTGTGGGGACCAAGTCACCATGTTTATCAACTGAACTTTGACGAGAAGAATTAACATTTTCCGTGACACTTCCTCTTAAGCTTATTGACGAAGGCGAGGTATCATCTAAATTGACTTCATTTTCCCTGTTTTTGATGTCTATTTCAATGTTGACGGCGTTCGATTTGTTTCTGTGCTTAACCTCTTCAACTTTGTTGTTGACAATCTGAAATTTTGACGTGTTTGGTTGTCGTGGGCCATTTGAAGAAAAATACTCAATAGAAAATACATCGGAGTTTGATGGCTGTGAGTTTGATTTCTTAGATATTTGGCGCTTGGGTTTTGGTGGTGACTGTTTTCTGCCTGAATTTGAGGACTTTACAAGAGTTTTGTTGGAAATTTCAGTAGAACCGGTTTTGGTGTTTTCTTTGCATTCGATCGGTTTAGCATTATCAGTTTCAAGCCCAGAACTGCTCAAAGACAATTTTTCCAGAGCCTCGATTACAGGTACACCACGTGATAGCTCACGTTGCACTGAGCCACTCACGTGATCAAGCGTAAACGTTCTGCGGTTCTCATCTATTATTGGAGACTGCGTCGTGTTTGCAGAATGAATTGTGTTCTCTATCCCTTGCGAGCCCACAATTTTTGCCAAGTCCACTTCTTCGTTAGAGCTATCAAGAATGCACGTATTGCTTCGGTTGCGCGACGAGTCGAAGCTATGTGACGAAATATCGTAATCAGACAGCGACGAGAGGAAACCGGAATCGACAGAACGCGGTCTAATGTCCCTGGAGGATGAAACCGGCTCAGCGGGTTTTTCAGAAACAATGCTGTCCAAGAAGTCACTTAAAGACGTTCCAGATTGGAACGCCTGTTGCACGGCAAAGGCGACGTCATCTAGCGAATAAGCTTTCCGTATGGGTGGGGGGTAAGGCGACACATTGAGGGAGGAGTTAGGCGATTGCTCACGTGTTGGTTTACGATCACGAAAAGTTATTTCCGAATGGCGTTTCCGCTTCCGGTTATCATTGTCTAATGGCGTTACATGAACGTCTTCGCCTAATGCCGTTCTTGCGAACTCAGCGAGTTCATTAGTAAGTTGGTCGAGTGCTTGAATAACAGGTATTCCAGCCTTCTTGGCGTCTTCAACCGTCCTTGGCATGTCCCCAAGTGAATGAGTGTACCTGTCGGAAGACTTTTTCTCGTTACCTTCGTTGATGAGTTCCGAGTCGGATTTGGAGTTAAGGCGCTTTAGATTATTCCTTCGTGTTGTACCTCTTTTCGTAACGGTTGCTACTGTTTCAAGTGCATCTACAATTGGAATTCCTGTGGCTTTTGCATCATCAATAGTCTGTGAAACACTTTCTAAAGAATACGTACGGCGCTCAGTTTGATTGCCATCTGTAAGATGTTCAGGGTGAACTTCGTCCGATTTTCGCACAGATTCGTCAGCCGTCGGGCTGTTCCGAGTGTTCTCCGGAAGCGAGGCAGTCTGCCGTTGGTCTTTCGCCATCTCTTTAGCATTCGCCTGCAACAAAAGCTCGCATGCTGAAGTCAAGAAATCTAACTTTTGGACGACACCTAACCCCCTAGTCTTGCTTTCACTGCTGTTCGCTTTTGATGGGGTCAATTCGTTTGTTTTCATGTGTACACTCAGCGGCGACATCATTTGTCTTTGGCTTCCATCGTACAAACGCAACTTCGTACCTTCTCCAATGGTCTCTAACGGACTCGCCAAAGCATATGTCTTCCTGTTCACCAGTTTCCCTTGTCTTCGATGAACAGCGTCTGGTGTCTGTCTAAGAGACACATCTCTAGACACAGAGATTTGCCCTAACGCATCCACGACTGGAAGACCTTTCTGTTTAGCCTTTTCCAACGAATGACTCACTTCATCTAAGGTATATGTTCCCCTATTTTCCAGACCTCTCTCTGGTATCTCAAGTCGCAGTGGATTGGCTGGTTTTTCCTTTGTCAAAGACTCAAGGGCTTCAATAACAGGTATCCCAGTTTTCTTAGCGTGCTCCAAGGACTTTGACACTTCATCCAAAGTGTAGGTGCCTCGTTTCTGTGTACTCTCCCCAGTCCCTCTTGCTGGTTCTTTATCTTTTGTGATGTTTTTCAAAGCTTCCACTACAGGAATACCCTGTTCTGAAGCAGTCTGTAGCGAAAGTGAAACTTCATCCAGAGTGTACGTTCCTCTTCTTCGTTCAGACAGTTGCGTCTTTTCAACGACGTCCGTGGGACGAGTCTTCGTTTTAGATAAACTTTCTAATGTTTCAACCACAGGAACACCATCTTTGACGGCATCTTCAACACAGTTAGCAATATCATCAAGATTGTAAGTTCCACGCTTCTCTGGCGTCTCGGAAGACGTTCGTTTCCGATAGGACTCGGATTTTTTCCGATCGAAAGACGATTGTTTCCGATCAGAAGACGATTGTTGCCGATCAGGAGACGATCGCTCGCGATCCAGAGACGATCGTTCTCGGTTAGTAAACCGTCGTGGGCGATCAAAAGCTGATGGGAACGATACAAAAGTCACGCAATCTTCAAGTTGCTCCAAAGCATCCTCAAAACAAGCCTCGATCTCGTCTCGATTGTCGGGGGAAAGTGTTCGGGTGTCGGAGTAGGTTTTGAGTCCGTGCGCAACTTCGCCAGCGGAAGAATCGTCAAAACCATGCGCGGTGGAATGCTGTAAAGGTGCTCCTTCCCGAGCTAATTGATTTAATGTCATGGATACTGGAATACCTTTCTCCACTGCTTCCTCTATAGCGTGCGAAACCGTATCTAAAGTGTATGTCCCCCTATTCTGGGATGGTTTGGAGTTTGTGTTCTTTTCTGAAGGTGTACTAACTGGCAAACTGGATTCATGTTTGTTCGCGAGCTGATCTAGCACGTCCACAGTTGGCAAGCCCTTGCTCTGAGCATCCTCTAAACACTGCGACACCGTGTCCAGAGTGAACGTACCACGCTTTGGAACAGATTCCATTCGCGTTAGAGAGTCTTCAGTACTAATTAAAATTGATGATTCCAATTCTTCTCGTTTGGCGAGTTGACACAAGACCTCAGCGACAGGTAAGCCTTGCTCAGCGCCACTTTGCGAAGACGATGAAACTGCATCTAACGTGTACGTCGATCGCTTCTCGGAAGGTTCATGTCCCTTTTCCAAAGATAAATCCTCTTTTGTTGAACTATCAACAGCGACAGTTTCGTTTTCAAAAGACTTTTCAGCCTCACTTTTCGGCTCCTTTTGCAAAGCGTTACCCATAACTCCTTCTCGTCCAATCGCAATATCTATTTCTTGAGAGACGCTCTCTAACGTGAACGTACTTCGCTTTTGCGAATTTTCATTTGACAGCACTGAAGTATCAACATCCGACTGCAGTTTGCTTTGTTTAAATTCCTCTTTGGTCGCCAGGTCGTTTAGTACATTGGCAACAGGAAATCCTTCGCTACTTGCACTCTCTATAGACTGAGAAACAGATTCTAATGTGAAGGTACTGCGCTTTGGTGGAATTGTCTCTTGTTTGGATTCTTCTTTACTAGCAAGTTCGTTTAATACATTAACTATTGGTACGCCTTCGTCAGACACTGAATCTAACGTAAAAGTGTTTCGCTTTAGTAGCTGTTGAACTTGAAAATCGCTATTTTCTTTACAATCCTCCTGCCTTGGTTGAACAGCATGCGAAGTAGTACAGTAGTGTGAAGTAGTAGGTAATTCTCCGCTTGTTCCTTTCTCACTGGATCGCTCGTCAGCAACAGAAGAAATCTTGTACTGTTTCTGCGCTGTTTTTACATTATCTGATCGATTATCGCCCTTTGCAAAGACATCGCTGCTGGGTTTTGAATCATCTTTCTGCGAGGAAACCAAGAAACTTCTCTCACCAACTTTCGACGTCGGTTGCGCACCATGAGACAAAAAGCCCTTGGGTTTTTGTTGGCGTCTGAGGTTTGAACGCGTTTTAAGGGCCTTGAATGGCGACTGCAGCAGAACTGGTTCGTTTCTGGCGCGTTTCGAACGCGGTTCATCATCAAAGCTCACCTCAAACGCTACGGATTTGTCCTTCATGGCCCCAATCCCACTGCTACTGACAACCTGAGATTCGACAACAACTGCCTTGTCCTTTTGCTCCAGAGCACTAGTTTTAAGTCTCGACAAACCACGAGGCGGAGGACGACTTTTAGGCGAATTTTGAAATCCAACGTCGAATGCCACGCCATTTTTCACGGAGATTTGGGTCAGCTCAGGTTCACTTTCTGCATTTGCCGGTTCATCGCTTGATTTTGGTGCTTCCGTGACTAAACTCCATTTTGCAAATCTGCGCGTTTCGCCCTCAGACGATTGCGTGACACTGTCAGTTGATGTTATCCTCGACTGCTCCCTGCCTGTAGTCACATTGAACCTTGACACGCCAGCTGCCGCAGACAGTGCGGCAATTCTGTCACGAATACTCCCCCCTGAGCGCGTATCTGGTTCAGAGTCGGAGGTGGACGCACTTGATGGCACGCAAACCTCCTTTTGAAATACCTCTTTAGACGATTTACATTCATTATCCAAAGGACAACTTGTATCAGCAACACTTCTCAATGACTCCAATTCAATACTATGTACTTGTCTAGTGACATGCGAAGAGGGGCCAATACGTGTAACCTCTCTTAGCCCCAAGTGTTCATGTGCTTTTTCCCCATTTTCTTGCCCCTTCCATGGCGCTACCTCGTCATGGCGCAGGTGTTTTGGGCGAAAGACTGCTGTTGCTACGAAACGTGATCTCTCGTTAGATAATTCGTTGGCAAAAGCCCCTTTCCCAGTTTCGTCCTGCATGCAACCTACAAATTTAAATAACATGTAAATTAATCATCTCACCGTAATAAAAGCAGGAATTAAATAAAATAGCAAACGTTACCAAAAACGTTAATAGGAAAAATTTAAGTCAGGTAAAAGTTTGCTACAAAGCAAGTGGCGGTCATTTTCGTAGTGTTTGCAAGTAAGAACTGATATACAAACTTTTAAACGGAAAGGAAAAAAGTTTTCGCTAATCGTAAAAACAGATAAGTACAACATGACAATATTAGTCTATTTTTTCTCATTAACACGTTTATCTGCGAATCCCATATTATCATATGTGCATTTATATGCCGTTAGCCGTTAGCTAGTACTAAAGTCAAAACAAGAAGAAAACTGTGTTGCGCAAAGTTTGTTCGATAAAGAAACTTAGTAAATATTCATTATTGCGCTTATAGTAGGTAAACTTCCATACGTTTCAAGGCTGCTGCCCTTCATCAGTGGATGAAAAACAACTAATGCTAGCGAGCAGCCATGGACAATATTTGTAACTAAAAGAAGTTTTTATCCAGAAGAGCCGATGCTGAATTAAAGGGGGTTAGTGAAAATTAAAAAAAAATACCTTTTGCTGCGCTTAATTATGAAAATATGATAGCAATTAACATAAAAATGTAATTTTGCGATCAGATTAGACTAGACTAGAAAAAGTATGTTTTACATGCAAAACTGATGTGATGTGGCAAACTGAATCTACTGTAAAATATTCGCGACACTGAAAAACAATATATACAAAAAGAGATATTTGGTGAGCATCTGTCAATGCTATTTATTATTGTAATATTTACTCAAAACGTGCCGAACAACCCCTAACTAGCCAAAAATGCAAAAATTGTAAAAATTGTAAACATGATGGAAGATATGTTTTTGGCAGAAGATACAAATTAAAACTACCTGTGTACACATTGGCTAAAGGGAAAAATTAAACAACAACAAAAATGTGTATTCCCTGGTTACAGTGTGAGTGACTGTGTAAATTCTATAAAATAACAATTTTAAATGTATTAATAATTATAAATATTCGATATGAGCTCAGCAGAAATATTAATTTTGGCCAAGCACGATTTTGCAAGAATTAAGAATACGTGACATAACGAATACGAAACCATTAGAAGCAATTCTAAAAACAGAACACTTTAGCCTCGCAATATTCTGCTAACCAAATATCGAATAAAAAACAACGAAGCTATAAAGCTAGCTATAACAAAAGTTATGTATTGCATTCGGGATTATAAGCACTTATTCCGGATTTGCCTTAACACACGCAAAGCGTAAAGATCTTTCTGTAAACGTGGAAATTTAGAAGAAAAGGCTACGCTTTATATAGATCTGTTAATCTATCTTGAATTCTGTTCCACCATGCATTAGATTCCCACAGATTGATACACACAACACTAAGGCACCAGAATACAAACAACCTCGTTTCCGGTGGCGTTCAGGTGGAATGACTCCGCGATCTAAGCAGCGTGCTTGCTCGGTTTTTCGTTAAATCTCTCTCAGAGGAATTCCGTCAGAAGTTAAAGCACGGAGATTGAACAGATAACAACAATCAGATGCGGTTTGAACCACGCCAAGCTCTTGTCCACGATAACATTACGTCCTGCTGTCGATGAATGGCGCGCTGCACTGATATCAACAGCGGTTTCTTATACAGTTTTCAATATAAACCTCGGAAAGCTATTTCTGAAATATGACGATAGATTCAGACAGTGGCTCGCTCGTTTCTAGGGAATGACATCATCGTTGCTGAATGTACCAGCGACATTTCCCACACAAGTATCAAACACCGCGAAGCGATAGCGAAGCAACAGCACACTAAAACACGTCGACGATTCACGGGCTGTTCACAAATTTAGCGATTTCTTCGTAACCGATCGCTTCGTTTCTTGCGCTGCAAGTCACTGTTAACAAACTCAGAGATCACTAAAGTCACAGCCGGTGAAAACAACCCAAGATCCGATTAAAACACTCAAACCTTATACACAGTGCCACGACATACGAGTTAATGTATTCAGTTCTTACATGCAAATTACAGGACTAGTCGCGCGAAGGCGCAAGTATCAACAATTATATTATTTCGCATATATTATTTATCAATATAGTTAAAAGACTGTCGATGGGCTCACCTTATTTTACGGCGGGTTAAGATATTTCTTGGTATCCAGAGGAGACACGGCTTGGAACGGGTCTTTACCATACAGACTTTGACACCAATGTGATGATTTTAACCCCAGCCAGTCAAGCGTGTCTGATGAATGTCAAAGACACGCGAAAACACGGTCACACTTCTAACAAATGTAACGCGCGAATAACAAAACTGAAATTTTAAACGTGCGTTTCGAAAATGCTTCCATCTCTTCGTCAGGCAAAAATCTCACCTTAAATTGACAGACGAGCGAATGTCAGAATCCTGAACGGCTGAAATTCAATGTAAGAAGCGATTGCTATGATATGGAAATTATATTCAAGATTTCTTGCCGAGGAAAATTAATTTCTCTGCCACACCTCGGAATTAATTTATCAGTCGGAAGCGACACGGCTTAGCTAGTTTCACGACCGGATTTACACACCTTAAATTGTGTCTAATTTTACCTAAACTGAAAGGCCATTTATTTTGCCGCTATTTTCCAGTGCCTGGCAGTCTGTCAGGGATTTATTTTCTACGCAAGTCCGTTCTTACAAGACGAACTTTCTTACCGCAGAATCTTAGGGGGAGTTTTCCAACGTCGTTTGCAAAGCTTATCACAAAGTAAAAGCGGTGTTAAGCCCTTTGCGTAAAAGCGTTTCTTAGCGTCTTAGCGAGGTTTAAAAGTTCCTGTAAACATAATAACAAGAGATTGTCCAAGCATGCGAAAATGAAACATATTTTTTTTCTCGTGCGCTAAGTCTGTTCATCCGGACCGGCTACCATATAGAAGATAATTGGTTTGAATAAAAGTTAAAAAGATGGGTGAGCAAAAGTGACTGCGCCTGCATTTTCAATCGATTTAACTTTCAATCGCTTCCATGATCTGCCCCAGGGTCTAAGAGAATGGAGGTCTCCATAATTGTAAAATTCGAATCCCATTAACAGAGGGTTAGTCTCCTTTATCACCACAGTCTTCTCACTACAGTGCAGAGACAGAGATCTATCTATTTTTCTTAATCGCACCGCCCAAATCAGACGGCGAGTAGCCTGCGCGCAAAAACGGAGAGGGATGCGTTACCTCACGACAAACTTTAACCAGCAGCTGACATTAGGCTCTCCCCACAGCGACCGCGCCTTGCGTGACATTGCGACACCGTGTGATTCGTGGACAATGTTTCCTTTACACAATGCTTCTCAATTGTCCAGTGCCAGCCAGGATAGTTGTGCAACAACACACCGTCCCCTCCCCCTTGTTGTACTTACCTTTGCCATTCAATACGACTTGCCCTCCTACACCACTCTTAGCTGCTGTCAGCCAACTGATCCTCGCCCCGGGGCTTCCCGCGCGGCCCGTCCGTCTGGGACTGCCGCGCCTTCTGGGACTGCCTGTGTCATGACTCTCATGGGCGGTCTGCTGGTCAAAGAAAACAACGCCCGCTTAGATGGATTCTTGGCATTGCACCGATCATACAGTTCTTACTGAAGACTTAACAGACACCTGTCAATCATTGATAATATTCATCAAAGCGGTAATCAGCAGGAAAGCAAATAAGAGTCGGTCATCAGCCAATCCGCCTTATTCGCATGGCGGCCATATTGACCATAGACAATAAAATTCGTTCCCGCGTGGCAAAACAAAAGTTTTCAATCCCTCTTGACTCAACATGGCCGCCGTGAGATTAAGGCCCATGGCCGACTGACGGATCTAAAGTTGCTCATTCCTTCCTATAAGGGCCCTAGTAAGCCAAGCCTTTGTCATTGTTTACATGCGAAAGTTTCAGTATATATTATATTTTACGTGGAGTGTGTCGAAACGAAAGACAAAGAGATCACTGAGAACTTGCTAAATGCAACTCTTCCAGTAACATAAGTTACAGCAATCCAATAAGATTACACAAAACTGCACTACACTGCACTGCACTACGCAATTTTCATAATTTCGATTCGATGGCATTGAAAATGGCGGAGGCTGACTAGGGCCCGTTAGGTTTCCTTTTTGCACAAAATGGACATGATGTTAAGAAATGTCTGTTGTTAATCTGCGATCTGGCGTTCTTAATTTTTTGCAGCGGAAGAAAGGAAAAAATAATCCTCTCTACCGCCGCGAAAAATAAGAACGCCTGATCGCAGGTCAGTCTGTCATTAATAACTACAAGATGAATGTACAAAGAACGTAAAGTGAGACATTACTTGGCTGACTAAATTTTAGTTTAGTCGGAACAAAATGGTGACGTTCACAGTTGTCAGGCCTTGTCCTTTCGAGTAAAAAAATAATAATTTGCAGCCTGGGCGAACCTTTTTTTGCCATTTGGTGCCCCTACTTGTGAATTTTTGAATTTCTTTAATTCCCAACAAGGTAGCTAGTCGCCTTACCGATCTATCTACATTGGCATGGAGCTGTCTGCTCAACCTCGCCCCAGCCTCCGATTCCTCCGTCCAGCTTATCGTATGTGGATTATCACTTCCGGTTTCTTCTGGGCCAGCACGGATATGGATGTGTGCGTGGGCAGTCTGCTGACCAGTAATCGTGCTGGCGCTGTTTGCTGAAGAACTCTCAACGTCATTTCTTGGCGAGCTACTACACGTTCCCATATCAATACCTTCGATGATTTGTCCGTCGGGTTTCTTCCGAAATGTTCGAGATCTGGTGATGTTGGCCGAACCTGAAACACGAATCAGCTTCTCTTCTACCCCGCTAGGGGTACTGTGGATCGCACCTTCCCCTCCCTGGCTGGGAAGAGGTCTCGTAGCCCCGATTGTTGATGGTTCGAGTTCAGGAGGGTGGTATATTTCTTCTTGAGCATAATGCTGGCTGCCGTCGTGTTTCTTCACAGATTTGGCGAATGTAGCGTATTGACCAGCTTCGTTCTCTCTCTGACCACGAGCAGAAGCCATCTTGTACTGCGCTAACAGGTCTTCTGATGTAGCCACTACTGGTTCTTTCCTGAAAGTTGACAGCCCGTCTGACAGCCGCAGATCCAACCCTTTCACACCGGATTCAGCTAATTCGTTTCTATCCTTCTTTTTAGGCACTGTATCTTTTCTAAACGTTGCAAATCCGTCAGAATTTCGAAGATTTTTAATATTGCCTTCTGCAGCAGTATTTTTTTCATACAGGTGCCGAGGTTGTGATTCGTCACTGCGAGGAACAAACTCCCCAACAGAACTTGTCCGCTGCTGACTCGGAAGTCTGTGTCCCTTTGCGCCGCTATGGGAATTTTTACCAAATGTAGCGAAGTGACCGTCTTGCTGCGAGTCTTGGAATCTTTGGTCTCCCTGGGACAGATTGGTTTCTTCAGCCAGTCGACCTGGCTTGCCTTTCTTATAAGTTCTGAAGTCTTGCACCGCAGGGTCATTTTCATAATGTTGAACAACATCTTGATTAAAATCGAACACGTATGCCTCTGATTTTGTCGATCTCGAGACAGTTTCAGAATTCCTCTGTGCCTTTTCGCTTGTCTGGGTGTTAAAATCCTCATTTCCAGCGCCTTCTTTTGTTCCATGAGAATTTGACAGGGAACGCTCAAAAATCACCACATCACCCGGGCTGTCCTGTGCGGTCATATCACGTGATAGAAAAACAGCGCCTTGTCGGGCATCGTCCCGTTTCTCGCGGGTTAAAGCGGGTGAATGTGCGGGCGAGCTCTCGAGCGAGTCCCGCCTCCCGTCCACGCCTTCAACTGGAAAAGCCTCATTGGAATCGCCACTAGTAGATGAAAAGACAAGCGGTCTAAACCCAGACATATCACGGCTTGAATTCGTTTCTTTTTGGCTAAGTTTCCTGTCATGAAAAGCGTCACCAGATTCTGAATAGACCGATTGCCTGCTTGCCGAATCCACCCTTGGACGAATTTCTTCCGAACCAGCATTGATCACAGGAATACCAGCCGCTTGCGCAGACTCCACAGACACCTGACCAACAGTGTAACTGCCCCTCGCAAGTTGCCCAAATGAATTCTTGGATGCAAACTCCCGAGCCTTGTTGGGTTGTGATCTTGGCGTCGCGCTATATTCTGGAGCAGTCGGAAAGTCGTCGTCTTCCTCAGCGACTAAAGTCCTCTCAGTGTCTTCCCTGTCCTTAAAACTCGGCCTCTGCTGCTTTCTATCAAGCGTGTTTGCGGGTGACGTTGTGAAAAACGCTGGCATGAACGGAGCAACGTCCAAAGGCGAACACGGGCTGCTCGGTGCAGTAGAATTAGGCGAGGAAACCGAGTTAGGATTGGACGCCACCGAAGGGCAGGTCTCTGTACCTTCAGTTATGGGAGACAATTGATCTGAGGAAACGTCAACACGAGGTTCAGGAACGTCAAGTCGCGTGGGCTGTTCCGGAGGATTTCTAGGGCTGCTGACCGCATTATTGCGCGCGAGCAAGATGGGGTCGTCATCGTCCTCCATTTCTACTCCATCTGGCATCTCTCGTAGCTTGTCTTCTGTAAGCCGCTGTAGGACTTCTAGTCTGAATTTGTTCATGTCCTCGCTGCTGACACTAGTGTTAAGGTCGTCCTCTTCATCTTGCGATGAGGGCGCGTTTGGAAGTCTGTTCGGTTTTACGAATCTGCGAGGAGTTTCAACGCTTTTCCCGGCCAAGATCATAGCTTCAATCTCCTCGAATTGGCTCAGTTCTTTTGTGGAGATATCACTTGTGCAACTGTCCCGAACAACTGACAAAAAACGTTCAAGAAATGTTCAGTGACATGTACCGTAACTATTGCTACTCTCATTTTATTACAATAGTGACTGATTTTTGATAACCACACCCTATAGAGGTTGTCAAAACCATAAACAGTAGCGGAGCGTCCCAATTCTAAAAATAGATTTCCCACCCCGCGACTCAAACAACATTAGAGAAAAATGAAGGACTGTGAGATTTTCGCTTCCAAAAAGTGTTTCAGGAACACAGAGTCCTGCGGGGGGAGGGGTGGTAATGACGCCACACGAGCGCTTCTCTAATGACTGACAATTCAAGTGATCTTCACCTCAGTGCTGAGATAAAATTGCATTTGCATTGGTTTTGCTTTCCTTCGCTAAGAGGTAGGTTTAAAACTCTCGCCTAGCAGTATATTCTTAATCATTCGGAAGTAAAATCAAAACCAATCGCGACTACATGCATTACCTGATTGCATAGAGTGCTGTTTTTCCCTCAGCCTGTCTCCAGACGGTTTCATATTGAGACTGTCTGTTGATTTAGGACTTGAAGACAGACTGTCCTGAGAGGCGTGTTCGTCGCGCTTAGCTTTTAACCCTGATGACGTCACTGGCATGTGAAGCCCTTGCGTCCCCCTCTGGGGAGCACCCCCGTCTGCAGTCCTCTGGGAAACGCTGTT
Organism: Blastomussa wellsi; assembly: GCA_947652115.1. Classification (NCBI taxonomy): domain Eukaryota; kingdom Metazoa; phylum Cnidaria; class Anthozoa; order Scleractinia; family Plerogyridae; genus Blastomussa; species Blastomussa wellsi. The sequence goes on from OX393573.1 coordinate 15,730,549, forward strand.
GTTTGGGTTTGGTCTGATGAGTAAGAACATTATACTCGTTAAAAATGCTTAAAAATACTGCGTTTTCACTGAGATAGCAAGATCGTTTTGCTTGCACCAAAAACCTCAACCAACCCAGAGATTGTGCAAAGGTGGAAAGGAATACAGCTCCCAAATTTTACATTGGCATTGCTCATTGCAGCCAAGTTATTATGAGACCAATATTATACAAATTGTGCACTGAGCTGTGTGTAGGTCCGCCATATTGGTGTCAACTCCAATAAAAGAAAGAAGAAGAGAAAGAAGAGACTTAGCAAAATTGACTCTGTTTAATTGTGTACCATCAATTTCCAAGTCTGAGATAATGGATAGATTGTTCAGTTTTTGTCTTGATCCAATTGACATAAATTCAGTTTTTGTCATATTGAGAGTCAATTTATTGGCAGTGAGCCAACGGTTTATATTTGATAAGTCCTGATTTAAAGAAGCCTCGATGGAGTAGATGTCGTTATCAGCATATGTCAGGTGAGTATCATCCGCATACATTCTTGGTTGCGAATTTGATAAACAATTGGGTAAGTCATTAATATATAAGAGAAAAAGGTGTGACTGATTGGTGTGACTGAAGTCCAGAATATACTACAAACAGCTTTGTTATTTGGAATTTTGTGACGTCATGTGAAAATGCACTTTGGTTATCTCACTTATAAATAGAAGTTCAACTGCATACAGACTAGCCTGCATGCAGCTGTCTATTATACTGTCTACTGTAGTTGAAGGCCGCATGCAGGCTACATAAAGACTCACCTAAAGTCAAGGGATATTCTCTCGTTCCTGCTTGAGGCAAGGTTGGTGTCAGACAAACTTGCCCCAGTATCCTCCCGCCAAGCATGGAATGACTGCCTGGGCTCCACCTTTGCTTTATCAAGACCGCTCAGGGACTGGGACCGCTGCAGGTCATTGAGTTGCAGTTCTGCGAGACACATGCAAAACAATTAATATCCACTTCTGAGTGCCAGGATATTTTCACACTCACAAGAAACCAGATGAGAGGTGGTAACTTATATGAGAGCAGTATTGTACTGAGTGGTTTAGAACAAAGACAAAATCAAAAGGATTTGTATGGAGTCACTGAAGCATGAAAGGGCCAATATCTCACCCCCAAACTGAAATAAGATGCTGACTCTTGCCAAGTGGGCATTCTTCATCGTGTACTTTCAGAATATCTCAGTAATTTCATAATTTCATAAATTTAGTTTTTGTGATGTCATCACTTTACCACGCTATTGCCCAGTTGTAACCTTGCAAATGAATCATCACATGATCTGAATTAGGTAGCAACAAGCATGTATTATTTTACAGTGAATGGCAAAACAAATGTCCAGACATTTTGTTGGCCGTCAACAGTTCGGATTTCATCGGACATTAACGGTAGCAAATGTTTGTTAGCCATTGTTCAATGTCTGTCTCCAGCCATGTATGCCTGTTAAAATGGAAGTCGCAAGAATTGACCTGAGATTAAACATACCTTGCAAATATCTCTGAAGAATACTTTTATCTGCAATGTTAGATTATTTTTAACAGGTTTAACATTGTCAAATGACAAGTGAACATTATTATTTTACAATGTTATGATTATCTCAATTTCAAATTCAGTATTTTCCAGCCACATGATCAAGATAGAATTATCAGAAAGCTGAAAGCTGTTTTCACCAATCCTCTCAATACTGTCATTTTACAATTATATTATTTCAAAAATACCGTAGTTAAATAAAAATATAAAAATAAGAAAATCAATTTATGATAAGTTGACAGAGGTGAATGGATTATGCAAAAGGCTTAAAGACAATACTGTATGTTAGGAACTTAACAGGGGGTACACAAAATGTAAGGTTAAATTTTAAAATAACCATATACTATAAATAACAAAATGCAAAATCTATCTTTCTTTATATGGTCCTGTGTAATTAAATACAATATTCTCTGCAAAGACTTTAAGCTTAACTAAATTTTAAAACACTACAAAATCCAATGGCCTGCTTCAGTATAATAAAAAAATATTATTATAAAATGTTACAGTCAAAACATTTCCAACACACCATACCTTTGTTTTCGTACAGCAAGCAACAGAAAAGTCGAATTATTTTTAGATCTGCTGGAAGCAAACTATTTATACATGTAATTCTGCAACAAGGAACATCAGAGTTTTGATTTTTTGCTTCTTGTATTTTCCAGACTAAATTTTATCCTTATAAATTATTCATGCAAAAAGACTTATTTGACCTCGGATGGAATAAATTTCCATCATGTCCATTTCAGAGTTTTCTGAAATGACAGTGAGGAAATTGATTTAGCTTTGAGCAATAAGCTATCCATGTTTCTCATCTTGCTCTAGAAATTAATAAATATGTGATGTTCACACGCTACTTGGATTTTTACTAACCTGATTTATTCACTTAGATCTCACAGCAGCAGGGAGCCAGAATTTAAAAATCTTGAAAAGCTTAATACCAAATTTTGAATAGCAATTCAAAAGTGAACATGTCATGTACAATTTATAGCATTTCCACAAATATGACTTGTGTTATTACACATACAAGACAAGAGACAAAGAAGTCAGCAGGTGTTTCATTGAAACGTATTTAAATAAAATAATAGTAACAATGTAAATTGTTGTCAGTCAAAACACAAATATGAATCTGCGACAGGCCAGTTTGTGGTTGCATAATAACACGCTGTTTGTAATCATCTTTATACTTTGTGACTAGGCATGAAGGAGGTCTATGTTAGAATCACAATTTAAAAATATGTATTTTGTTAGCATTTTCATGGTACATAACATTTAATGTACATATAGAATTCACAATTTAAACATTTACTTCCCTTCACAAATTGTTTAATGCAATTGTAAAATTAAATTTTAACTTCATGTTTATGTATTTAACATTTTCTGAAATTATTGTTATGGTTTGTACATTTATATATTGTAATTCAGGTGACATTTATTCGCCGCAACTCAAGAAGAGCTTTAAAATAATGTAACTAACGCAAGTAACAGACTGTGTGTGATCTCAGCTTACCTTCTATATCTTCTTGTTGCATATCCCAATCTTCAAGATCAAGTGTTCTTTGCTTCTGTTTGTTACGTCGCATCAGAAGAGGAACATCTTGTCTGGGTGTCGTCCGAGGACTTCCATGTTTTCTTGAATCTCCAGCAAGAACCGGTCTTTGGAGTATTCCAGTGAAGGGATTTTCTTTCTCTTTTTCCTTATCAGTGCCATGTTCTTTTGGCAAAGGCCCATTTAAAGGAGGTTGCGGTACATCGTTATCAACAGTGAAGTCTAGGTGAAATGGAGACTTAAATGACAGTCGACTGTTTGAGTTCACTTGGCCGTCACTTTGTGATTTCCAAACACTGGCATTTTCCTGTTTCAAGTGTCCAGATATTGACGATGATCTTTCACTTTTGTTTTTAAAAGACTCCCTGGGACTCCCATGGTCAAGGGATTTACTTTTGTTCAAGTTTAAAACTGGGGCACTAGAACTTTTGTTATCCACAACATTTTCTTTATTTTCAACAATATCCCGCAAGTCGACATCTGATTTAGAAGTCTGATTTTCAATAACACCATTTTCTGATGTCAGTGACTCCAATTCGCACTTTTGAAATACCTCAGCAAGAAGAGCGATAATATTGGGTTTCATGGCCTGCGATCCATACAATAAATCTTCAACTTTAAGAGCAAGAACAGACGTACAGATGAACTGACTACAAAGAGAGCGAAATAGATCAAGATTGTGGACACAGTCTTCGGTAGAAAGGTTCTTGTCTAAATGAACATCTGAAATGTAACACGAAAAGAAACAGTCAACATGAAGGGGTGGATCCAGGATTTTTCTTAAGAGGGGTGCATCACTAAGGAAGGGTGACGGGTGACATAAACAAACACATAGCTGTTTGTCTTTCTTTTGCAGAAGACTACTTAATATATAATAGAAAGCCACAGGTCATCTCGGGGGGGAAGGGCAAGCCGTAGAATTTCCAATCTCATGGACAAAACTTTTTCGGTTCTGTGCCAAGAAATCATGGCAACCCACCAGTAACTATTCTTCGGGAACCCATTTTCAATAATAATGATGGTAATTTCCTGACTACAAGCCACAATTTCAGTCTGACTTCTACTTGTTTACTGTCAAGTTGTGAGAAGACTGAATGTCTAACGAGGAACTTTTGAACTAGAAGGGTCCTGCTCACGGCAGGTTAATATATTTCTGACACAGGAGTCTTGTTGTATAAGGCACCCACCATGCATATTAATTAATGTGTTTGTTCAAAGGTGTCTGCCAACAGGTTAGAGGTGCTCATTATCATAGGTTTAACTATTAATAATTCCTACACTATAATGTAGACAAATCCACATATTAATACGACAAAATGCAAAATAGAGGTAAACTAACTTCTTAAGCTCATTAATAATTTATCAAGTTAAAATGTGTTCTTAATTAGCATAGATTTTTATTATTTTCTTTCTTCGAAGATATATTAAACACTCAACGGAGTGTTTCATCACATTTCCAAACACCTTGAAGTTCATCAAAATACTCCGCTGCATGTCATATTTTCAACTCTCTTCTCAGTGTTTGGAAATGTGATGAAACACTGTCTCTCGTGTTTGATACAATTACTTCAAACTTTAAGATAACAACAGTTACAAACTGAGAAGTCTATTTTCTTTCTTCGACTTGCAAAATATGACAAATTTATTTACCTACAAAGATGCTAATGAACTATTTAAACAACAATTTTTATTTTTATGCGTAAGTTAACAACAAAGAGCGGTGGTGGTTAGCAGTGTACATCCTAGGCTCACATGGTTCATTCAGTCACACAGCAGCATTCATCGTGTAGCTTTGTCAGCCATCTTGTGCTGGGCATTTCAGCTGTCTTCTCCCCTCCCTTCCCTATTTACACTGCCTGGCAGTGTGACGGGTGCCTGGATACATGCATGGGGGCTCATTGCTGGCATGGGGGGATTTGCCAGCCATGGGAACAGTACATTGTCAAGGGGCTGGCTGCCAACAGTGGAAGCCCCTGGATACCCCAGGCACCCAACCTCCACTTGGCAATGCAGTTGTTAAATTTTTGACAATGTATAACTGAGTAAAATCGTACCTTCGAGGTTAATAACTGTTGGATGGTAACACAGAATGATGCCAAGTAAACTCTTCCCATCACTAATATCCTTAAGAAGTTCTTCCATGATGGGAAATGCTGTCTGCACTTTCGGTTGCAACTGATCACGACGAAACCTGAATCGTTTGGCTTTGTCTTGATTCTGTAGAAGTTGTTCTGCGTGCTGCTTTTGTTTTTTCAGCTGATTTTCATTCAATGCTGTGCAGATTTTATTGATCCATAGGAGCAAAGCATCTTCCAGATCAAAGGGAAGCTCTTTAGAAGCATTGAATGATGAAAACTTGCTGTGGTCATAACAGAAAACAAACATTTTTCAATAAAATATTATCTTTATTATAGTTATAGACCAATTTCAATATTTTAAAATTCAGCCTAAAACAATAGACCTCAGCACGATGCTCCGGGGTATAAATTATAGAGTTTGTGGGATTTATTCCCCAGAGCCTCCCAGTGATGTCTATTGCTGAATATTAAAATATTGAAATTGGTCTTACTATTAACTGACAGCTATGTATGGCTCACAAAACAATGACAACAAGATTATTTATAATAAAAACTCATCATCGTCATCATCATTGTCAACATCATCATCGTCGTCATCAAGCTTTGTTACCCCTACAATAATATTAAACAGCCTTAATTTATTACCTGACACACTGTACTACTTGTTGAACAGTGATGGCTTGTGCAGAAAAGGCATTCATTAGACAATCCATCAGAGCAAGATGAGTAGACTGAAGATTAAAAATATTATACAGTCATGTAAAGCAACAGAAACATTAGAGAGCCCTAAGTGGTTGTCAAAGGTTAATCATCAGTCTGCTTAAAATGCAAATACAGCAAGGTTTAGCCCTTACAAAATAATGTCATGTTCCCTGTTGCATAATTTGTTGGCTTGGAATGTTACAGAACATTGTACATATGTACTGAATATTAAATCATTTAATGTATGTTCTTTGTTTTAACAAAAACATTATTTCTTAGTAACACACATGAAGTTTAAGAAAATACCTTTCTAAATGGTTTCTTCTGCTGTAAAGCAGAATCTGTGACAGCAATGTCGCCTTCTTCAACCACATAAAAGCCATGACGAGAGAGTGTCTGAATAAGGGCCCACTGACCAACAACAGGAACTTTTTCATAGAAGATAGTGTCACACACCCTACAGTAGATCTCGCCATTTGTGAGGAACTCTGTTACCTCCGGACGTACAGTGATACGTTTCTGGTGAAATAGACATTCAGGGTTTTCATTGAGTTTTTTAGTAAGAGGGGACCCCTAGGTGAGTAGGAAGTCAGAAATGAATACAATGAAGAAAGTGACGTCAGTAGGTTCAAAAGCACCTCATGGGTTGAAATTAAAATGTGTAGTTCCAGAAAATATCTTATACTACCCTCATGGAAATGTATGAAACTTTATAATTGGGATTTCCAGAGGGGTAGGGGCAGCTTCTGTGGCTGAGGTAAATGTATAGATATTTTCTGGAACTGAACAATAACAATAACTAGTGAAACTCAAATGAGTAGCAACAAAAACTTTTGACTCGTTGTTTGACAAAGAAATGTGCAATTTCCTATGCTGATTGATATATCAATCACTTTCTTCATCTTTATGGCAACCAAGACTTGGAACAAATTAAATAAAATAATATTTATTTAATGGTAGCTAAAAATTCTTGGAAATAGAAGTGAAAAAATATCACTTCTCACATTCAGAATAGATTGAAATTTGGCAAGATGAATAAGAAAGTCGCATTGTACATGAATATGCAAAAAAAAATTAATATTGTTATTTTGATCTCAGGGGCAAAACAAACTCTTAAATTCAAATTCGACTGGGAATCCGAGGGCTACAGGTTTGTCAATCCCAGGACTATAATGTGCTACCCTTGTTGTTTATTTTTATTTTACCTCAGAATCTCTCTGGATTGGACTAGTCACTTGGGATGGAATATTATTAAATTCTCCATCTTCTGTAGCCCGAAATACCAACCAGTACAGTGAAGCTGCGAACTTTGCCTGTTAACAAAAAAAATCCAACAAAAACAAGTTTAGTAAGATGAAAATTTGAGTTAACATTTAAGCCTAGTGGTCCATTAAGTTGGAGATCATCCCAGTTTCCTTGCATTAACTAACTAGAGGTGTTTTGTATAACCTCCCCCCCCCCCTGGATGGGATGCTAACTCATTGCAGGGTTATCCCCAGCATTAAATTTGCTAGCACCCATTAACACATTTGCGTGAAGAGATGCACTACAAGAATGTGTCTTGACCAAGAACACAATGTAGTGCCCCAGTCCCTCACATTTTTCTTAGAAATGCATTCTATTACTGTTAGTACTTATCGGATTGTCTTAAGGTAATGAATCTGATTTTACAATAAATGTACATTTAAATAGTTCCATTTCTTCGCAAATTGTACATGAAATGTCAGCAGCATGCCAGTTTCATTTTTTTTAATTTCATGACATGTATTTGGACCCCTGACTGTGTGAGGTGAAACCATAATATTGTTGATATTTATGTTAGCTATTTTACATGCTAATATCAAAGTGCAACGACGTGAAACATTTTCCTTTAAAAAAATTAACAGCTCTTTCAATGACCATGAAAATTGTGAAGTTGTTCATAAGTACAGCAGGGCTGTCAAAACTAGCTGGCAGTCAGTGAAAAGCACCTGCTTCATTATTTTGGCCGGCTACTCTGCCGTGATATCTTCTGGTACTTGAGGTAAAAGAATGCAAAATTAGCCAGGTGTCAGCCAAGGTACATTCCATGCAAAACTCACACCGAAGAGTTGTCAAATGAACGCCATGATTTTAAAGGATTGTATAGAAAACAGCAAAGAGTCATGCAAAAGATCTTCAGCATAACTTACATGGAATGCAGCCTGGCATACTGGGTACTATTACAATAAATTTATGTACTTCTCATCAAAACTACAGTACAACATTCAAAATGTCAAATCCAAAATTATATATATATAGGTATGTATAATTTTCAAACATGTATTTGAGACTCTACAATTTGGCATAGCTTTTAACAAGACATTTTAATTGAGAAACCATTATTACTCGAAAAAACTCCCTGCACGCTAAGAACGTGGAAGGTGGAAGTTTAAAAATAAGAACTCAGAAAATGTTACCAAAACGAAAACTAAAATGCAAATCAATCAAAACAAAATCATCACACATGTTTCCTTAAGTAATGAAAGTGAATAATTGGCTCATTTTGTAGGTCACGACTCTGGTACGTCTGAAATCCACAAGGCCAAACCGATTTAGAAAAACTTCATTAATTTTGTCAATCCCTTTCACAGAGAGAAACCTAAACACCAGGAACAAATTTGAACGGGTATATGCCTATCGAAACTGTTTATATTTGACACTAATTTAAAACGTGGTTTTTGCGTGAAATTTTTCATCAATAATATATAAACTGCCAGAAGCTACAGAATTCATCTCGTTTATCGTGTGCACATGATTTATAGTGACATTACAAATTCTACCTTCTAACACACCAACCTCAAAAGGATCGTATTCTGTGACAGGAATCACATTGTACGGGACATTATCCGCCACTTTTACGTCGTCCATTGATATCCTTCTTCCTTCTACTCGTGAGCATTAAGAATCCATAAAGTCCAATACTGGCTTTTTAATACAAGACGAACCATATTGTCACTTCAAAAGTACCATTCTGCGTTCAACAAAATGTCAAAACCTGCTGAAAAGTTACATTAATTCAGCTAGTAATTTCAACTCTTGTTACCATCACGAACGTCCATCTCGAAGAATTTTCTCTAAAAGACATCCTTTACCAATATTCAGGGCATCAAAGCAAGGTATTGGAACAAAATACTTTGAACAAGAAATTGTTTTTGTTCAATTCCTTTGCACATTTCGAACCATTCAAATTAGCCTCCACGCCTGCGCAGCTATTCATTAATATTTTCGTCACCAGTTCACTGCCGAGTAGGTCCTTTTCAGGGTTGATTTCCAAGCCCCAGCTATATTTGGACATTATCCCAATGTTCCCCGCAAAGAGGGACATGACGTAATGACGTTGCTGTCCCTGCTTCGTCATCGTCATGTGACTATCATGAGAGCACCCTTCGCGCCAAAAACGTCATTTGTTGAAAAACAGGTTATATTAAAGTTTCTGATTGGTTCTTGAAAAGAATGTTTCTCGACACGTTGCCAGGAAACAGTAGTTTTGTCCAATCATGTGGTAAGCAATGGTTTATTTAGCTGTCAATCAAGTACCAAAACATTACATCACTTTGTTTTGATCGGTGGAGGTGAATTTTACCACGTACGATAAGGAGGTAATTTCCTGAAAAACCTGGAAGGTATTTTGACGTTTCCTGAGTGCTTATAAGCCGTGAATGGCTGTTGCTTCTTCCTCTTATAACAAGGAGAATTCATTCGAGAAGACGATAGCAGAAGAGACCGACTATTCAACGGAAAAGGAGGGAATGAAGTGTTCTTGGACTGGGTCTCGTCGGACAAAACACGACAGCATATCCTCGGTGGATAGTAATTCGTCTTCTGATTCGCCTTTCTCAGATTCTCCGAACCATAAATCTTCGACGATGAACTCAACCAAAAAGCCATGTGGCAGAAAGAGGGGAAGAAGACCTTCTAAAATCGATCTGGAGGCAAAACTTGAGAGAAGTAGACAATCTGCCCGAGAGTGCCGCGCTCGAAAGAAGCTACGGTACAAGTACTTGGAGGAAATGATTGCCGACAAAGAAATTTATGTTTACAAGCTTCGGGAAGAGCTAGAAACGGTAAGAAACATGGCGATAGATTTAAAAAGCATTATTGTTGCAATATAATTTGAGAATTTGGCCTCAAGTGGGTGAGAAGTTCGTGATCCGAATATATTATTATTATTTTGCCTTAATTCTTCGCCTTTTCTTAGACGACATTCGATCATGTTGATAGGGAACATCTGAAACAATGTTACTTTAACAAAGACGAAAGACATTTCTAGACTAAACAAATGGTATCTTCGTTGACAAGCCTTATTTTTCACGTGTCCACTGCAACAGTTATGCTTGAAATTTATCACTGTCAAATTTTAAATGATGGCTTCTACACATAACCTGAACTTGACCCCAGATATCTTAACGAATGCGGGTTTTGTTCAACATTGTTCATTGTTCTAACTGTTTATTTGGATTGTGTGTAATATCAGTACCGACGATGGTGCAAGGCGGTTGATAAAGGGGCATATCCTGCAGAACTCCTGGAATTTCTCAAAGACCAAGCTAAAAGTGTGAACTGAAGCTGTGTGATTGGCATTTGGGAGATTAACCTGATTGACCAGTTAGCAAACACTGGCCGACAGTTCCACCACATCCCGGCTGATCTGGTCACAAGATACTCCATTCTGCGATTAGATTCTCTTGATCTACTACACTGGCCTTTTTTGTGTGGTTCAACAATTTGATCTTATTTCTGAGGTTTTCTGTGGGTATTCCTAAGAAGTCAAACTTGTCAACAGTTACTGATAGAAAACTTTTTCCTGGAGCAAGTATGAATCCATCTTTTGAGAAGGAAATTAGTTCTATTTTTATGCAAATAGTTTTGGGGATGTATAATATGGACAGTGCAAAAATTCTTGTTGACAGGACAGCAGTCCTGGTGGCAAATGGCTGTTTTAAAGCGACCAATTTGGCTCTAATATAAAAGCTTTTGTTAGATCTGCAGAAAATGTTGCAAAATTAAGTCTTGCTTTATGGAAGACCTCCACTTCGGCATAAAATTAACTGATAATTAGATCAAAGGACTTCTTATTCTTCCAGGAGAAAAGAATGTAACTCATTGCCATATTTTTAATGCCATATTTCCCCATTTTGGCGAGTGTACAATAGTAGTATGTGGTGTGAACAGTTTGTGAGAGGGAAAGCTGTTTGAGAACACCATGGTTTACAATCACATAACTGGGTGATCTGACAATTTTGTATACCATTCTTTTAACTAAATGATGTAAACAGGCCCTGGCTTAATACCATCAGTGGTGCTCTATATAATTATACCTTGCAAGCTGGGGGCAGTAAGTAACAAGAGTTGTAATTCTGTAGCTTATATTTACGAAAGCACTGTTGAAAGCTTACAACCTGCAGCTTTCCTCCTTATTCATAAGCTACTTGTCAAAAACTTGAGAAATTAAAAAAAAAACTCTTTGTTCCATGTAATAGTTTTGGATTAAAACCATTTTTTGTCTGGCCAATGAATATTTTGAAATGCTTGAACAGCTTAATGCAATTTTCAGCTGTGTTTGATAAAAAAGTTATTTTTAACTGGTTATAATTAGGTGTATACTGTACAGTAGTTTTTCTGGGCAAACAAAAGTTTCTTTGCCACAACTGTGGAGCAGAAGTCATTTCATTCTATCTTTGATCAAGTTACTTGTAGGATTTTTCTTGTGGTAACAGTCAACAAATACTGTTGCAAGACTCATCATAAATATAAAGAATGTTGGCAGCATTGTTGTAGAAGTCCCAAAAAAGTTTCTGAACAAACTCAAGATTTTTTGTTGTTTATTGATTCAAGATTAAAGGTTTGGCCGAGATGTCAGACATTTGTACATGCGATGGCTAAGTGAATTTAGCTGTTAACAATGAGTCATTTAACTTCCTTAATGTGAAACTCCAGAAAATATCCATCCAGCCCCCACAGACAGGATTGGAAATTCCTGGGGGTGAGGGGGTCTTAGAAAAAATACCTTCTGTGAGGGAGGTATGGATATTTATGGAACTGCACAAATTATGTAAATTTTTAGCAAAACTGTATATAGTGTTTGTTATTTTATTTAGAAGAAATTCATTTTGTTTATAAATACAAGTATGGATATTTTGAGGCACAGTAAAACCAGTTTGAACTGGCCAAGGTTTAATGAAGGTAGCATGTTTCACTGATATGAGGGCAATGTTATGTGCATCAGCCTGCAAAAATAGCCACCTCTCATTGCTCTCAGCCGGTTTAGTGTCTGCAACAGACATCTGGGATTCACATGTGCAAAGCGCCATGCTGACTGGGACCAATGAGATGCTGCTATGTTTGCTTTTAAGCTTTTAAGTTTAATATGTGAATTTCACAGTCAGATCTGTTGGCTCAGCATTATCTTAAAATAAAATAAAAATAAAGTTTGATGATGAAAATTACGGGTAGAATCATATTTAAGACAACGTTTCGGCGTCCTCATGACACCATCATCAGGTCAAAATATAATATTCAACAGATAACAAGAATATTAATGTTCAAGTTCAAGTTCTCAGTCCCTTGAGGCCAAGAGTTTTGCTTTTATCGAGTCACTTTGAATATTTAGACACGTGTTCGTGTTCCTTATTCGCGAGCACAAACCGTGTCTAAATATTCAAAGTGACTCGATTGTCTACCTTTATCAGCATCTAGTTGATTTAATTAACTATCTATTAAGTGTTTTTCTTGTCCATCCAATAAACTTGTTCCTTAGCATTTACACCTGCAACAGTTACACTTGGCTATTTTTTGTCTTACACAATACCAAAACAAACTTTGTTTGGCCAGAAATCTGGCTCAGCTCCTGAAATGACTTATAATTTCTAAGATTGTCATGAAATTGCCCAGTTCTAGCAGTCGGAGTACAAACAAGTATAGAGTCATTCAAGCACTGACGCCCAAACTCATAGACTATCCATGGGCAGCAATCCTTTTTAAAGTCTAGAGGGGGTAAGTTTCTAAAGAAACTGTGGTGCTGCGTCGGTGGGAAGTATAACAATATAATTTGGTTTTATCAACTGGGTTGATGATGTCAGTTGGCCACCGTAAAGAGATTCAAGAGCTGACGTTTCGAGCGTTAGCCCTTCGTCGAAGCGAAGGGCTAACGTGAAGTGAATAAATATGGCCACCAGAAATTTGAGGACAGGAAAGAAATTTCATGCAGGCATATTAACTCTATTCTAGCTAGACGGGCTAAAAAAAAAAGGGCTGCTCTTAGTTTCCCAAACTGATGGCTATCAACGTAAACTATGCATTGTTCTGTACAAACGGTAAAACTACATGTTGTCGACTGAAAGGTATGATTACATTTTAACTTTTAAAACGACTTATTTGACTGTGAGTATTTTTTCTATTTTATGCTTCCTAAACTTACAAAGGTCCAATATTGCTGTTTATTGAAAATGTGTGGTAAAATTGTGGTAACATTCCAGTAAATATCCACAAACTCCCTGTCCAGAGAGGATCACTGGAAATTTAAAGGAATCATAAGGGGGTCTTGAGGACTAAAATTTGTAAAGGAAAGTGTGAACCTAAACTGGAATTTCTAAGGGATGGAGCTCCTCCTTGGGGCAGGATGGATATTTTCTGAAACAATACATTTTTTTCTGTTTAACTTACTGATTCAACTAACAGGCAACAACTTGAACCAGGACAATTGAAATGATAAGAACTTCTGTTATAAAATGTAACATGTAAACTAAAACATTGGCAAAGATCATATTAATATATGACTAACTGCTCTTCCAGGCATTTGGTTAGTTATGAACTAGTGCAAAGAGTAGCAAGTAACCCCCCAACCCCCAACCACTGAAAAACAACACCAGTCATCCATTTGCAGTCAGGGGAACAAGTGCCAGATGATAATGAAATGCCACCATGGAGACAGGAATATGCACACATTGTTCTCACCTGAAGTTGCTAAGCAACATGATGTGTTTGCTCACATGATTATTTTTGGTGCCTACTTTGTGCAAGTTTTTGATTGCATAAAATAAGTCAGAAACTTCTCGAGTACTTCAACAAATACTTGCCAAAACTGTCACTTGTTTTCCCAACACTGTCTTTCAGGTGTCTGTATTAGAGAGGATTTTTACAGAGATGTCAGTTGAGAGAAAGAGTTCACTGCATCTAAAAGGCAACCCTTTCAGATGGAACCTCTAGTAATCATCCACCATAAAGAGTACCCACCCTAAGGGCTAACATCATGTCTAGAACAGCCTACATCTACAGGGCCACAAATCACAGTCGGACATTGGCTGACCAAAATTTGGCAATGTCCAAAGAATCTCAACTGTAGTCAGACAGAATGACCGGACAATTTTTTAAAACCTTCCAATGCAAACACTAAATGTTTTGTGTTGACAATTAATGTTATATTGAGGAGATCTGCAATATGACGTCCCACATTACTTATGTTTTCTCCGATCAAAATGGTGACTTAGTAGGCCACCTGTCCTTTAAGGGAAAAAAAGATGTATTACCGGTATTTGCAACCCTGCAACTACACTTGGATATAAACAATTTAAATAATTTTTTTAAGAACACCTATATTTTCACATAAAAGGTTGTTGAAATGGTGCCGCACCTTCTGGTGGGTAAAAAGGGAAGCCAGGATTATTTGTCGGATTGTTATCAGCTTTGACAAAACTTGACACAAGTGGAGGAGGTTTCAAAGATCCTCTTGAACCCCTGTGACTTTGTCCTCCTCTGGATACTAAAAGAAATAATTTGCATTATTAAATGGCAAGAAATATCTGAACGTTCTGATTGGTTCTTTCTTGGTCAGGATTTTGCCATACCGACCATTTCCATAGAAGCCACATATTTTTTCTAAAGTTGAATAATTTAAAATTTGCAACTACAATTGCGGAAAGAAAACGCATACACTCTAATTTAAAAAAAAGTTTAAAAATCGTGGTAGCTTGTTCTTGCCGAGGTGTTCATGGCATCAAAACATGTTACGGCAGAAAATCTCCTCCTTCAAGTCACTGACAGTGTGCCAGTTTTTAACAAGCATGCATGTCCCGATTGCCATAATTATAATAGACTACTTCCTAACCTAGCTTGCTTGAGCCGTACTGGGGAATATTGGCCCAAGGTCGTGGCTGTACGGACCAAGTGCAGCTAGGTCCGTACAAAAACGACCGAGGGACAATAGTCCCTAGTATGCCCCTTGTGTTAGCAACAGGCTAGTAATTTAAGTGACTAAATGTTCATATGGAAAATTGTCATAGTTGTATCCAATTTTGCCAAACCTCAGAGTTGTTTTGATGAATACAAGTGCAGTGACTCAATTAAAATCTAGGGTTCTATATGTGCACCTGAAATCAGGACCATATGTTTCAG
The DNA here is from genome assembly GCA_947652115.1 of Blastomussa wellsi. NCBI lineage: Eukaryota > Metazoa > Cnidaria > Anthozoa > Scleractinia > Plerogyridae > Blastomussa > Blastomussa wellsi. The sequence goes on from OX393573.1 coordinate 15,745,838, forward strand.
GTTATGTGACTGTAAGCTTTTATTGTCTTTGTTCCAGCTGTTACTATGTCAGTTTAATCATTAATCAGGGATGGCGCAGTGAGAGAGTGCTCGCCTCCCACCAATGTGTTGCAGCTTCAATTCCCCAACCCGGCATCATATGTGGGTTGAGTTTGTTGTTGGTTCTCGTCCTTGCTCTGAGAGGTTTTTCTCTGGGTACTCCGGTTTTCCCCTCTCCTCAAAAACCAACATTTCCAAATTACAATTCGATCTGGATTATACAGGGCCCCCGTTGATACCAGTCCTGCAACTGAAGGAGTCACCCTGTCTAAATATCAATTATTATACATATAACTGCAGTTTGTTGTTATTCCAGGAAGTCTACAAGAGTTATTACGAGTATATCAAGTATACACTACCAAGTCTGGGATTAGATTTGCTTTACCATTAAATTTAATTTAATTTTATTTTCATCTGTTGGTTTCCAAGACAACACACCCCACTGGTTTGCAGCAGGTCATCTTGTTCAACATTGTACTTTGCTCTCAAACTAAACATAAATTAAATGAATACATTAAAATTTTCATAAACCTGGTCAAACTTTAACGTATTAGGTCGGTTTCAAATGTTACCTCCTCTAGCCCTGCCCAGCCCTCGCCCACGACCTCTTGCCTGTCCTCTGAACTGCACACCAGTAGTTTGTTTCTTTTGCACTCTGTTAATATGCTTTGGACTTTGTAAATGTTGGGTCAACTGCAACTGTGAATTGAACGTTGTCATGCAAACCTCGCATTGTAACAAAGGCCGAGAATTACTTTGAAGACTTTTACCTACAAAAAATAGCATTTTAGCATTTAAGTTAATATTCAGGTAACACCCCCTTTGGACTGAAGGAGTAATTTTATGTTTTGTTGTCACAGAGTGGTTTTCAATTGAACGTCAAAAGTAATTAGTGAATTGCTGTGTCAGCTACGTATATTAATTACTCTGAGTTTTGATTGCTTCACTGGATTGTCTTTGTCCTTTGCGATTGGCCCATGTAATTGCTTTTTTTTATTTTGTGACACTCAATTGAAACTTGCTCTGCCATTCTCATACCCAGTTATCAGTCAACCGCCCAAGCGTAAACAGCTGACAAACAACCAGAGCTGTTTAAGCTGTTTAAAGACAGTTACTGGGAAAATGCCTTTCATTTTTGCAGACACACACCAACAAAACCTGTTTAGTTAAACCAGGTTAGACAAAATGAAAATAAGCAACAGAAGACTGAAAGACTGAATTTCACATAGGATTCAAGTAAGTTCTAATGTGTTCTTTCATTGTGCCAAATTTGAAGTCAACAATCATCAGTTGGTAACTTTTATGAACAAAACAATTTTAAACCGTGTTTAACTAAACAGCTTTTAAACGTGTTTAAACTTTGGTGTGAATCAGGTATTACATGTAGGTTATCTTTTAGTTTAATGAGATTCTGAAACATGTTTAGTTTGCAGGATGCTTGACTCTTCAACAAGCGACGAATGCAAGACTACAAACTTGCATTTCGCACCCAAAAGGTGTGAGATGTGACCGGTGCTATCCCTTTTAAATTGTGGAACTTCTTGTTTAAGAACCTTCGCAGCAGGCACACCCCTATCAGAAAGTTGGTGACAGCGAAAACCGGAAGTAGTGTTAAACTTTTACATTTGACTCCTGTGATTACTCCCAATATTAAATTTGCTGGGAGCCTTTGTTAATACAGTACACCTCGGCAGAGAGAGACACAGCAAGAGTAAAGTGTCTCACCCAAGAATGCAATCCCACAATGCTGGTCAGTGCTTGACCCCGAACCGCTCAATCTAGAGTCCAGCACACTAGCCAACAGGCCACAGGACACCTTACGGATCCTTCTTCGTGTACCAGACACATGACGCAAAACAAAAGAAACAAAAGATGAGAAACAATACTGCCCAAACTACAAAGAATCAAGATATAATTTGGTTTTATCAACTGGGTTGATAATGTCAATTGGCCACCGTAAAGAGATTCAAGAGCTGACGTTTCGAGCGTTAGCCCTTCGTCGGAGCCCCGACGAAGGGCTAACGCTCGAAACGTCAGCTCTTGAATCTCTTTACGGTGGCCAATTGACATTATCAACCCAGTTGATAAAACCAAATTATATTGTTATACTTCCCACCGACGCAGCACCACAGTTTCTTTAGAAACTTACCCCCTCTATACAAAGAATCAAGAACAACGGTAAAACAATGTCTAACATTTGCATATGGTACACGGCGTAAGAACCCACCTTCCACTCCACTTCACTGGCAATTACTGTGCTTTTCAATAACCTGCAAACTCTGAAGTTCAAAACCTAACCAACGATTGTGTTTTACACTGCCGTCAATCATAATTAGTCACAGACAATGAACCTTGAAAATCAGAAACAAACAAAATGGATGGAAGTCTACCAATCAACTGACAGAGGTGACGTTCTGACCCTGTTGAAATGAACTTTTGTTTCCTGAGAGGTCCGCTTGATGATTGACGGCAGGGGAAAATGTAACGGTCGACATGGGCAGAGTTCGCGAGTTATTGAAAGGCGCTATAAAAAATAAAAGCTGCATTTACATTCACATACTAGCGACAATGTTCTTGTGCTTTGCTCCTTGGAGGTGAGTGTCCATCTGAGTCATGGAATTCACTTTTAAGTTGCATGCTTCACAAAAGAGTTCCCTGTTTTCAGAGCAGTTAGTTGATGAGAAAGGTAATATACCATTTCCCGTAGCAGTAACAGAATTAGATCCATCTTGTTGTTGTGATATATTGAACTTGGGGGTTGCACATAACTCAGTTTTACTTCCTCCAATTTCTTGCAATTTAAATTTGTGCTTTTGACCTTGAAAATGCTGTACAGCTTGTGATTCCGAGTTGAATAATTTCTGGCAGACATCACACTTTAAATTCACGCTGCCATGTAGTCTTGGTTCTTTTTCCTGAAGCATTAATGGCGGAAGACTTGCAGCCAGTTGAGGATGAATAGGAGCACCGCTACCAGGCATGCCATGCACAGTGGAATTCTGCAACATCTTAAAAAACAATACACCAAGGACTGTAGTAAAAATTAACACCAGTAATCATTCTCACTATTATAGCTGCCTCCACCTCTATATAATTTTATTTACTAACCTCTTATTAAACAAGCACAAGGGCCATACTGGGGAATATTGGCCTGACGTCATGGAAGTATGGACCGAGTGCAGCGAGGTCCGTACGACAATGACTGAGAGCCAATATTTTCCAGTATGGCTTGAGCAAGCTAGGATAGTACTTAAATAGTTTATTATATGGCAATCGGGTCATGCATGCTTTTTAAAAACTGACATACTTACCGTGACTTGAATTCAGAGGTTTTACGCCGTAACACGTTTTGATGCTACGAACAACTCAGCCTAGAACAAGCTACCATGATTTTGAAAATTTTTTTTTATATTAGGTTATTTTTCTTTCCACAATTCTAGTTGCAAATTCCAGCTTTAGCAAAAAAATATGTGGTTTAGGACCGTTTCTATGGAAATGGTCCGTACGGCAAAATCCCAACCAAGAATTAGAAAGAACCAATCAGAACACTCTGATTTTTCTTTGCCATATAATAATAATACTGAGTTATCAAAATAATTATAAGAACTTGCTAGCCCAAAATACACCTGCAATGCAGGCTATCAACACTGGAAATCAGCCTACATTCATTCCATAGGGAGAATGTTCTAAGACTTAGGGCAGTGTGATATGAGAATGACTGATTCAGACAAGGTTGAACTTGAGGCAATTAAAGCTGGCTAGCAGTCTCCTGTCGCTCACTAGGTTGTCAAGGTTACTTTCAATGTATATATTGATGACATTCAATATATACAACGTTGATTTTTCCTTTTTTCCGTTGATTTTTTCACAACTGCAAGATAATGAGTAATTGAGTGCATACAGTCATCTAGTTTGTCAAGTGTTAGAGTCTGTCATCTCTCTGAGTTTTATGCTGATGAAAAATTTCCCTAGCAGCTGCCTACTTTGGCTATCTATAACACCTTTAGATAAATTGTCTTTGAAACATTGATGACTGCCAAGGTGCTTAATAAGTGCTGAACTCCTGTGATGAAGATAACTTCAGCCAATTATTAATCATGACGGGAAACTACTACAGTTAAAAATAATGCAGGATGGTCTTGTGAGATTAGGGTTACATACTCAAGCCAGAGGGAATTTGATCAAATCAGATATACATGCATAAATTATGACTAGATATTCTCAATTGCTTAAAAGGTTTTTTTTTTTCAAAAAAATCAAAATATGAAGGTTTATTCAGGAAAATCAACATGGATTGTCTTCAGCACCTAATTTGTAGAGACAATGTACTCATTCCAAAGTAATTTTCTTCTTTTTTTTCTTCACAAACTATTAATTAGTTTACGTATATATGTAACCAAGAGAGTTACTTTGTCTGCTACAGAAATCCCCAAGCATCAGTATTATCTTCTTTTACTTTAAATAATATTTTTAATAAGCTTTTTTACTTTTATCCAACTGAAGATTATTTACATTCCTTTCAATCAAGGATCGAGCAAAACTCAGACTTGTCAAACAATTATCCTCTTGCAATTATCCTCTTCCATTCTCCCAATTTGAGCCATAAATCAAAGCTATCGCATTGCCCCAACAAAACAGTTCAACTTGCTAGATCAAGTCCCCACCCTGTCTCCAGTTTTCCCAGATATAGTCCAGGGAAACAACTCCTCCCCCCACCCCCTAGGGATCCAACCTCTCCCTCAATCCCTAGGGAAGTTGGTGACAAGACAAGTGAATGAGCTCAGTGGTGTATAAAACATAACATAAGCCAGAAAAATACTTTCTTGCATGCAACAAAAGCTACCAATTAATTAGGTTATACCTGCTGTTAAAGCAACTAGTATTGATTACCTAAACAGAGATGAAGTCTGTACTTCAATGCATAGAAAAAATTAACAACAAATTAGGTTTAAAATTAAACTCAATGTAAGCTTATGTTTTGTAGCTTGTTTTTTGTTTTAGGGACCATTAATAGTTAAATTTAATAATTTATTTCATACTATCAATCTGGAGAGATTTTAAAATATTTATAATAATGAATACAGCATCTAGAGATTTCAAAAACAGCTTCCCAATAAAAATTGTCTAATTCTTGTTTTCGCTTTAATTTGGAAAAATTCTACTAACCTATACATATATTATACTATAAACAGATCAGGTTCTCCTGATCTATTATGCAAAAATGTTACAAAAAGTTTAAGCACGTTCAGACCCACAGTTTCGCAAATATAAATTTATTTAATTAGCTCACAACAACCTATAATTCGTGTTCGACCGCAAATAATTCAACTGAACACGCGTCCCAGTGACAGAAGACAAACATAACTATTGTTGTTGTAACGAAAATATACCGACATCAGGTTAGCAACAGATGATTCCACTGATTATTAGAAAGACAATTTAGTAAGTTCGATGAAAATTTAATAACAAACGGAGCTGAACTTGAACTTTGATAGGTGAAGGTGAAATCACTTCAACGTTCAATTTCGCCAAATAATTTCAACATTTGAGCAAGACTTCTTGTTATAATTAGCCTTTAGTTAATTACTTACCGTTCTGAATTGCTCCACCTTCTTAGTTTTGTTAAGATGGAGTTTACCCTGCTTGTGCTGTAAAGCTTGACTAACCGAATTCAATTGTACGATGCATATTTCGCAAAATAACTCTTCCGCCTGTTGCCCGGGCTGTTTTTGCAGCCATGCCGGTTTCTTGGGGGTTGTCGCGTCATGTTGAATGTCAGGTGCCTTTCGCTTCATTCCTACATCAGTATTGGTCATCTGTTGAGGTGGATCGTTAGGCTGAGGTATGGCGGATGGCCCAGAGGCTTGATCAGGGATGGAATTCGTGTTAGAATTGCTGTTCAGTTCATCCAACCGCGGTTGTTCTTGAAAAGCCGCCATTTCGCCACTGGGTATATAGCGCGGGCGCAAGCGGTCAACAATATAGTCAGTAGTGGAGTCATGTACCAGTCATTAGAATATCTTGTAAAACAAGAGATGAGATCACTTGTCTCCCACCAATGGGGCCCGTGTTCGATTCCCGGACCCGGCGTCATATGCGGGTCGAGTTTGTTGTTGGTTCTCGTACTTGCTTGCTCTGAGGGTCTTTCTCCGGATTCTCCGCTTTTCCTTCCTCTCTGGTGTTTTTTTACTGGTCACGAAAAAGTTAAAACACCTGAAATAACCCTGAACTGACTAAAAATGAAAAATGATGAGGTTATATGAGAATACAGGGACGGCGGAGCGTATTTTGAAGTGGGGGGGGGGGGGCTTGAAAACGAGCGCCGGAGGCGCGAGTTTTGGGGGGATCTGGGGACATCCTCCCCCGGAAAATTTTGAAATCTAGAGGCTCGGAAATGGTATTTTCAACATTCTTCATGAGATATTTCTTAAAAAAGGACAACCTCATCGTCGTAAAAAGTGGGGGGGGGGGGGGGGCCTGAAGCCCCCCCAGCCCCCCTTCTCCGCCGTCCCTGGCTGTCACACTATAAAATTGATTTGGCCAAATATTTACTGACAAGTGCAGTTACCCTGTTCCACACACCAAGAGCCTGGAACAGGCTGTTCTGCAGCCTACATTTGTCGGGGTATAAATATATTTAGAAGGAACGAAAACTTCAAATTGTCAATACTTATCAGCAGCAATTTTTCAATAAACCCTACATTTGTTAGGTCTATTGAAGCACTAACAAACGTATGCAATTCCTGTGATCCACGCAGTAAGCTATGATTAGGTAATAATGACGTATTGAATGCAAGATTGATGTAACTTGAAGATGATCAAACAGTCCAGAAAGGATGGGTTGGAATTTCCTGTTATTCCTAGAGTCCTTATAAAACGTTTCCTTTAAAGTTTATTAAGTGTTATTGCTCTCATGAACTAGCAAGATAGCTGCACTTCTTCCAGAAGTCCACTGTTCAGCCTCAATAGCACTTCTCCACTCTGTATCACAAAGGTAAGCTGTCTTATTTGTCCCAACAGATTCCGGCATTTTTGTCCTTCGCCTCCCACAGACAGAACTTTTAATTGTTAATTACCATAAACCAATTACCGACTATTAAGTCAACGCGCAATTTGAACCAAGTTGGAATGAAAATAAGGAGAATTTACTATTTTATTTCCATAAAACATCTTTGCAAGTCATTTAATTAGATTTTTGTTACACAGTGGCGCCCACAGAGGCCGTATAAACTCTTTACCGGCTGACACAACTTTTTAAGTTTACTTATAGCAAATACTTAGTATTAATTTTATTACTTAAAGTTTGACAAGTTCAATTGCTGTACCTCCAACTGAAATGCAGTTTCCTATTGGACGGGGGCGTATCACGTGACGCGCATGGAAACTTTGTAACTACCTTGGGCGAATAAACCTCACAAGGGAACTTACGAAACCACGACGGAGTCGTCAGCAACGAGGACGTCGCCAAACCAAAGATTGAATAAGCAGAACAATAGTTCTGCACGTGCGATATCCATCTTTGTACATTTCTTAGTCGTCCTCTGCGGAACAACAACGTGCAATGTCCAAATTTTGCTTGGTATGGAGAACGTGAACCACAAAGCCGAGCTCTTAAAAATCCAAGTACAAATTAGCGCTGTGCTGATAATCACACTAAACAAATTTTGATAATTGTGAGATTCTTACGTAACATAGAAATGCATTTATTGTGGACGCTGTCGTCGGCGTCGTTGTCATGGTTTCGTATGCAAAGGTTCGGCTAATTCCCTCGGGCGTCAACAACTTGAACCTTGGACTTGCACGTGATCAGACAACAGCGTGAAGAATGGACTTTCACGTGATCAGAGCGTGCGACTCAAAACCGCGCTATGAACGCGAGGCGAGTCTGCACACGCAAAATTTTGTTCAGCACAAAGGAGCTCAGGGGATCGCGTAGTCATAACAATTTCATGTCGTTTTAAAACGAAGAAAATTTAGTGGTGACTATTAATTAATAAACAACAGAGGGTTAATTTTCAACATATCGAAATGGGTCTATTGAAAGGTACAAAAATACTTAAGGTCATTTTTTAACTAAGAGCTATTCAACAGAAACAGTAAGGCTAAATGGAAGATGCTGCCACTCCAGTGAACAGTTGCATCATGGGAAGAACGGATTCACTCCGTAGTACCCAGAGTCCGCGCTTCCGCAAGGCGTGCTGAGGTTTGGTGACGAACTTGCCTCGCTCATCATCTCATGAACTAACTGCAAAAGATAAAAAAGAACACCTGAATCTTTACTAGTATCCAATCTTCTCTCGCCCCCAGAATCCGTAAATAGCGACTGGGTACCAGTCTGCAGACAACCCGGTACTCTGAGAATCGGCCGTTCAGGAGTTGCTCAGGGAACTGGAGCAAGTCTCAGATTTTAACCAATCGATAAACTGATCCCACCACATGAAAGATCACGTTGAGATTAGTCATTCGACAAAGGACAGAGAGCAAGTTACGGACCTTTAAACATGGTTGAAAATCCATACAAACGGCTCCAATTGTGAGACAGTGTCCCCCAAAACCATATAAACTCTTACAATTTTTTATGATTTCTGTGATACTCTTAAAAATGTCCAAACAAAGTGATTTTCATCTCAGCTTCTTCCAAACAGTAGCCCAACAGCACGATTTTACAGTTGTTAAAAAAACTGATAAAAAATCAAGAGCTCATATGATATTGGGGGGACGCTGTTTAGAAATTAGAGACGTTTGTGAGGATTTTGAGCCATGTTTCAAAGTCCACAACTTGATCTCTGTTCAACCTAAAAGCACCGTGCTGGTCAAGTCACTGTTAACATAGTCTTTCACGTGGCTAGTTTATCGATTGGTTAAAATCTGAAACTCGCCCCAGTTCCCTGTGCAACACCGAAACGGTTTGATACAGGCGTCTTTCTTCGCTCTCGATCCGGTTTGACGTTGGTGTATCCGCGGACTAACAACCCGGTGAACCAATCAAAAAACGAAGATTGTACAGGAAAACTGGTGTGCGCGATATAAGATTGGCTTTGGGGCTATTTCTGATTGGATTAGAGTGGCGCAACTTTTTTTAAACTTATTACTTAGCATATTACACCGGCTTTCACTTGAATTTTGAAAGTAATTAGTGCTTTGCTTTGGTTTTGTATTACTACGCTCAGTGATTGGCTTAAGAAAGTTCGCGCCACTTTATCAACCAATCAGAGGTAAAACCAAACCACGTGGTGACTCGCTCGCGCACGTGTTCCCGCGCTTCGTGCCTGCTGCATGTATTTGCGCCGCGTTTTGATTGGCTGACTGGGTTGTTTGCGTCCTTTTTGATTGGTCAGAATGATTATTTAGGTTTTATTTTTTCTCCACTCAATCAACAATTTCTCCAATACAGAACCAAGTAAACGCGAACTATGTTGGCTGTGTCAGCCCATCCGTCCTATGTAAAACGTAGGAATGTGTTCTCTATTGTCCAAAAATACAAGATTTTAAGACTGTATTTGAAGAAATTATCAAGTTCAGCAAATTAAACTCGGAATCAGATACGAAGTGAACAAGTAGTTTCTTTCAAACTCGCCAGAAAACGTCTTTTCTAACTGAGTTCTTTCTTGGGAAAGGAGAGTTATAATCAGTCACTAAGAATTTACTGTAAAAAAATCAAGCCTCTATTTGTACTTACGTTAACTATTTCGTCGTCACTTAATCCCATGCTATGTGGTCTTTCTACAAAAAGAACATTCAAGAAAGATTAAAATGGACACAAGAAACCGCGTGACCCAGGTGTTATTATAAGAAACGCTGGCTCGGATAGGACACGCTACTTTACTTCAAGAGGGCTTCTTGTCAAATTATTGATGCGAAATTGACTTTCTGTTACTAAGCAACGCCACTGCTGAACACGTACAATTTCTGGCGGCGCTAATTTTAGAACATAAGGCAATCAAGTCTCAAAAATTAAGGAATTGATCCGATACTTGACAAAAACGATGTTGACGAACGTGTTAGCTGATTTACATTTAGGCATTTTTTGCAAAATTGCTAATTTTGCAGTGGGCAGAAAGAAGCAAAACGCCTCTAGAATAGATAAATAATCCGGTATTACTGAGAAAATAAGGGGCAGATAAGAAATTCCAAAATAAAATTTTGAAACCTTTCTTGTCTTAAATTAGAAATTACCTCTATAGGGCCACATGTCGTAAGGTTCAATTGGCGGGTACGAAGCATGCTGAAAGAAAAACAGTTGAAAAATTGCTGATTAATAACAACACTGAGAAACGAAATGGAAAGCAGTCTTAAAATATACTCCCCCATGCATTTTCAAAAAGAAAAATCAAATAACACCCTCGAACGCCAACCCACGGCACAATGGGGCAAGTAGTATTTCCAAGAAAATGGACGATTCATGATCAGTACAGTGTGATAAAAGAAGAGAAATGACCTCTGAATTGCGGGGGTTTTTTGTCAGCACTATGCATGTATTTTATGTCCGTATCGAAAATATGAATCATCGGTCTTTAAAGAGCATGCTGTAGAGTTTTCGTTCCATATAAGTCGGCTTTACGTATTGATAGTAATCGAGTGCAAGAACAAATTTTGTTTCGGCGGGTACTTCAAGTCATTTTCTTCCACCTTGGTTGAAACCACCGGATGCAAAGCGGAAGCCAGTATTTACTTCCGGCCAGGTTACTCATTTCTCCATCAGCACGCAAACGAAAGTCGAACCAGTTGTGAGCCAAACGACTTCCGGTTTCCAAATTTTTCCCGCGAATTGTGGTCAGGTGGTTAGCCCTCATTGTGGTTGACAAAACAAACAAGTTATTTTTAAAAACTGCACGTCGGGGGCAGCTATTGTAATCATTGTAACGTGATATCCATGATTACTGAGCGTAAAACTGGCTTCACACTTTCCAAGAAACCGGGTTTCGCGTTCCTTCGCTCTAAAAATTTGCCAGAAATCTATTTGGTACGTTTAGCAAAATGAGGTAGTTCTAAACAAGTTCTAGATTTTTACTTGGCTGAAAAGAACATCAAGGACATACTAATTAAGGGTGAGTTTATAACGGTACGCAGGGTAGATATCGACCAGTGAACGAAATATGCTGTTTATTAACCCTGATTTGTGTGGGACTCGAAACAACTACAGTACAGTTGTCTAGATATCAGATGAAAGTGAAATTAATTTTACTATCTTAGACGGGGAATATATGACGATATCTTTATCAAAGCCCGAGTAATCCTGAGCAACGAAGTTTCGTTTGACCTGACGGGAAAGTTAATGAAAAAGTTAATGAAAGTGGGGAGGTTTGTGTCAACAGACGAGCATTACATTCATTGTTATTTGCATTCATTCATTTTCCTTGTACATTTCCCCGTCTGCGGTCTGCTTGTAACATGCTTCCCTTTCCCTTTTCAAGTCTTGCAAGTCTTCCTTGTTAAAAAGCTGAATTGGTACAGTTGATTTGAGACAAGAAACGTATTCAAGAGAAAAAAATTGTCGCGTCGTCGAAAAATCGCCTGGTCGTGATTGTCGACTTACAAGTTTTTCGACAAGGAAAAGCTTCATGTCTTGTCATTTATACCAGCCGGAAAGAAAACCTTACTTGTGTACATAAATTCTTGATGCCCTTTCAATTCGTTCAAACCAGGATAATGCGATGAGCTCCGTATTGCGGTAATTTGAAGGAGGAGTGTTTTGTTCTTAAGCAACCGACGATTGTAGAAGTCGGTGAAGTTTAGTCAGTTTATCATAATTTTTCCACAAATTGTCTGTTTGTAACCAAAATCATCGGTTATAACTTTATAAAACAAGCAAAATCCTCAGTTCAAAAGTTCATCAGTTCTGGTCCACTGAGTCGTTCGAGTTATTCTCGTATTTGGAAGTAAAATTGCAATGTTGACCTCGAATGTTGTCAGAACTTGATTTAGTCGCGTGTATGCTATTTTAGGCTGGTTGTCACGAAATGATTTTGAAATCGAGTGAAACATAGTAAAAGCGTTATATTAATGATTTTCATGAATACTGTCGTTTGTGCAAGGAGCTGGAGAAATTGACAGCAGATACTAAATAAGTGAATGATATTCTGATATTTAACACTTAATTTCAGCCTTCCTGCATGTTTGAGAGTCACCCTCTGATCGTGTTTTGAAATTCCTTGCTTTCTTCTTCATTTATTATCCCCAGACTACATAAGAAACTGTTATGATATCTTAAATTGTTTGTAAAAATTAAACTGGACAAATAGCGGTTTTCTAAGAACTACATACCAATTTTCTAAGAAATAAATAGAACATTTCAGCTTTTAGAAGGCAAGTTGCCGATCTCGTACACAACTTGGGCCAAAATTCCGTTCTCTTCGTTTTTCTAGAATACTGAATTTACTGTTGGTTCTTTTATACGTAATATATCAAACACGAGAGACAGTGCATGTTTCATCACATTTCCAAACACCGAGAAGATAGTTGAAAATAAGAAGCACAGCGGAGTATTTTTGACGATCGAACTACGAGGTGTTTGGAAATGTGATCGAGTGTTTAATATATCTTCTCAACCGAAACTAAAACTTCGGAGAAAACGAAGAAATAAAATCGTAAAAATCTATGCTAATTAAGATCACATTTCCTTTTTTACCGTGAAGAATTATTAATGAGTTTAATTACTTCAAACCCTTGTTCTTCCATTTTATTTTTTTGCAGACCATGTTTGAGGATCCTCCTATTGTCAGAAACAAGCGTCTTGCATTTTACTATCAAATATCCTTGACTAAACCTTCACCTGGAGGTCGCTATAATTTTTAATCAGCAATTTTGTAGCACCCATTTTGGACAATCGGTTGCTGCGAATTTTGTCTGGTCTATATTGTCGAGAATCATATATCTGTGATAGTACAATGAAATGTGCTTGGAATCACTCGCACACGAGGATCATATTTATCGGCCGGGTATAACATTTTATAGATAAAACCGAAAACATTGACCTTTCAACATTCCCCGGGAATATATTTTTAATTCGTGAACAAGAAATTCAGGAATAGGGTGGCAAACTTTGGCACTCACTACATTGTTGGAAATTCCAAGCTTGTAGAACGGGAAGATATATCTAATGTTTCCTGCCTACTGGTTACTGATAAGGTAAGGGTCCGTCAACAATTGTCCAAACATAATTCCCTAATGATATTAAGACATGATTATTTCATGAGAATTTATTTTAGACCTTTTCTAACAATTGAACAATTTGCAACTGACGTTATTTGGTGGTTTCATTCCATATTATTCAGTTTTGAGTATGTCACAGAATTGGTAGGATAAAAAAGTGGTTTCTTCAATTCAATAACTTGTAAAGAAGCAACATTGTTATGGATGAAGGATTCCATATTGATTGTAGGTGGACCAGCCATTTGTTAAACTATAATTTCAATGATCATATTACTACTGCACTCGAATGATATTCAGGTACAAAAACAATGAAAAAGAAAGTTAAGTAACACTTAAACTTGGGTAATTTTATCAGCTAAATCTGATTTGAGAAAACGTGGTCTTATATTAGCACATTAGGTGCCACAATATACAACTACAACTACAACACTTAGAGGGCCAGAATATACAAGTCAGTGACAATTGGCACTTTTTATCGACTACATTAGTTATTTCTTGAGTCGCATGTTTTCACTGAGTTCTATGTTGTAGTTTTGGTATACTTCAGTAGTAAAACTGCGATGTTTAAATGACAATTATTATTTCACGTTTTCCGGCCTTAGATTTGAAGATATATACTTTCAGTGATAGCATATGTTTTGTTCAGACTTACCTGGTAACACACAGGCATAGGCCTTGAAGTTTGAAAGACTTCCCTTCGACTGTCAATTGTCTGGCTTGATGGCAGAGAAGGCGCATGATCTACTAAAAAAAACAAATAGGCGAAATAAGTGATGATGACGATGATGGACGACGTCGATTTCAGTGGAATACTTCGGTAAATTTGGAAGGTTACTGATATAGTTTAACAATGTATTCCTTTGGTAATGTACCTAAATCCATCCAAACAAAACAAAATCCACGGCCATCAATTCTCTCTTTACACGAAGTTAAGCCCAGAACACATGTCTACTTGGCCAAAGGCCAAATTGTCCTGATGAATCTCATCCTTTATGCTTTGCTGAAGCCGGGAAAACTGCGAAAAAAGCCGTTGTAAGAGCCTGCTGTATTTGTATTTGTAAATAATGCATAATACTGTTTTGTGCTCGATTTCGTGTATTTACAAAATAATTGTAACGTAACAAAAATTTGAAATGTTAACTTTAGTCCAGGATGCCCATAGACACATATTAGCGATGGTTATAGCGGAGCCTACTTCCTAATATTGGCCTGTCGTCATTTCAAGTTTTGCAATCAAATAAATTACAGCATAGACAATTATATAGTTCGAAATGAATATTATTACAATAAAGCTGAAAGACAGGCCCTGAAGCCTATACGAAGCACACGTGTGAGATAAAGCAGTCAGCTTATTTATGTGTCTCCCGCTCTAGCGACCTGTTTCGGATACCTGTTGACATATTCGTACGAGCGTAGCAGCTCTCGTAAGCTTGTAATTCTACTTGTCCTCAATTGTAGCAGTTGCTATTCTAGGGGCTAGCCAGGAACATTATTGTTCCTGTTGTTTGTTTTATTGTTTTCACGAAACGGTAGCTAGCCATTCGTCTGAGACCTTACGAGAGCTGCTGCATTGCCCGTCTCAAAATATTGAGCCTGGATGATTCACTTGTATATATTGAACGTTATTCGTCGGTTAGTTTCATGTATTCTGCATTTAAGTTATCTCAATTTCTCACGCAATCCAGACTAATCAAGGGTAAGGCTATACGGGATGCGTTTGTGGAGTAGCACTTGGCCTTGAAGTCTGCTCTGTTCCTCTTTATAAAGACATTGAAAGGTTAGGCAGAAGTAAATTGGCGTATGGAAGAAATCTCATATCGCTCGGCACAGAAATCATTTTCGAAAAAGCAGGAAGAACCGTATATAGAAATGATCCTGTAATACTAGCGGAGTTTTTATAATTACCTGTGTATGAAGAGTGGTTAGTGACGAAAGCGAAAGAACAAGTCTCACTCGCCGCTAATCCGCTGGTCCAAGACTCGAAATGTACAATTGCCTTCTTTATCGATATTCTCTAATTATTTGTAAAATAAACAACTCACCAATTCATTTTGACAAATTAACTGAATTGTTAGTACAAGGAAGTATTGCATGCTCAATTAAAGTGAATGAGTAAATGATCGAAAGTTTGACTAGAATTTCAGCAACATCTAAATCCATATCCTTTCGAGCCGCGCCGAGTGAAAGAAAAGGTGTTTTCAAAAATTGATCAGTTTTTTGCGAAAGAAGGAGTTGAAAACTCCGGTTGAGCTTTGTACATACAAAGAGCACGTTAATTTAGTTTACCTATTTTTGTAAACCTGCAAGGGCAGACCTCGATTTATTTAGATAGCCGGCCTTCTGCGTAGATACCTGTTTGTGGAAGGCATTAAACATGGTGAAATGAATTTGTCGTCAGTCAATTCTTTATGACTCGTGAAATGCAGCTGTTACTATGTCATATAACTATCAAGGCTCCGAGTTTGGAAAACCAACACAATGAAATTAAGTAAAAGCTTTTAGTATAATTTAATTGCGAACTTGGCTTCTCTAAATCAGTGAACGAGGAAACACGTGCAAATATAACCAGAAGAATTCATGTAATCGCTCGATCGTGTCAGAGCTTAATCATTCATTGGCGAAAAGCAGGTTTAAAACTTGCTTATGGATATTAACAAATTTAGCCTCAATGCTTCCGCACTTTGAGTACTCATCACGGCGTGCCGTGTGAGAGTTGAAATGAGCAAGGCTTTCCCTGATTACCAAAACAAAGGGGAATCGCTAATGGACTATTGAATCTCACGTGCTGACCTGTTGGAATGTTCGCCCATTGCAGATTCCACTCGAATTTTAGTCATAACATTTAGAATACAACTTGCTACCAAGACTCGCGACTTGAGCGACGGTAAATGCACAAGTCGACCACGAATTCGAGTTTGAGTTTTCGCTGTTCTTTCAATAAATAGGCCCACTCATATCTTCTTTTAGCGATAACTGTTTCTCATTAGTCCAATTTAAAGTACGTTGTTGCAACATGGACTCTGTAACGCTTTCAAGTTATGTTTCAAGTCCACTTACCTCTTCCACGAAATGGTCTCATCCTGTAGATTTTGAACGCATCTTTTCCTCTGGGACAGCTCTTTCCACGTATCTCTTTAATATCAGGCAAAGCATTTAAAGCACACCTAAAATTCGTCTTCCACTTTCGAGGGTCGGGTAGATCTCTACCTTCCTTGAATTTCCCTGTGTACATGGCCCATGCTTGAAAAAGTGCGGCATCTTCCACGCTCCATCCATGGCGACTACCATGCTTCCATGGGACTCGAAATACCCTTTCACTTGGATCGCCGACCCATTTCAATCCATATCTACCTTCGTTGATCATTTTTACAAGCCAGTCTCGTAACCGAAGCTTTTTCCTATTGTGCATCGTCTGATTGTCTGATAAAGGCAGCTCACATCTAAAACTGTGGTATTTAAATGAATGAGAAATCGACCTTTAACGATGCACTTTACAGTCGAGGCATCAAAAGTTTGTATTTGCTAATCGCATGTTGATTGCGTATTTTAACGTTACGATAATGAAAATGGCGTGCGATTGAAAGGTGTGGCTTCATACATTTCGGGTTCTCGGAAAGGAAACCATTTGAATGAAGTAATGGCATATCTAAACGATATCGAGCACTTACCCTTTTCCTCGAAAGCGAGCACTGTGCATGAAATGGGTTGCGATCTGTAAAGGCGTGGATTTAGCCCCGCTCCGAGTCTTTTAACTAAACTTCAGCCAATCAGCTCGGGACTTCCCTGGCAAAACGCCCCAGTATTAAACCAAGCAGCTGTCGTAATTTTATTTACGTATCAAAAGTGTTATTTAACGGTACATGACGTCGTTGCTAAGACCTACTTTCGATCCCTTTTACTGCTAGCTTGCTCTGTTGGTAACCATGATGTACTTGTAAGGTTTTTCGCGCGCAGTATGATCTTGGTAAAACAAAATTAGTTTCGGTACATTTTACCGCGAATTGTTTCAGTTGCAAGCTAAATTAATATGACATAGCCAAGGAAATCGATATGCAAATCGAATGGTGTTATCGATCAATCAAATAAACTTTATACAGCCTGTTCGTGAACTGTTCCTTGTCCACAAGAACAACTTTAATCGGCAATAATTACTTAGACCGGAAAATGGACTGGGAAAATTTACATCTTGCGATCGTTCTATCTAGGTGCATGCCGTCTATCAACCGAACCATACACAATTAATGATGATGAACATATTGAGTCTGAAATCGGCCATAAATCACAAAATGTTAACAAATTCGAGCTGCACGTGCAAAGCGACACTAAACAGGAAGCGAACAAGCAAGAGAATTGTTGGGAGTTTCCAGTTTTTTCTTGTGTGTTCCGTTGTTTTTTAAACTTGTCACACTACAAAAATAGCGCAGTAAAATTCAGTCAAAGGTTCGGTTGATGAACAGGAAGACACAGTCTTTGATCTTTTTTCTTTCTTGCGACGAAACAATCTCGTTGTTTTATAAAGCTCGCATCTCATTTGTCTACTTTTCAGTTTCAGCCCCAAAGTTTCAGTGACCCCACGTGCAAAGCTAATGCGCTAAAAACTAAAACAATTTGTTTTTCAGTTTCTGTATTGTAACCTATATGGTCTAACTTGTGGTTGGTTTGTCCCTGAACTTGGCTGCACTTGCTAGCTGTCACTATTGTAAAAGGTGAAATAGCCAGACAATGAGGAATAATTGTACATAAAATAAATTTTCAAAGGGCTTGTTTTAGCAATCACTTCCTTTCAACGCGATTTTAAATACCACGTAAAACACGTTGAAGCCTGAGACTTTAATAATAGCTATATATCTTGTAGAGATGAATTTTTTGTAAAGTAAATGTTGTGGAGCCATGAACATTAGCATAATCAAAGCTAGATTAAAGTTTTTGAATTTCGACGATTCATTGTAACACCAAGGTTTTGAATTTTGACGCGTTCGCGAAGAGAAGGCCAACTCAGTGTGGCTTTGTCAATTGCTAATAAACTGATGTCATCGCGGGCATTCAGAAAGTTATTTGGTGAGCTCCGCTTTTAGGAATATCCTTTTCATTCATATACATTTGTTTACATTTGCATAT
Source organism: Blastomussa wellsi (assembly GCA_947652115.1). NCBI lineage: Eukaryota > Metazoa > Cnidaria > Anthozoa > Scleractinia > Plerogyridae > Blastomussa > Blastomussa wellsi. Next base: position 15,764,147 of record OX393573.1, read on the forward strand.
TTGTTCCGAATCACCCCAAATTTAATACGTTGTTTAAGATAAGGTCAGTCTGCAGTCGGGCCTAGTGGCCCATCAGGCCGGAGCTTATCCCGGTTTCTGTAGCATGAAGCGACAGAGAGTATTTCTACTTCCCCCTGGATGGGATGCTAGTGCGTTGTTTAAACTGAATTTTAATACCCAGATCAGGCTGAGATTATTGGAATTCAAATGCCAATTGTTGAAATTAAAACAAAATCACTATCTACACGGCGGAAGAACTTGAAATTGCTGATGAAGCTTTTTACACGCACACAAAATAAGGAAATTCAATACATCAGGCGTGTTGTACTATTCTGGAGATTACGTTCCAGCCGATGGCGCTCACAATGAAGCCAGACGCGATTCTGGAACGATTTGCAACAATTTATTATTAGTATAAGGTAAACTATTGGTTAGAGGGGGTAAGTTTCTAAAGAAACTGTGGTGCTGCGTCGGTGGGAAGTATAACCGGCAAGATAATTTGGTTTTATCAACTGGGTTGATAATGTGAATTGACCACCGTAAAGAGATTCGTTAGTCTCGGATGTCTTGAATATTGCGGGAAGTTCATGTTGAGTTATTAGTTCAAAGGGGTGCAATACTAAATTAAAGTCGGTTCGAGATAAGTACATGAAGTGACCGCACACTGAAACACACTCATAGACAACTGACCGGATGTTGGATCGAGAACTGATATAACCATCGGGTTGACACAATAACGAGAACTTCCAGGAGATCTTAGAAAGAATTGACACTTTCAAAGCGTAATGGCAGTTGCAACAAATTGCAGAACTTTTTAAAAACAAGTCAATCCTCAAAAAGCTCGCCTATATCCAGTTACAAAGTAATAATTCAATCAATGGCCATGTGTGCGGTAGTACAAAAAGCCATTTCTATGCCGTTGAATATATTATCCGGAACTAGTATTGTCTCTTTCGTAAAGATTTCCTATCAACTCATGGCAAAAGTTGTACTGTCGCGTTTTTGCTAAATATCACAAGTTTGAAGAAGATTATACTGCACATTTTTGATAACTTTTGAACTTATTCTTGAGAAAAGTTAGCTCTAAGAATTTGGTATCAAAGGTTTCGGTGTATGGACTTAAAAAGTATGACCCTTATTTGTAAAACCAATTAATGAACATTTATTCAAGGCGAAGCGAAAACTTGACTGTTTCTTTTCAAAAATCGTCGGGTCTGGACCATTTATTGACGATTCCGGGCCAAATTTTGCTGTCCTGAAACGGCCTTTTATCACAAATATAATTATTTCCAGTGCAGTACGTAACATTAATATTGCCACTTACTCGTGTTTTTGTACCTCAACGAATAGACCAATTTCGATATTTTAAACTTCAGCCTAAAACAATAGACCTCAGCACGAGGCTCCGGGGTATAAATTATAGAGTTTGTGGGATTTATTCCCCCGGAGCCTCGCAGTGATTTCTATTGTTTTAGGCTGAATACTAAAATATCGAAGCAGGCGTCGTCCTAGCCGTCGCCGTCGTCATTGCTTAAGCTCCCTAATGAGGCGCAGCCGAGATGACTATATCGCTCATAGAAAACGAGGACGAGTAGTCTAATTGTTTTAGTAGAAACTCGAAAGGGTTACATTCCAAAAGCTACAATTTTAAGTATTTTTTGAGCCAAAAGTCAAGAAAAATCTTGTATTCAAAAGAGCAACGCGCGCGCGATTGTTTTCTATAGGCGAATAGAAAACAGTGGGAGAACCAATCAGATTCACGCATTTTCAATAGAACACATCTGAGTTTCTACTAATGATAAACAAGTAGATTGTTTCTATGAGGTGATAGTTGATGAGGCCGAGAGAGCGAATAATCTAATTGTTTTAGTAATAATCATAATAAACGAATCGTGTTTCGGTGAAAAAGTTCTAAATCTTCCTTCGAAACTTCGCTAAATCGCGAAGGCGTCGCCATTTCGAAGACGACCTTCAACCACTATACTCCAATGGCTGATAGTGTGCAGTAGCTCAGCCAATCAGATTGAGGCATTTTCATTAGTATACTAGTAGATTTTTACTAATATGTGATAATATATAGGTTTTAACTGTTTGGAGATCTTGTTTATCAGATCTTATCAGAATCCAGGTGGAATCCCACGCTTGCAGCAAAACAATAATTGACTTACAAAGATTAACCATGGCGTTGTGCTATACGGCAAAGGCCAAACGCGAGCTCGACTTTCATTTTATTACCTTTTTATCAAATTCTTACATCTTTCTCCGAAAAATAGGGGAAAAAATCACTCGTTCACAACAAACGCAAACCGATCTATATCCTCGTACAAGCACCTAACGGCAAACTGAATTTTTGCCGTTCGCGGGAAAAACAACTAAATAGGCAACATTCAATTATCAACGATTATTTCAGGAATTCGGGCTTGTTTCAGTTTCTTTCCTGTGGCGATGGCAAATAAACCTTAATAGGTATTTGCAAATTTAGCAATTTGCCATATATCGCTAAATTAGAAATGAAAAGGAACGAAAATAGTTGAACCTTTAAGTAATTGTAAAATATGTATCTCAAGCTACTTTTCATATTTCTTGTCTCTCACACTCGGCATAAGTTGAATTGTGTATTACCAAGTTTGTATCTATTGCTGCTCTCAATTCTTGCCATACTTTGACTAGCTCCATGCTATATTATTTCACTTTCTTACATATTTTAGTATATATAGTTTCTAGATTCTGCATTGTAATTTTTTTTAATTTTGCTTTCTTCGCCTTAAGGTAAAGCCTTGTACCTAGTGGCCCACACTGCGGGAGCTTATCCTGGTTTCTGTAGCATTAAGCAGCTGGGAATATTTTATTCTCCTAAAAACTGATTTGCATGTATGTTTACAAAGACTTGATGCCATGCAAATCAGTTTGTGACGTCAAATAAGGAATAGGCCACGCCCTTTCTGGCTCGGTCGTGCAACAAATGACGCTCGGTTTTTCGTAACTTTTGAATGCTAAAAGAAGCCAGCATTTGGTAAAAAGGAGAAACGAAAGGTACAATGCGTTTCGAACAGGTGCAAAGGTTTATTGTAGCGAAAAAATATTTTGGGGTTAGGTGCACTTTAATTGAAAACCGCTCTTTCGCGAACGTTAGTAATTTTAGTTAAAAGGTAGACTACAGAGCAACTGGCAAAAGTCGCATATTTACTTGTTTATTTTCCATCAGCCTCTTATTTACAGATAATGGCAAATGTTTTCTCAAAATTTATTTGCGAAGCTTAGAGAACGCTCTCATTTGTCTCAAGTAGACAATTATATAGTAATTTTTCATTTCCAGTCCAGAAAAAAGGCCAATAAGGGAACATGACAGATATAGGGAAAAAAGAAAAAGTTGGCTTTTGCAAGCTTGAACAGAAGTGTAACTTTGAAAAATCCTCGTCGAAGAACAGGAATCGCTGCCGAATTTTATTGACCAATAAGGAGACCACACGAGTACTGCGTCAGTTGCCACGTCACCTTATAACGATACGTTTCTGCCACTTAGCAACAATCCTGATTGACAGCGGTCCAGATGGTTCGGGCCAATTATTTAAAAGGAGTGAAAGCCACATCTTTTTTAATATAGCACGTCTAAATGAAGTCTACAAGAAGTGAAGCTCTTCTAAGTTTGAAATTGTTGTGAACAATAGTCTGTGACCGTAAAAATGAAAGCTATACAGCAGTACTTGCACGTGGTACTGTTTAGATTCGTCGATTTTATAGAATGCAATTGAAAGATTTTTACTCAGTTTCGACATGGTACTGTTGAGAGTGAGAAGGTTAATAAGCCAACGAAGCTGTATCTTCAGCTCTAGCAAACTTTGCAAATCAATGCGTCCAGCGCAATACTCCGTGACTTGAGCAGATCGGTTGAACACGAGCAAGATTGTAGCTCTAGTGAAAAACCTCCTCAGCTAACTTGTTGGAGCAGTCTTCTGACACGGCCAAGATCCTTGACAAGTTTTCTGAAGTCAGTTTTCTTTGCTGCCTGGGCTGGTGTGCCATATGCTTCTTCAAGGACTGCAAGTAAATAAAAATAGATGAAAACTCAGTAATTGACCATTTTCGCATTGCCCATAATACACTAGAACCGGCAGAGGGCGTGTTCTCACAAAAATTGGATTGAAGGAATAGCATAACCCATGTTGGAACGAACTGGAAATTTTGAAATAAAAAGTCGGTGGGACATTTGCTGAACTACGAAACAAATGAGCGTACACGGAAGCGTTTGACAATAATATGCATGCGTGCGGAAGCTGGAGCGTGAGTGGATGCGTGTGCGCGACCTTGCCCATTGGTGCGTGCACGTCTGCTTAGAGCATGCGTGGATACGTGAGATGGCAGGTGAGTGCGTGGATACTGTTGTGTGATGGAACGTGTGTGGAGGCGTGTGCGCGTGAGTGAATGTACGTGTGCTGGAGGGTGCGTGGATGTGTGCAGTGGAGCGTGTGGACGTGGGCGCGTGTCAGAACGTGCATGCGATGCGTGCGATGGAGAGAGGACGCGTGAGCGCATTAGAGAGCACGTGCGTGATTTACTTGCGTGCGATTCCGCGTGTCTGGACAATTTTTTAGTTTGTTTCAACTTGCTGGCCAGTATTGTGATGTCTTACCTGTCAACTGCTGCTCAATCTCATCCATACGACTTTCTAGGTCATCCTGTATATGTGTTATATCATCCAACAAGTTGTTCATGGCTCCAACGCTCTCATCGTCTGACATTCTTTGAGAAGATTCCGGATCCTCTACCTTCACGTCACTCGATGTGGTACTCGCTGTACTTTGGGTGGAAATCACCGGAACGCCCTCCATTTTAACCCGTGAATCAGATCCCAGTTGAGTTGTGCCCTCCCCGGCAAGTGCCTTGGCTTGAGAACATTCTTCCCCGGAGGACCCTACAGAGGAGTTCAGTTCTACTGGTTTTCCAGTTCCTTCTCTGCCAGTCTCGGGTTTCACAGAAGGCTGACAATTGTCTGATTTAGCGCGCGAGATTCCTTCGGATTTCCCTTGATCAGATGATGACCCACCTTTCATGTAAGCTGTTTGTTCTCCGACAGGAACTAAAGCAGGAATCGGAGAGAGAGGTTCCTCCTCTTTCTTTACCGCGCCTAGCTTTCCGTTGCTGGGTTCAACACTCAAGCCAGACGAAGCAGGAGCAGTTGACATCAAACTCGAACTGGCATTTAACACAGGCACTTTGTTATCCTGTATGTTATTGTTGGTATCGCCAGGGCCATCCAAACAAGGGGGTGGCGTCGAGGGTCTCTCTTGCTTCACCCTCGTAAGCCCATTCTGGGCAGGATCCCCTGGTCCCGAATGCCCATTAATGACAGCAAGACCTCTATTTTCCGTAGAAACTCCTATGCTGGTTTCGCCTTGTTCAATAACATCTGTAGGTTTGCTATCCTTTTCTGAATCACGTTCAACTGACTGGACTGCAGATTCACCAGTTTTGTTGGCGTTTTCCGGCTCCTCCCGTTTGCGCGGTTCCTGCCAGCACTTCAGATCCGGGTTACTCGGGTTCCTACCAATAACAACGAAAATCATAACAAAATTACGTTACTTCATTACAGTTTCTCTAATCTTCAACAACCCAACCATCCTTGAATCTGGCGAGTGAATTATTACCACGTGTTTTTCTACCTTAGAAAACAATTATTTTGAGGTTTGTCCATTTGAAGGTTAAAAGTTACAACCGGAGACTGCACACGAAACTACACCAATATAGTGAAAAAACACACGGAGAAAGTATGAAAAAAAATTCTGCACAAACTAACATTGAAAAAATTCTGGGTCAGAACAATTGCCTAAACCCCACCCTTCCCCCTCAAAAAAGGTGTTTCTTTGACTCGTCACGCAATTTTTCCACCGCAACAAAGATTTCGTGACAAGACACTAACATCTTTGAACCTCCGCCAGGTTTGCTTCCAACGAAGACGTTCTTTAGACTCGTCACGCAATCTTTTCACTTCAAAGAAGATTGTGTGATGAGCCAACGAAAATTGCGTGACCAGCCATTAAAAAGTCTGCAAAGTTCGCAATTGTTACACGGTCTTATGTGCCATTAGGTTACCTGAGGAGTTGAAATTTGAGTTTCAAACTCCTAAGTGAGCGGTTCACATCGTGCACATCGCTCATCAGACCATGTGTGGCCATATTCAGCTCGGCTGTGTACTCGGGCTCTGTAATGGGCGTAAAAGGCATGCACGCCAGTGTACCTCGTCTAAACCAATCAAAATCATTCTGCCAAAAAAGACCACAATCGTCAATGATACAAGTCTGGGTAATAGCAGAGATGGAATACAAAATCACGACAGTCTTGAGTTTGACAACATGTCTTGGCAGATGCATCTGCCATCTACACAATGAATAGAACATACGCGTAGTGTGCAATAGTGGTAGCGATTATAGCAAGCGAATAAAAATAGCTGTTCCACAGAGGTTATAGCTAACTCTACTTGACCCTGATGACTTCCGATCAGTTGTGTAAACGTCAGTCACCAAAAACACGGCCGATCATTTGAGAACTTGTTTCGTCAGTACAATCACACTTGATAAGCTGCTCTCCTGTGTCTTGTGTTTGACATATTGCCACATAAAACATGTATACCTTGTATTTTGCACTTTTTCTCAGTCCTCTAGGTTTGCCGCACACATAGCAGATGTAGTTCGGTGGAACAGTCTGCTCACTAAGGCCTACACACTCGCTATGCTGCCATGTTAAACACTGCTCACACTATGGAGAGTAAATAGCAAATAGAGAGTGGTTTTCAATCAGTGTCATAAAATCAAAACCATAGGGCATGTAGTAAAACCAGGAAACAGATTTTTACCTGTATCATGAAGCCTCCTTCCTCTGATTCATTACACAGACACCTGATAACATCTCCGTTAACATCCTCGACCTCCTCCAGCTCCATACTCTCCACCATTCCTGGGTCAATCTCTGCACCGCCACCATCAATCTCCAAATCTGTGTCCTGATTTACAGAAGGTTCAGAGTCCATGCTGACTGACATGAACACGTCAGAGGCCTCTGGCTCCAGAGGGGATGATCCAGTTGTTATGGCTGCTGGTTGGAGCACACTGCTTAGCTGAGAAGTCCCTGCTGTGGACAGCTGTGCTGGAGCTGAAGACCTGTGTATGCGACGCTTGGGTAGACGGTGGAGGCCACCGAACTCTGGCGATGTGTCAGGAGTGGAGTCAGACCTTACAGAGACTAATGAACACACATAAACGCTGGTCAAGACGGTAATAAGAACTTAGATCAGACAAGGTTGCCACTCATCAGAAACTAAACAATTCTTTGACTTCCCCCTGACTTTTCACTGACCTCTAAACAATTTTCATGTTCATCTGTCTGTCTGCCCGTCCGCCAGTCATGATCCAGTCAGTCTGTCCATCCGCCAGTCAGTCAAAATAGTCAGTCAGTCGTTTATTATATAATACTCCGATATAGTCTTTTTTTCCATTCTTGCACTTCTTATCTGATTGAAAAACACATCCCTTACATTTTCACGATTATCAAATCATACCCTTTCACGTCACGTCAAAGAGTTGGGAAAAAGAAACTTTTAGAGAACGCACTCAAAAATGTGCAGTATTTACAATTCACACTGCCATTGAAAAGGGGGTTTGAATTCCACTACGTCTGCCTTAAGCTACTTAGTTCAATAAGTTCATGCTAGTCCATACCACTTTTCTTCCTCTTCATTCCAGTTTTCTGCTTCTGATCATGGTAGTATTTAACGTGGTATTCCAATCCACTCTCTTTACGGAAAGACTTGTCGCAGCCAGGAGCTTGGCACTTGAATTTGTTATGATCGATTTCAATAATGAGTTCTTTGGGAGCTAAATTGGACAAAAACACCAAACATACTGTAAACAGATAATTCTGGATATCTTTTTATGTGTTGAGCATGGTCGCATAGCTACAGGGTTATTTGCCATGTGTAGAGCGCAGTGGCATAGCTCACACTGAGCGACCGATGGGAAAACAATTGCTCAATTTGATAGATAGAAGTTTTTACAACACAAAAATGTAGATGACAGTAGCGAGGCAGTTTTCCAAAAGTTTCAAATAATCAAATAATTGTTTATTATGACATCGCTAGCAGAGCTGCACAGTCAAGTTCAGTATACATAAACGCATTCAACATGTTGATGATTTGAGCAAATGACTTCCCAAAACTTTTTCTTTCCCGAGTTTTGGTGCTGGTTTTGATGTGTATTTACACCAGTATTGAATAATGTTATGATTAGCAATTTGCTCATACCTTTAGCTGTGCACTATCAAGTTACAGGTGTATGGTGACTGCACTTGGAAAGTTTAGAGAGTACCCAAGAAGCTTCCAGAGAGTACCACAACCCGACAGTGCATGCTAAAGCAGGAACCATTTGTTACAGCGCAACGCACCTCAGTGTGGACACCCAACAAACCTTTTTGACAAGTTATAATTAGCAAATCAGAGAGCGCGAATTTGTTTGAGCTGTCCCGCCTCCTTGCAATGTTCAAAGCTGTTGTCACGAAACCTGTTGCGCTTTTAAAAAGGAGGCAGGACAACTCAAACAAATTTGTTTGGTGGCCACACTAAGACACTGTAAATGTTTTTAAATTTTTATGTATTACATGAATGGTAAATAATTCATTTGACAGCAAAAACATCTTTAAGTTTCAAATAACTTTATTCCACACATACCTAGATCTTTGCCCTTGCGAATCTGAAAGAAAAAAGTAAACCTTTGAATATACATTATTTGCTAAAATCACTATCATTATTTTGTACACAAACTTTTTGTTTGCACTGTTATTGTTTTACATTTAAAACAAAACGAGCCCGAGTTTCTTTGAGCGAATAGTCAACGAGGTGCAGCCAAGTTGACTATCGCTCATAGAAAACGAGGGCGAGTAGTCTAATTGTTTTAGTAGAAAATCTATAAAAGAAAAATCTTGCTTTCAAACAGCAACGCGCACGTGATCATTTTCTATTGGCGAATAGAAAACAGTCAGAGAACCAATCAGATTCAAGGATTTCCAATAGAACACAGCTGAGTTTCTACTATTTATTTTATATTTTTACCTTTTTACTACACAGACTACAGCGGGGTTTAAACACTTTTTCTTACTGTTCTTTTTGTATGATAGCATGGAACCTTACACTGACCAGTTCTCCTAGAACACATACACTCTACTATAGCAAAGCACAAGGCATGAAGTTCTTTTTTTCTGTGTTTTAGACTTAAAAACGCTCATTTACCCATTCATAAACCCACTGTTAAAATGATAACCACTCCATGGGCATGTGCATGAATTCTGGCTATTCTATTCTGAGCTTATTCCAGTTTCTGTCTGAGAGTACTTTCTTACCTTCCCCTCCCTGGACATGGTGCTAGTCTATTGCAGGGTTACCCCCCCCAGCATTAAAGTTAAATTTGCCATACCTACTTGTACACCATGAGAGGCACTTAGAAAGAAAAGTGTCTTGATTAAGAAACGCAATGCAGCACCCAAGCCAGGGCTCAAACCCAGACTACTCAACCTGGAGTGAAGCGCACTAACCATCAAACCCACTAGTATACATGTAGAGCTCACCCATAAAAAGATACAGAAGACTCACCCTGCCAGGAAGGAGAGCTGGTAGACCTTCAATTCCCTCTGCGAGAGGCACCCCTGATGTTGCTTCATCCATACTTTGCACTGTACCTGAAGATCCAGTCCCAATAACGTCAGCTGATGATGTCACAAGTGCCACTTTCTGATCCGATGCAGGTGGCAGTTGACTTTGTGCCCCAAGGGACTTCTCGTCTTTCTCGGTCTTATCTTTTAACACATCTTTTGAAGTGGCATCTGAAATAGCAGGTTTCGACATCACACCTACACGATTCCCGTCGTTTCCTTGAGTGACACCTTTGTTGACAGTGGAAGCATTTTCTGAATCTGTCTTTGTAGCCAATGGTGTGGAGGAATCTTCTGAGCCTGGCACTGATGAAGCAGGTAATGTTTTTGTTGGAAGTGGTCTTTCGCTCTTTCGGGAACGTCTGTTTGGATGTTTACCACTGTCTGAAGTTGGGCTGATGCTAGCAGGGGGAGGCGGAGCTTGCGAGCCAGGAGGTACTTGCAGGGCACATTCTGAGAAGGAAAACAATTAGGTTGCAAAAGGCCATTTCCTAGCTGTGGGTTGCCTATATGAAAATTTGCCTTTGCATAAAATCCATCCAAACACTCATTTCCATGCAAATCATTCCATTTTCATACAAACAGTTGTGCATGAGGACTTGTCTTGAAACAGAAAAATGGAAAAACTTGAACCTACCCACACCAATGTTTAGGATGCCCATTGATTTATAATTTCAATAAGTGATGTCAGCTACTTTTCTTTGCTTTGCTTAAAAAAAATGTCAGCTACTTTTTAATTTTCCAAAAACTGAAGAAATTAAAAATTCTTAAAAAGCAGTCACTTACTTTGTACACCCAAACCAGCTGTCTACTACAAATTTTATTGAAATCCTTTCCTGCCTGATTCACCTCACATCACAACTCAAATAATGAGCAAAAAACATCACATTTTAAGTACTCCTTTAAATACAGTACCGCTCAAAGATAAGCGAACCACCTAACACGTTCTCAATGTGAAGGAAACGTGTTTACGTTCCCACGCAAACGCAAATGCGTTGGTGTAGCTCATTTGTAGATCACACTGTTTTACAGAGATCTAGTTCAAATGTCTTCCTTGTAAAGTCTTGTAAAATACGACTATGTATCTGGCTTGCTTCAGTGTAATGCTTGCTTCATTACCACACAAAGCACAATGATAGAGTGTACCTTCATGTGCATGCCAAAGGTCGTCATGGTGATGGCTCACTGGAATGAAGGGCTGTGACGGCGGGGGCCCATGTCTGTGACCCACCCACGGCCCTGGAGGGGCTGAATCTCTGTAATGAGGCATTCCTGGTCCACCGTGAAGAATCCTCTGTTCACACTGCATCAGCTGTGCAAGGGCGCTCTCATGGGTGGGAGGGGGTGCCCCAGTGGGGAGGGGGTGGAACACAGGCTGTCTCACACCAGCAGTACAAGAGCCTAGATAGGGAAAACAATAGAATACCTTACCAGTAGAATATCATAAACCCTGAGTTTGGAGAAGACAATAATTTTGTCTGGATATCTAAGGCAATCAAAATTCTGAAAAACATGCCAGTTGCCAAGAGCAAGCCAATTTAAATTTGGATGTTAATTACAAATTGCTTAATGGGACTGTATATCCTTGAGTAGTTTCTACCACTCCCTCTAGCTGCCAAGGGATAACTACAGATTGATAACACAAACGTTTCTACTACTGACCAACAAACCTGTGATGGACAGCATCACAACTAAATCAAGAGAGATGCTCAGCATATTGAGAGTTTACTAGACAGAGTGTTTTCATTACTGAGACCAACACCAGTTGTCTGTCTTATAGAGTCCATCTTACATGTACATGGGTGTCCATTGAGAAAGAATTGACTACACTCCCAAATCTAAATTTTGGGTACTACAGTTAAAAGGCAAATGAATAACATAATTGTACTTACACGGTCCGATGCAGGGGCCATGGGTTGGGTAGTGCATCCCATGAGCATACAGCATGTACCCTGACGACGGAGGGGGGTACTCTGGGTGTGGATGCATGTGACCTGCGGGGAGACGCATTCCCTGGCCCGGGTGGGGCCCATACATATGCTGGTGGTGTGGAGTAGGACAGCATGAACCAGGAATCGGTGAATACAGTAAAGGTGGGGGGCCAGGAGGTGGATACGACTCTCTTGGGTAGGGCGGAATAGATGGTGGTGATGGGCTCAGTGCAGGGGGTGGGGGTGAGTGATGCTTCGTAAGCTGAAAAGCTGAAGGTGTGGCTGCAGCAGCTTGCGCTTCACTCTGGCGCTGAGCTGAAAGCTTTCCAGTAATCTGATCCAGTCGAAACTTCTTTGCCTGGTAGGTCTGTTTCTTGGGAGCAGTTTGGTTTTCAGTTGATGTGCCTGTGGCTGTCGGGCTGGTTGGACTAGTTGTAGTGGAAGTCATGTTTGGTGTAGAAATTTTTAACAAACCTACTCCACCTTCTGTGGAAGGCACTTCACTTTCCTCCTCTTGTTTCATACCAGAAACCAAAGGTTTCTCCATGTCCATGAAAGCCATTGAATAACCATATCCCCTGGGGCTGATTGATGATGGTCTACCTCCCTTAAAGCTCCTTCTGCGCTGCGCAGTTTTCTCACTCTTAATATTAGCTTTTACTGGAGTTGATCCCTTTGAGGGCCTTGTTACTCCAGGGCTCTCTGCTTTTGAGGATGAACTAATCCCAGGGGTGCCATGCTGTTTAGCTGAAGGACTACTCCTTGATGATAAGCCAACTTGCAGGGAAAGGCCACTTTTAGCCTTTCGTTTCCTTGACAAACGCTCAGCTCTGGACAACGTCCTCTTAATTTTAGGACCTTTTGAAGTCCTTACTTTGTGTGAAGAGTCCGATGGCTTAGAAACCACAAAGGAAGGACTTGTCTCTGTTTTTGGAGGACCTGTGACAACCATTAAGGAATCACTTTGTTCCTGAAGTACCTCTGAGCTATTCGAGTCACAAAGGCTTCCATCGTTGCTATTATCATTTTCCTCTACTGACGGGAAACCTCTCTGAGCCTCAAATTTTATTTCCATGACCTCATCATCCTCATGATTAGAAGCACACTCCATGGAACTATCGTCCACATTTTTCAGGGCCTCCTCCTGTTCAATCTTTATACTCTCTGTTTCAAAAGGTAAAACGCTTTTTTCACCAATGCCGCTTGCGTCCTCAAGTTTTATACTTAGTTCACTACTTTCATAAGGAGCATTTTTTGCCGAGGTATTCGATGCAGATTCTTCTTTGACTGAAGCCTGAATGCTTTCTTCATCCTTTGCCTGGCAGGGTTGTACGAAGGTTAATGACGCAGACATTTGAGAAGATTCATTTTCTTTCTTAACATCTTTGCAATCGTCATTTTCAATTTTGATAACCACCTCTTGTTTTTCTTTCTCATGTTCTTTTAGCTCCACATGCGATTTTAGATCAGGTATTTTATCAGCCAGTATTTTCTGTTCCGTTACTTGTACATTGAGTATTTTCTGCTTGGTTATTTTCTCCATGGGCGTTTTCTGTGCTGTTATTTTTTCCTCCATTATTTTCTGTTCTGTTATTTTTTCTACAGGTGTCTTTTGTTCTGTTATTTTCTCTTCAGGGTTTTTTTGTTCTATTATTTGTGTAAAGGAGTTTTCTGTTGATGCTTCCTTCTTTGTTACTTGTTGTTCTGAATCATTTCTTTCATCCAACAGCCGTTCATAATTTTGGTTGGATATTCCTCCATCTATCTGCTTCTGTTGCACATCTCTAGAATAAAAACAAACGAACAAACATAAACACCAACGACTGGAAATATTTTTGGGTCGGTCAGTGCCTTCTTGCACTGTATAGTTTTAAATTAAATGGACTTGAATGGTTAAAACATTTCCTTTCTCTCCAATATTTTGTTCCGGCCCCAACACCTACATTTTTTGTGAATCCACTGTTAGCTCATCAACGTCAGGCATTTCAGCTGGACTAGGCATACTGGACTCACTGGCAGTACCAACGTCATCTCTTCTGTGAACACAGATACCAAAATGACACAAAGTGAAAAGATCATTTGTTGTTATATGCAAATTAACAGGGTCAAGAACAAAGAGCATGTGGGTTCTCTTGGAAGTCAGCAGTGTTTTGTGCCAGGATTCCATGTGCTGTTGGATTGAGGCATGCTGGCAGCAGCCTTTAAAGTGATAGCATGAGCATTCTTTTATGTGAAAGCATGTCTTCAAAGCTGTTCCCCCTGACCGTACGATCCTGGACTCTGGATAGGACGGTCCGGTTTGAGTCCTGGATGGGGCACTACATTATGTTCTTGGGCAAGGCACTTACTCTCACGGTGCCTCTCACCCAGGCATATTAATGGCTACTGGCAAATTTACTGCTGCAGGGTAACCCTGCGATGGACAAGCATTCCATCTGAGAGGAATAGAAATACTCTCTGTCACTTCATGCTGAGGAAACCGGGATAAGCTCCGTCCTGATGGGCCACTAGGCTTGTATGCAGACTTCTTACCTTACTCTGCCCTCAGTCACCCCTCCCTCCCCTCCCTCATTTCACTGTTTAATCAGTGTGATGAGTGCCTCTCTTCCCTTCTGGGATTTGCCAGCCATGTGAGCATTTGTCAGCCACTGGAGCGGTCTCCAACTGCCTACCAATAGTACTGTAGAAGCTCCTCAATTTCTCTGGATGTATATGCATGACACTAATAATTAAAAAAGCAATAATTGAGAAATTACTGGAATAGCAAACAACTTCTTACTCTTGTATTCTTCCCTTCCTTCCTCTAAGATCCTTTCTCTTTACAGGAATGACTGAAGTAGGGCTGATGTCAGCACTTCTTTTGCGAGCTCTCTCCGCTCTGGCTGACGCCATTTGTTGACGTCTCTCTTTTCTCTCTTGGACCTCCTTGTCATGTTCCTGCTTGTCTGAAGACATCATGCCAAGCTTCTGAAGATAGCCATTATTTAATATTCTTACATGAGCTCATGTTAACATTCTTGCCATTAGCTACAACAATATGAGGGTGAGAAAAACGTTCAAATTTGGCATGCTTGGGGCAGCTACGTGTACTATGTCTAGTTTAGTAGTTTTGATTGAAAAAATCTCATTACAGTTTTCAAATGGCTTTCCTGGGCCCTTGAAATTTGGCAAGTTAGGTTGAAACTTCAACAAAGTCACACTGCATGTTATGTTTAGACAGCCTTGTCACTTCATCAACATTGGAAAATGATGACAGTGATGAAGAAACTGAAGTCTAAAAACGTCTGAGTTTTTTGTTATCATTTTAGTGCACTTTGTTTCAACTTTAAATACACACACATTATTTCAATTTCCATCACGATATAAGCACATAAACTACATAGGTCCTTCCTTTTATTTTTGTGTTTTCAAGGTCTCTGCATGTTTGCAAAACAGCAACAAATGTAAATGCAGTATTTGCTAATCTGCGAGGCCCATGTCCTTATGACAGTCTAAATCAAATTTTCAAATCCTGTAGCAATAACCCATAATTTCAATACAGTCAACTCTGTCTTAACAGACACCTCTGGAAGACAGACAACTTGCACGAACCAAAACAATTCCATTATTATTGATGTTGGGTTCAGTCACTTTATAGTACTATAAACTCTATAGCCACACGCCCCTCTAAGATGGACAGCTGGTGCTGGTCCAGATGGTGTCCATCATAAAGACTTTGCTACATTACAAACTTGCAATGTTAAAGGAGCTACGTTACAATATCTTGAGTTCGTTTTTAATTACCTTTAAAACATAGGAAACCTAAAACTAATAGTTTCCTAAGGAAGAAAAGCACCAAAGAGGTAATAGATACAGCATAAAGAAAGAAGGATGTTGAAGGATGAAGAAGATTGAGACGGATTACAAATGACGATTTTGAAAACTTTAGGCTAAGTTTTCAAAGTGCGCAAGCCATGACGTAGCTCCTTTAAACTTATTGCATGGTATTTACAGACTGTAGTTGTACTAACCCTAGTATCTGGTTTGATATTTACTCTGTGAACAACCTTCTTGAATCCATCATAAAAAAGAACTTCATATGCACCTAAAATGCAAGAAACCAACTCAATCATTTTGCTATATTATGGTCCACAACTTGATATGATAGTATAATCATTAATCACACAATGAAATTATTTTACATGTGAATTCAGAGTTTCAAAGCTAATTTCTTTGAGACAAAATCCAAGGTAGATAAGTTAAAGTGTCAACAATAGAAAAAGAAAGAAATGTTCACATGTACCTTGTACATACATGTGCATGTTGATTATTATTTAGAAGCTCGCTTAATAATCAGTGTGTTGCAGTTAACTGAGTATCATGAAAACAAGAAGTAATCAAAAGTCTGTAATGATTTTTTTGTTTTCTTGTAACCCACAACAGGTGCTACAAGTTTCAGGTTGCTGAACTTTTTTCATGAGACAATAGACAATTGTGCTACATTAACTCAAAATGGTTGTCTCCCAACAAAAATTCCCTGCCTTCTGTTTTCAAAAACATTTATAACATATTATTCAACAAATTGTCCCATTGCACAAACCATAAACTGCTCCCCCCCTCCCAAACCCCCCGGTGGAAGCCCATCTGATAATAAGCCACTCCCCGGTTCTTAAACATAATTTTGGAGGTTTTTTTTTTCTCAAAAAGCAGAAAAATCCCCACGAAGTTTTCCTTTAATACAGTGTCTATCTAAATATTTGTTTAAGTGCAGTGCACTAACCGTTAGGCCACAGCACTTCCCAAAGCCAACTGTTTTACATAATCATTCATGTGTTTCTTACCATCACTGAGACACTTAACAACTTTTGCTGGGTAGAATTTACAGTCCTGCCACTTGGCTAACACCCGATCACCTGTCTTCCAGTCCTGTGTTAACAGAGAAATTTTAAATTAAATCAATTTGAATTTTTTTAAACAAATTGTTGGCTTATAATTTTATATTCAAAGGCAACACACCACAATCTCAATGTTGGCTCCTGCAATAAATATCCAATTGCCATAACCCTTCATCAGTACGATGCCTAAAATGCTTGTAATTCCACAATTGGTTTCGGCTCCATTAAATCCTATTATACTCCAGTTAGTGAGGTAAAGCAACCAATTAAAGAGCTCATTGTTGAGTATGAGAGTCAAGGGGCCTGATGCCTGGCATAGATGCCTGACACGTCACAGGGATAACTTGCAGCAACAATTTGCCTTGGACATGTATGACATGGAGTTTTTGGTCATTGTAACAGAATTTTGTTGCTTTGATCAGTTGCACAGATTCCAACTGATTAACATTTGTGTGATTGAGCACAGCAGAATTAAATTCTTTTGCAGCAACAAAGATTCGCTGTCACATGAAGAAAACGTAATAATGTTCAATTATTGCATTGAGCTGTGCAAAGGGTTAAGACCCGAGATCAGTTTCGTGGAAGAACTTTGCCTTAAAAATGTATTTGTAAGTGAGATTGATTTTTATTTTCCTTTATTTACAGATCAGGTAAAGAAACCTCAATAAGATAGACCCTAGGAGAGAAAAAAAAAAAACAAGCAAGAAAACTATCCACCAAGAAATAAGTGGAGAGGTTAAAGTGCAGTTATGAATCACAAGGGTAACTCAGTTTAAAAATGTGGCACGCATTCAACTAAAATGCTAAAACATAAAAATAAGATACAAAGGAAGAAATACAGACAACATAGCCTTGAACTGACCAACTGAAAACAATTCACAGCTGTTTCATAGCAATTAAATGCATTTTACAGTCCAGTCCAAAAATGGTTTTTGAACATCCAAGGGCATAAACAAGGTTAAAAAATTATTGTGCGCGTTAGTACTAAGGAGTGCTTACGCCCAACTGCAAACTGAACATTAATAACAAGCACTGTAACAAGGGATTCCAATAACAAAAAGCTTCTTTCAGAAATTAAAGAAGAAAAAAGCACAGCACAGCATCATTTTAGTCTTCTTTTTTCAGTTGCAGCAGAGACCTCACCTGCCTAAAACTAAACTGTGTATCTTACAAACATACGCGTACAGTACAAGTGTAAGATACAATGTGTTTACTCTACAGTGCAGTGTCCAAGTTAGTTTTCTCTCACTAAAAAAAATTATATCAATCACTTAGAATGTCATTACTTGTTTTTAACTTTGAATAATTGTATTGACTGCCTCTAGCAGTGAAATTAATTGGTGCAATGAGGGAATGATTTATAACTAAACAAAATTTAGTATGCAGTGTACAATTAAACAGTAGACTATGGATCTTTGAGGATTGTTGTCTGGTTAAGATACCTCATCGGCCAAGATAATAAAATAACACAGTCTGCCTGCATAATGTGCGAAATTAGTTGATGAACCATTCTTTGAAAAAATAATCTTTGAGATTTTTGTAACATTAATTTTCTAACTCAAAAACACAACAAGCTTGTTTCAGTTAAGGCTGAAGCAAAATTAGATCTTAATTCACATGTATGTTACAGATTTTACTTTAAAAATCATTTACAGTACAAGATAATGTAGTTATTTAAAAGATAAAAACAGCAAAAGAACTCATCTTAACCTGATAGTCGCAAACTTCCTGATAGAGATGACCGTCATGGGATATGAGTGAAGTAAGCGGCAACACAGAAAGAAATGGAGAAATATTTTAGAAAGAAGGACTGCACATACACTTGCAAGTAAAACACAAACTATCAATAATGCATGAAGAAATATAACATAAAACCATCTGCATAATACATGAATAGGGTTTTAAACAACAGTTTTATTAAAAGTGTTCTGTAAAGAAAATAATTTTTGTTTCAATTCTGTAAGGGCAATCAGCAAGGGAAAATATTTTTGGCAGATTAAAGAGAATAGTCGGGTTTTAAAACAGGATTCAGAGATTTAGCAATTAAAGACGAAACATATATGTACAGTGAAGAAGTTCACATGATAAAGAAAAGACTGATATTGGACACTGCCTCTAATAACATCTGTCGATGATTGCATCAAACTGATTATCTTGCTATCAGAGAGCACCCAATGAGATAGCTGTATTCAAGAACCTTGTCCCTTATAATGAATTGAAAGGAAAGGGGTTTTAAACAATGTTTACATTGATTTCATCAAGCATGTGCTTCAAGAAGAAATGCATCAAAGACCGATTAAGCAATGGCAAAGTACAGCATTAACCACATTTAATTGAAAGTGGTTGACATTCAGAAGTAGAACAGCTTCTAAGTTTGTTTCAAAATTACTGTAATCCAACAACAGTAGAATATGAATTTTAAAAATAATCTCAGAACTTGGTTTACAAAACAAAAATAAAATACGTCATGTCGTCCAGAAGGACATCAATGTACATGTAGCTCAGCTTGAGAAAGTAGACGACCAAAAATGAAACAAAAATTGTAGCACACAAGTGTCCTCTTTTGGACATTGCTTTATGAGTACGTACTGTAAATCATGCCCTCACTATCAATTCACGTTGGCCACCAAATGTGTTTCAAAATACATATATTTGTAGTTCTTGAAGGGGAGAAAGATCAAGGAATGCATCATGGCATTAGCAAGAGGAATTATGTACAGTAAAAGTAACAGAAATGTCTTGTGGAAGCTTTGCTTATGCAACCCTGCAAATTAAATATGCCAGGCTATCACATTGACTGTGATCAGACCACAAAAGAGGAATTGACTGTAAGTGTTCTTTTGTGATAAATGATGATTTTAACAAAGTTGACATTAGGTGAGGATTACCCAGGACCCGATTCTCTTTCTCGACATGGTGGATCACATTTAATATTTAAAAAAATGATTAAAGCAGGGATGGCAGCACAGTGGTGAGGGTGCCTGCTCAGGTTTGATTTGAGGACCTGGCATCATATATCTGTGTTGAGTTTGTTGTCAGTTTTGTCTTTCCTTCGAGGGCTTTTCTCAGAACTCTCCAGTTTTCCTCCCTCCACAAAAACCAACACTTCTAAATTCCAATTCAACCGGGGATTCAAGAACCACAGGTTTGCCAGTCGCAACATTGTTACATGCTACTCTCGTTCAGGGTTCTTAACAGAAGGCAGGACATGGGCACATGTACATGCATAGCGGTACACAATTGTCAGCAACTGCCTACTTAGAAATTGAACTTGAAAAAATTCACTCAGTTGTGTTCTTTACTGCACACCTGCTCACCTTTGGGTCCCCTCCTACTTCACAACTCAATTACGTTTTTGGTGTTAATTGTCAAAGAAACTCCTCCAGCAAATTAATTAACGGATGACTGTCACCACAAAGATTAATGTTCTGCCTGAACTGATTCAGTGTTAAGCAAGGATAGTTAGTATTTTAGTTTTAAAAGCAGCAGTTACATAACCAGCTGTAAAACGCCTGCATTTAATATAAAACAGTCAGAAAATAGGTTTTGGTGGAGGATGAAGTTCAGTTTTGTAACAGCTAATCAGCCCAAAATGATAAGCAAACAGCCAAATTGGTGGCAAGCAAAGTTGATCCTATAATCCACTGTTCTGAACTTGTTTAATAATAATTTTAGCCATAATTATAGTACCTTATCATCTTTGGACTCCTGGAATAAGTGCAGACGTCCGTGTGGCCTCAAACGCTCACTATCAAATGAGATCCACTCGTCATAACGGTGATTCCAGCCCTCAAAGTGTATCAGCACCTTCTTTTCTTTGTCATCAACTCGGCAGATCTTTGCAGAATACCTAGAAGAAGAAGAAAAACAGCTTCAAAGGTTAGTCTGACATTTGTACCACCAGTGTTTATGGTATAGACTTGAGCACCACTGCAACATATGGATGTTTGATATACATGTAATGTTGTAGTGTCTAGTAATTCTATGGGATCAGAAGCCTAT
Source organism: Blastomussa wellsi (assembly GCA_947652115.1). Classification (NCBI taxonomy): domain Eukaryota; kingdom Metazoa; phylum Cnidaria; class Anthozoa; order Scleractinia; family Plerogyridae; genus Blastomussa; species Blastomussa wellsi. The sequence goes on from OX393573.1 coordinate 15,784,647, forward strand.
CACCCATAGGCTTCTGATGTGATACAGAGAAGGAGGGGAAGAGGGGATCAAGGGAACATACACGTACACATACAGTGTAAAAAAAATAATAATGAGTTTAGTAATGATACTACATGTATAATAAAAAGTAATAACAATTTAGACACCATAGTTTTACAGCAGTTTAAGTCGAGTTTAATAAGAATACATGTAATACTAATACTAATGCTGACTGAAATACAGTATTTCTAACATCTATTTACAGTTTGCTAATTATAAAATTTTGGCTCTATACAGATGTGCAACCTTGCTAAAATGCACAAAGTGAGATTCCCCTTTACAACTGCATCATTTCTGGTGAAAAGAATGCAGGAAATGGAGTTAAAGGGCTTGCAACCCCTTGGTGCTCTCATTTTGAACTTAATTTGTAAGTAGTATTTTGTAAGTACTGTATTCCTTTTTTCTTGTAAATAGAATAAAAATATTAAAAAAATATTTATGTGATTATAAACAAGAAAACATTTTATATATAAAATTAACTGTTAAATGGGAAATGATGTTAAGCATCCATTAGTCATCTATCAGAAAGCTTACTCAAACACCTTTGAGCTACATGTACTGTACATCTATTAGACTAACCAACAGCTTAATACATCTAGTATTGCAACACGTGCACTGTAGCTAGTACCAGTTATTTAACGTTTCCTGATTGTGAACAAATGCAAGGCACGAAATATTCTTCAACATGTATCACACTGATAAACACCTCTTTACCTGACACAATAGTCACAAGGCACACATTTACTGTACAACCCTGTATTGATAATTTGACCACTATAATAAAAAGTGATTAATATAGGCAATTCAGGTCTTAGTAGAGAAAAATAGAGTGGAATCCCTCCCATGTAGCAACAATGTAATAGATATGTGTAGAGCGGATTTCCAATTCTTGGACCTCCCAGTGAAGTAAAGTAAAGGTCATTTCCTTATGATTTGCCTTGCACTAAGTCAAACACAGCCATTTTTGCCAATGATTTCTAGAACCAATTTGTTTATCTTTGAGGCTCAAGAAATTGTGATTCCACTCCATAACAGGCAGCTATACAGGAGAAGCTGCATACACAAGGTAATGACAGCTATATACATGTAACAATAACAATAATAATTGCCGGTAGAAATCCACTTTCTGTCACTTTCAATGAAACTCAGTCAAATCCAAAAGCATCTTCTGCGCAGACTTCTAATTGAGCAGTCTTAGGCTACTGCCAAACTCTGACATCATAATTATTACCCTTCACATACATAAATGTTATGAAGTATTAAACTACAAGCCAATGACACTGTCATTAATGGCAAATAATATAAATATAAGAACCTGTTTACATACAGCATATGTTACAGCTCATGAATAAAAGGTAAATAATTTCATCACTTTTCAGCCAATGAAAAACATAAACCTGTTTATCTGTAGGAAGGTTTTAGATTAATTTTTACAGATGCCTGTTTTATGTTTTTAGCATTTTTTGTTTGAGCTCTTCTCATGAATTGCTCATGCAAGAGACCAAAATGAAAAAAAATAAAGACATAATGGCACATACATACAAAACGAAAAAATAATCAATAAAAATAAAAAACGAACTATAATACATTCGTGATAAATTAGATGTAGAGACATTCAAAGTAATATTCTTAGTTCAATTTGTAATTTCAAAAAGCCAAAACTCACTCCAATTCGTTGTTAATCGAAGACCAGTTCATTCCTAATTTACGATCACAAAAAGATACCGAATTTTCCCGGTAGTTTCAACTGGAAACGATGACATCATTGTAATTTGTCGGCGCCGATTCAAGCGAAGAACGTTTTGGGCAAATATACCAGGAAAAATTCTGTTAAATAGAATACGAAACAAACCGGGCATAAGAAAAGGTCAAAACACGATGGATGACAGTAAAATATTGCGGTGTCACAACCTGAAATCGAGTTATCACAAAAATCTAGCATAACAGGAAAGAAATCACTCATGCATGCAACTGCTAAACACAATTTGAGTTACCCGCGCTGTTTTCCAGAAAACATAACTTTTAAAAGAGCAAAACATTTCGTTTTGTAAAAGCAATGCTACTTACCAACTTAGGGTATAATCCATAGCTTCTAACCGAGCTCCGACTTGATAAATAATTTTATTTTTCGACGAAGTGGGAGAGGTTTTCGTCGCCGACATTTTGACCTGTGTTGACTATACGTATTACACTAAACCATTTGCAGCTAGTCCCAAACGACTGTTGCACGACTGTCGTGAAGCTAATGGAGGGATTGCAGCCTATTAGAACCTGAAACTGAAGAACTGATATATCCCTGAATAAAACCGCGGTTCCACCGAAACAAAATCTGCTTTCTTTCTCGAATCAATAGGAAAAACATGACTCAAATATCCACGAGGATTACAATTTTAACCATAACACCTTGCGAGCGCTAGGTCCATTTATCAAAGGTGTTCGTAGGTATCACATATCAATTCTCCTTTCGTTAGCGGCCATTTTGAAGCAAAAACAAGACCCTTTTCTTCCAAATTATTCATAACTTTCGATCTATTTTTAATACTTAATTCAGTAATTAAATTATATGAAAGAACCTATAGCAAGATAAACTGTACTTCCACTACCATATTTTATAAATTATATACTATAAATAAAAACATGTTTTGAATTTTATCTTTTTCAGTGTTTTCAGTATAATTTTTATTACAAATGGGAAGGGACAAAAGTCAAACCGCAGCAACTCGGATCACGCATTTGAATATGAAAAGTGACAATTGGCGTGTGCCTCATTCGATTCTTGAATAGCTTCTTATTGAAATAAGCTATCCGAGTTGATCCAGACCAACTTTTATGAACTGCCTTTTTATTATATGATGGAATGAAAAAGCATAAAACATTGCTTGTCAAATGATATCCATTATGAAGCCTCAATAATTCTGCCAAAGATGTGACTCTGATCAAACTTGATGGAATTTGTAACAAACAATATGCTAATCAGTTCAGCATTAAGTTTACTATCAATTTTTGGTACTTTAATTCAGAAACTGTGCAGAAAATGCGCTACATGTGCCAAAGTTCCATCAATAAGCTAATTAACTAAACAACCATGTCACCTGTACTTTTGTTTGGATATAAATCCAAGGTTTCTGGGTTATTAATTCCTGCAAAACTACTCCTTGGAGTATTAAATACCCTGGGTATCGGTGGGTCAGTGATAATGAGAGTAAAAAAACAGCCTCTGGCACCCAGGGTATGGGGTTAATGGAAACTGCTGTGATAATATAATTTGACCACACCCATAAATATATTTTTTTGCCAAAAAAATGAAAGCTACTGCAATAGCAAGGTCAGTTGATTATTAATCCGGTCAGCAATTAATGTTATTTGATTTGATTTGGCCAACAAAATAAAATGAAAAATATGCTGGTTTAGTATCACAAAAGATACATATAATTACAAATTGTTTACTTGACATGTGAATCTTAAAGACATTCGTTATGACAAAATTAAGATCTGAAATGATATCTGAGTAACTAAATGAAACATTTTAAAATTTAAAACAAAAAATAAAATTATATGCAAGGTTGACTTGCCTGATTATCATTAACTAAAAGACTAAAATACTCTTTTTATGACATTGGTCAAGATTGAAAGAACACTATATTAAATCATAATGTTTATTTATTTTGGGAACAAAGTAATGTCAAAAGGCTCTATTATAAAAAAGCAGTTAAAGTAATAAATCTGAAGCATTCACAAACATTGATCAGTGAAGGCAATCAAAATTAAAATGGCATATATTATAAGCCCTAAAGTAATCATAAGTTAATACTTGTCCTGCAGTTAACTTGGATTTGAATTCACATTAAATACTGTAAAACCAACCTTTCTAAAACTGAACATCTTCAACATATCATCAAGAAGATATTTCATAATTTTCATGAGCACAATTAATAACCCTAATGTTAAGTTATAAGAAAATTATATTTCACTGCATGAGTGAACATAGTTGAATAAAGGTATCTCAAGTCATTCATGAAAATTTTCACATATTATATTTTAGTCAAGGTCTGCCTACAACAAAAAAGTTTTGTTTAAGTAAAGCAATGTAACAAGTTTTCAGACATGTTTGTTTCAAAAGCACAATAAAATTTTAAATTCAGTTGGAAAACACCCACACGGTTCTCAGTCAGAAAACAATTATCTAGCTTAAGTAATAAATCAGAAATATTCCTCTTACCTTCAAATTCTTTCCTTGAAATGTACGGTGTGAATTTTTCCTTCAATTGCAAAGTAAATCCTGTCTGATAGTTTTTTTCGGCCACTGAAAAGAGTTTTTCTGTGGCCTTTATTTATGAGCCGTTAGTGAGATGATAAGCGGCAATACGCCAAAAATTAGAAAGAAAATTGACCAATCAGAGCGAGACACGAGAGGCCGGCCCCTTTGAAGCTTCATAAAAGTTTCCTTCCATATTTTCCCACGTCAGGTTTCACTTTGTTGTTCTTTACTGTGGAGTTTTGGTCGCTAATTGTGCGATTCTCCAGACATGAGGTCTTTATACAGTAAGTGAATTGCTTGTCTTATGTGTTCGTTAGTTTTATTCAGTTTGCTAACGCACTTTCGCAATTTTTTCAGTTGTTTTTCTGTCGTGTTTCGTGACCCTTGCAAGAGCACTGTATGGCCCCCAAACTGATGTAGTGACACTGACGGCGAATACTTTTAAATCTATGGTAATGGATAGCGACACAATCTGGCTGGTAGAATTCTTTGCTCCTTGGTAGGATTGTTTTTCTTGCCATATTTTAATGTCTTCAAAATAACATACCATAGGAGATAAATATCGTACCGTTGACACGTACTAACAATCCATGATTTGTTTAGAATTGGGACTTACAGTGCTTTGTTAAAGTTATTTTAGAGAATGATTTCCAAACGAGGCTTTTGTTCATTAAAATTTTTGACTACTTATGTCGATTAATTTGGTTTCTAAAAACATCTTGGACTGGAGAAAACAGTCTGGGAGGTTTAAACCTCGCTTGTTTAATTTTTTTTTGGACCGTTTACACGATTTATGAAGATAATTAATGTCATTGTTAAAAACCACACTAATTAAAATGATAATTATTATAATATTGGTAATTATTCATATCTTATAACATACCATCTTTCTCTTTGGATTGGTCACCCCAGTTTTTAACCTGATAACTCTAGAGTTAACCATTGAGTTTCTGCAGCAGATAAATCAGTCAAATTTACTCTAAACAGAAATCTCTTGGCAAATGCCCTTTTCCACCGTGTACTCGTGAGTAAAACATCAAAGCAAAATTTAGGTCTTTTGCATCAAACAATCACATGGTACAAAATCTGCCATGATGGATTTTATCTGGCTTAAATTTATTTGGAAATTTAAGCCAGATAAAATCAAAAGAAAAACCCTGACCGGCCCAATAAGCCATGGCGGTCTTAATATGCTCAATTTTGCTGACGTTGTTAAATCGCTCAAGACTTCGTGGGTTAATCGTTACTGTCTAGCAAATGACCGCCATTGGTGTGCCCTCCTCGATTCGCTTTTAAGTAAGGTCGGTGGAACTCTCTTATTTCAATGTAACTATGATCTTAAATTACTCGACCTCAAAAATCTCTCTCTCTTTTATAAAGACGTTTTAGCTGTATGGCAAGAGCTCAATTCCAAAGTTCCACGTAACGCAAATGAATACAAACAAGAAATCATTTGGAACAATCGGTTTATAAAGATAAACGGAAAATCGTTTTATTATAGATCATGGGCTAATAAAGGCATTTTGAAAATAAGCGACCTCCTAAACATCCATGGCCAGTTCCTTTCGTTCGAAAACTTCAAATGCAAATATAGCTCTACTTTTCTCGATTATGCTGGTGTTCTTGCGGCAATCCCTAAAATTTGGAAAAGCGAAATCGTAGGTAATCTCACAAATGGCGATAACGAACCAGTTCCATCCCTTGACATCTCCTCTACAAAAAAAGCCCGTGTGATGCTTGCAGAAAGATCCTTTTCTCCCCCCATCGTTGAAATCAATCTTAGAAAACAAGGGTTGAATGTAAAGGCAGTATACGAGCTTCCGAGCTTCCTTTTAAAGTCACAGTCGAAAACAAACTGAGGAGCTTCCAATTTAAACTAATTCATAACATCATACCCACTAATCACTCTCTTTACAAAATGAATATAAAGGCTACTCCAGAATGTGAACGCTGCCTCTTTCCGAACGAAACGCTTATTCACATGCTTTGCGAATGCCCCGACGTTAAAATCTTTTGGAAAGACGTAATGATGTGGTGGAATGCTAAGCGCTCTGACAACATTAGCCCTAGTAATACTGAAATCCTGTACGGTTACAAACCTGAAACGACCACCTTCTACGCGTTAACCCATTATCTTCTTATTGCCAAATATCATGTTTTTCTTGCAAGAAACCAGTCTGAGAATCCAAATTTAAAGGTCTTTCTTGCCTTACTAGACAGCAAGATCAAATGTGAAAGACAAATAGCCATTAGAAATTCTAATTACGAAAAATATAGAGCTAAGTGGACCACTCTCAGCAACTACGATGCGTGAAGCACTTTAAGTATGACAGTTGAGTAAGGGGAATCTTCTATTATCTTTTGTATGTGTGGGTGGGGTGCGTGTGTGTGTATGTGTGTGTGTGTTGTGTTAGCATCGCATGCAGGATGACGTAGCACGTGTATTTATTTCGTAATTAGTTAAAAAGAATACAAGCAATGTAAGTACAATTTCTGTAAGTAGGTCAAGCAGTGTAATGTAATGTAATGTAGTAATAGTAGTGTAACTCAAATAGTCATGTAATGTAGTATTGTTTGTATGTGTCGTTGTTATGAATAATAATAATAATAAAAAAAAAAATAATAAAAAAAAATGATGGATGGCAAGCTTATTGTTATTCCTGTGATCCATTTTGCAGAGTATATATGGCAAGTGCACGCACGAGTTCCTTATTAAACATTCGTTCAGTCGCGGCGAAAAATGGTTCTGGCCGCGCGAGATCTCGTCAAGTTCTGCCATACTCTGCAAAGTGGCCTAGTGCAATGGGACACCCAAAACAAAGAAAAGTCATACTTGACTTGGATAAATTGTCACTTTGTTTGGCTGACCCAGTGTGGTAATGATAATAAGCTTGCCCTCCAGCATGGCAGATTTGTATCATGTGACTATTTGTTGCAAACTACCCTCCAAAGTCCCAGAACATGTTTGATCTGTAAAATATGTTGTACTGGTAATACATTGCAACATACGTATCTCCAAGGAGCTGTCAACTGAGTTGTGGTGTGCCTCTTTTTCCACATAGGTGTGGTCACTGTAAGGCATTAGCACCAGAATGGATTAAGGCAGCTACAGCTCTTAAGGTACAGACAATTAATGTCTATCTTTATTTCTGGAAGGTCCAATGGCCTAATGTATATGAGAACACTCAAGAAATGTAGAAAACACTTGCCAGCTTAGCTCGTGTTTTCTACATTTCCATCGTGTTCTCAAATGCCCGTCATGTTTTATGATGGTACAATACATGGGTTAGGCTTCTTTATTTGTTAAATAGAACACAAATACCCATCTTCTAGTAGGTGAATGAAATGTGAACTCTACTAAAACAATTGATCCAGCCTATAATCTTTAGCTGATAATCTATGTATATTGCAAAATGTTATTGTTTCAAAATCCTTTCAGGGATATTTTTTTGTTTGTCCCATGGTCATGTCATAATTGATCTTTTTATCTTTATCATTTATTTACCAAGCTGGAAATTTACCATCTAGCATCTCTATTATCCTTTCAGGGTGTTGTCAAAATTGCAGCTGTGGATATGGATGACCAACAGAACCAACAATTAGGTGGCCAGTATGGTATCCGTGGATTTCCCACAATAAAGGTAAAATGTCAACTCATTTGGGTAGACATAACAAAAGCTTAATTGCGTACAATGTTTGTGTATTTAACCCTGCTGATTTTTACCTATTATGTTTAAATATTGAGCTGATCAATTGTTTATTTCAGGTTTTTGGTGCCAACAAGAATTCTCCAACAGATTATAATGGTATGCTGGATGATCTAATCTACATTCTATTTTTCAAACAATTAGACTATGAACCCAGGTTTTCTATGGGCAAATAGTCAGTGAGGCGCAGCCGAGTTGACTATTGCCTATAGAAAATGAGGGCAAGTTGTCTAATTGTTTTAGTAGAAACTGTAAAGGATTACATTCCAAAACCAACCATTTTGTGTACTTTTAAGCTAAAAATAAAGAACTATTTTCCCTTCAAAGAGCAACGTGCATGCCATTGTTTTCTATCGGCAAATAGAAAACAGTGGGAGAACCAATCAGATTCACAGATCTCAAATAGAACACAGGGCTCCGCGTTTAAACTAATATTGGACAGAGTTTGAATTTTGGTTTCTTTTCACTTTATTAATTTTGTTTTAATTTTTTTTAAATTTGCAATTTGTCTTAATCTTCATCATCCTTAACCATCCTTGTTCCTGTTGGGTTCACTATCATCTCTGTTGTTGTATTTCTTCCTTAGTAAACTATCAGTTTTAGTTTTCCTACATTTTGACGGTGATTTCAATTGGTTCATCACAAAAAATGACTAGAAACATCATGATGTAGCTATGCTGCCTGTAAAAGAGAGGTGTCTGTATTATTGGTATCTGTAAGTAGAGGCTCAACTGTAGTTTGACTTAACATGATAATCTGACCATTTTGACGTTTGTTTAGGTCCCAGGACTGCTCAGGGTATTGTTGATTCTGCTCTTAATGCCCTTAAATCCATGGTAAGCCAGCGACTCTCTGGAGGTGGAAGAAAATCTGGTTCCAGTGGTGGAGGTCGACAGGTACACAATATTCAGTATTTAAAATGTTATGAAATACTGTAGACATCAGTAATTGCAAGAATAGGTGGCTCGGCTGAAGTCACTGTGTGGGCAAGGCAGTTTACTCTCACAGTGCCTCTTTCTGCGTACAAGCCGATAGCCCAGGGCTAGTGGATTTTGCCATTGGGCTAGTGGATAATTTTTATCCTTCAAGTGAAAGTTTTCATGAATTAATTAATTCATCATACCTTTGAGAATTTTTTTGGGCTAGTGGAAATGACCTCCGGGCTAGTACATACTGGTTACAGTTTGGAAAATTGAATTTCCTTGTACCCTGCTCTTTCCACAATGGATTTTGAATGTGAACCGGCAAATTGTTGGAGTATCCTGACAGAATGCTGGGGAGTAACTTGCAGTGGACTAGCATCCCATCCAGGGGGGTTGCAATAATCCTACCTGCTTCATGCTGCAGAAACTGGAGTTAAACCCTGGTAGCTATGAGCCAGATGGACTTAAAAGGCTTTACTTTTCTATGTTATAATGATATTAAAGAAAATTGAATAATATGCATTATTATAATTCCTTTGTGGTACATTGCAGGATAGTGGCAAGGCTGGAGACAAAAAGGATGTCATTGAGTTAACAGATGCTAACTTTGAGGAAGAAGTTCTTAACAGCAAAGACCTTGTTCTCGTTGAGTTCTTTGCACCATGGTAAGGATACTTGTAAATCTTGAAAACTAATTTAAGTGATTGTTATATTCCACAAAGTACTAATCAATAGTAAAACCGGTACCAAGATTTCGTTATGTTTAAAAATTATACAAAACTGTACTGAAGATTTATTATAACGGTTGTGTACACGGGGATGCAAATCACAGTTGGACAGTGGCCATTTCCTCATCTCTGACAAAATCACTACTTGTTTTATCCTAGGTGTGGTCACTGCCAAAGACTTGCTCCAGAGTGGGCCAAGGTAGCCACAGAACTGAAAGGCAAAGTCAAAGTTGGAGCTTTAGATGCCACTGTTCACACCGTCACTGGAGGTAGATACCAAATACAAGGCTACCCAACCATTAAAGTCTTTGCAGCTGGCGTCAAAGATTCTCACAGTGTAGAGAACTACGAAGGGCCAAGATCTGCCTCAGATATAATTCAATTTGCTTTGGATAAGCTCTCGGAGTCGATTGAGCCACCTGAAGTCCTAGAGGTTGTAAACAGTGAGGTGTTGAAGAACAATTGTGAAGGGAAGCCTATCTGTGTTGTTTCCATTCTACCACACATTCTGGATTCTGGGGCATCTGGAAGGAACACCTACCTTGACATCTTGAAGTCAATGGGTGAGAAGTACAAGAAGAAGCTGTGGGGATGGATTTGGGCCGAGGCCGGTGCACAGCCAAAGCTCGAAGATGCGCTTGGCATGGGGGGCTTTGGTTATCCAGCAATGGCAGCACTTAACGTCCGTAAAATGAAATTTGCTACACTAAGAGGTCCTTTTGATAACACCGGTATTGATGAGTTTCTGAGGACAGTCTCAGTAGGTCGGGGTTCAACATCTCCTATCAAGGGTGCGGCATTGCCCAGCGTCGAGGAGACAAAACCTTGGGATGGCAAAGATGGTGAGCTGCCCGAAGAAGAGGATATTGACTTATCAGATGTAGACTTGGACGAAGATGAAGATCAGAATAAGGACGAACTTTAATTTACAATGTCCTAGTTAACCTTTTTTGCTTCTAAACAAGACTTCATTTGGAAATTCTTCATGTAGTTATATTTTGTCCAGTGCCATAACATTTACAAAAGTACTACTGACAACTGAGCTTCACATTTCTAATTTTTCAAGTAATCAATGGTTTACATGTAGGAAAGTTATTTAGAAAATTTTTACCACGGGTGGTTTTTCCCACGTTGTCAAAAGCAGTTGTTCAATAAAAAGTAGATGCTACACCAAGGTCATTTGTTTGTCGTAGGTCTCGTAGGGTGGATATGCTGTGGTTGAAATTTAAAATGAAAAACCAGTTTTGGTTAGTATTCGTTATCATGATCTAAAACAAAAGGACAAAAAATCAGACTGGTTTGAAAAATGTCAAACCAAAGCTAAATTGAAACCACAGCAGATACACACGAAGGCAGATGTTGCAACAGCATGTGGCAGGTCACAAACAACAATTTGTGTACATCTTGGTGTGTCCTGCTGTGTTTTCTTGTACGCACACGTCCTAAAAAGGTTTCACCTCTGCCCGAGGATCTTAAACGTCCCATCACGACGAACTCGCGAATCAATATACAAATACAATGTTAGGACGATCCCACCCCCTCGAGATCCCCCCTCCCCCACTACAGCCCGAAAATGTCCGCTCCGTGGAATAATACAGACCGTCAAGGTACCACTTCTCCACCCCCCCCCCCCCCCAAGAAACGGAGTGTTGCAACAAAACAGAACTCCCCAAACACGCATATTTCAAGTTTAGTACATAGTCAGGCGTCGCTCCTTGGTCGTGCGCGGTTTGCAAAAAGCCCATTTCCGAGCGAGTTTGCCTTCTACTTCTGTTTGATGCTCAACCTTTCATATGAAAATGAGTTTGATTAAAGACGTGCGGGTAAAACTCATTTCTATATGAACACATGTGCACCAAGACTCGTCTTGAAACAGAGGAACTATTTTGATCTGTAAAGGGGGTCGCTCCCTAACTGACATTTATCCCGTTTTCCCGCCTTAACCCTTTGATTGGTTAATGATCATGCTCGTTGTATCGCTTGTGACGTCTTCAGTTTTCATGTCAGCGGACTTTTGTGATTAGAATCTGATGCTGCTGGGACGGGTCTTTCCAGTCGACTGTCCATTTTGAGAATCGAAATCATAGAAAACAATAGAAAAAACAACAGGAACAATGCCCCTAGCCCCAATAGCAACTGCTGCCAGTAGAATTACAAGCTTACGAGAGCTGCTATACAACCGCTATTAATAAGGAGCAAATTTCACTTTCTATGTAGTCATGTACCAGCAACATCTAAAGATCTCTAAACTTGGCACTTTATTGTTTACTTCTTTTTGCTTATTGATAAGTTTACAACCGAAGCAGTTTCTCTTACGTCATAATAATAAAATGATTAAAATTACGATATACAAAAATAGATTAAGATATTTATGTTTTCGTACCTCAACCATCTTCAAAATGCTTTTCAAGCAAGCGATTGTATAACCTATTTTACAGGACAGTCGAGGCAACATTTCAACAAGTGTCAGCTGGTGACGACATCCCGTCTCCGAGACGAGACTGAGTTCTCAGTGTTCTCGTTCGTCGTGTTGCTAGGCAACATGACGTGTTTGCCCACGCGATTGCTTTCGGTGTATTCGTGAGCTCTCGCACTAGTTTTTGATTGGTTAAAATAAGTCGGAAACCACGGTGGGGCCAGACCACCCCCTCTATGTGCGCGCCACGCGTGGGTATTTTTTTTCAAAATGGCGCCGAAAAAGTCGGCAAAGGCTTCTGGGTTCCGCCATATTGGATTTATGTCTCAAATTACCCGAGGTTTAGCCAGTATTGTGGAGGACTGGTACGAGCAATGCCTTTTTGGCGGTCGTTTTGAGAGAGTTCAATTTATGAGCTTTCTGTCGGTGTGTGGAAAGTATATTCTAGCTAGATGAATTGGAAAAAAAAGATATGATTGGAAGCGAAAATACAGAGCCAAGTGACCATGGCGAAGGGTTCAGGTAATCATTTTCTTTGGGATTTTTTCGGATTGTAATAAACTTTAACCAAAAATCTGAAATGATACGATGTTAGTTCGATGTCTGTTTTGATTAAATATGTATTTATTCGTCGCCTTTGTATTCTCGTCGTAAAAATAAATCATGTGTTTTTCAGTCCACCATCGGCGGCAAGTCACAAGAAAGCAAGATTTTCCATCGGAAAGTACCAAAGACTCAAGAAGGAAAGTGTAAATGCTGGAATTCAGAAATTACTTGACGCAGATGCACAAATATTAGACCTCAAAAGGCAACTGGCTGCTGAAAGAGTCAAAATTGACGAATTGGGAACGAAATTACACAACAAACAAGAAATTGTACGGAGGCGAAAACGAAAGGTTTGTTCAATTAACTTCTCTGTTTGTATGTTGTGGCCACAGTGAGTGTGAGAGATATCAGCTGGTATCAGGGGGGCGGGGGAGGGGTGTGTCATCAGACAAAAAGTAATACAAGATTGCATGATCAAAATTAAATTTCTTCTCACAGGATAAATTCAAGTACAGTCATGGGAAAAATATTAAGGAAGCAATCCCTAAAGAGAAATTGCATGGAATTTTTTTTACTTTTTCCAACTCAATTGTAGGAGTGTAGGAAATGTACTGGCTTATAATGTACAGGATTAAACCCCAGTTATATTAAGTGTTCTTATCAGCTCCTTTTATAATTAATCACTATTTTATTAAGGTCATGAAAACAATTAAAGTCACTGAATCTTGATCTCCTGAGTCAATTTATTTTTTTTCAAAATTCCTTTTCTGATTCTTGATATTATTAAACTTAGTGATTCATTAATAATTTCTGTATTATCAATAACAGATCACTGAACTTGAAGCTATTGCAAATGAAAATGAATGTCCAATCCAAGCCAAACAGCCTCGGAAACCACATGTAAGCAGTAAAGTGCAGAATGAGTGTAGTGAGAAGCTTGAGCACCTATCAAGATTCCAGCTATTACGAAGGAAAAAAAAGACCATTGCTGCACTAAAACCAATACATTGTGGAAGCAACACCATGTCAGTCTCTGATGACCAATCTGTGCAAGATGGGTTATGGACGACGTTGATTGGTACAACTTCAAAACAAGGGATGGAAACTTATATCGCCAATTCAGCAATTTGCATGAATGATATTATACCGAAGATTGTTAAAAGAAGAGTTCAAGAATATGAAAAAAGTGATCAAAACCAGCTTAGGAGCATGCGTGTATTGTATGAAGGGGGAATGGTAAGCAAGCGGAAGTACACTAACATACGAAACAGCAGTGATGTCATGAAAAAATCTCCAGATCAATCAGATGAAAATAAAAAATCACAATTTATGCAAAGCTGTGAAATTCCCAAGATCCTTCCGTACAAAACTCTGATGAGTTACATCAGGAACATTGACCTTGGTGAGGTTTTACCTTTGGAGAATCTAGCAGAAAAGCTTTCTACAGAATCAGTTCCTGGTGTGTACAGGCCCCTTAAACCTTTCCTTTTGAGGCTCGCTGACATGTACCTGACACTCCATGAAAAAGACCCATGTCTACATTGGTTCAATGGGGAAGAAGGGGTGCTCTATGTTGCCGTGGGAGCAGATGGTGCACCATTCGGCAAGGATGATACCGCCACTGCATATTTGGTCAGTTTCCTGAACTTGTTACAAAGAGTGCAAAGCTGTAATGAAAACCATTTAATTCTGGGGGCTAACTGCGAAGAAGACCATGCACTCATGAAGTCATACACCAACCACCTGAGAGAAGAAATGGAAGAAGTAGAAGGCAAGCAACTGACCACTGAACGAGGAAAACAGGTTGTGTTCAAATTTGAATTGATTCCATCCGACATGAAGTGGATGTCATCCCACTCAGGAGAACTGAACAATTGTGCAACCTATTTTTCTCCATTTGCCAATGTTAATCAAACAAACAAGAGAACCATAGATGGTACTATTGGTGGTCCAAAAGCTACATGGCAACCGTGGGATTACAAAAAGAGACTGGTCATCGCCGAGAAAGTTGCGAAATTGAAGACAAAACTTCGAGATCCTATGGGGAAACAAAGAAATGAGGTCACTAAATACATTGCTCAAAACAAGTCTAGACAAGAATTTGTACCTGCATTGGGAAAGTATGTGGATTTACTCAAGGCTGAGCCTCTACACAACACAAACAATGCTTGGCAGAGCTGGTTTTTAACTGCACTTGCTATTGTAATGCATTACACAAACCAGAATCATCTTAAGGCAGCAACAGCAGTTTCTGATATTCCAGACAGTTCTCCCCTCCATGCATTTTTGAAGTGCCTGAAAGACACCCTCAAATGTGGAAGACTGTACAAGGCCTTTCTGCGGTGGTTCAGTGAAAAGCGGAAGAAGGGCATTTCATTCTCATACAGGTTCACAGGACTTGAATCAAAGTACTTCTGTTGGCAATTTGCCACTTTGATTCAGGAACTTCTGAAGATCCCCACTCTTTCAAAGGGACATGTTCTGAAACTACACACATTGTCCTTCATTGGTGTCAGATTGAGAGATGCAGTTTCCATTTACACAAGGGTCACCGTGAGCATAGAGCAAGTTGAAAATTTAAAGATTTTGTGCCAACAATTTTTTAATGCCAACAGTTTGTTGCTTACTGATGTCACTCCTACCGTGTGGACAGTAGGAGTAGCCATCCCCTACCACACTAGCAAATTGCATGAGAAGCTTGGCTATGGATTGGGCCTGAATTCAATGCAGGGTAGGGAGGCAAAGCATGTGAAATTGGCTAAGTACGTAGAAAACACATGCAATGCCAAAAAGAGCTTACGGTGGTGGACTGTGTTCAGACATGAGTTTGTCTGCATGGTATGGCTGAGAGAGAAAGATCCCTACAGTATTGCCTATCGCTGTGAGAAGAGAAACATAAGTGATTCTTATATTCCTAAGAGAGTTCGCGATTGTGATGACAGGTTTTGCCACTGTGGACTCTCAAAGAAAACCACTGGTAATCAAGGATGTGAGATTTGCACAAGTGATGTGATGAAGGCCATCAAGCAAACTGTTGCAAGTGGAAAGATAACTCCTGAACTCAATCAATTCTATCAGGATTAAATTTAGGTTCAAAGCTTTATTCAAGATTGGTACAATGTCTAAACAAATCTGTCCACTAACACAGCAGTTGACTTGACGACAAGTTGACTTGAAGACAATATGTACCTTAAGCATAAATCTACAGACATACATGTAAACACATGTAAACAAAACTTGATCCCATGTTAGATCATTTATTTTTTAGGCCGGGTCAAACACCCTACTTAGGTGGACCCAACATAGTTATGTTTTCTTGCCAACTCCAAACTTAATTCTTTGGTCATCCAGCCAACTTAAATTTATGCGTTCTTCACGATGGATAGCCAATCCAAATAACATTGTTCAAATTAACATTGTTCAAATTAAACCTAATAAAACCTAACTCAAATGATAGGTCCTTTACCAAGGACCTAGGATCTGGAACTGTCTTCCTGCCTCTATTATCAATTTGTCAAGCTTTCCTACGTTTAAGAAAAAAGTGCTAGAGTTTTTATTAAAATAATCTCTGAGTTAGTATCTGCCGCACTCCTCCGCAGCCCTTATCTTATCGTATATTGTGATGTCGAGGTGGCCTCTCCTAAAAGCCTAGTGGTTTCCTGAGGTCTCCTCGCCTAACAACCTGCTGTATATCTTTAAAAAACTTGTAACATAAAGGCAAATAAATTAAATGAAATGAAAAAATGAAATATTTTCTCGTGTGAACTCTTCAGTTTGAGCCAGGTCCAACATCACACAGTGGAATCAAATATCAACAAATATATAAAATACTAAGAAATTAATTATGGTGTAAGCTACAAATTATGCACTATATTGTCAAGTTAAGTTTGTTCAGTGCTGCGGAATGCCACTTGGATTCCAGTAGCCATAATGAAATTTCAATTCAAACAGCTCTTTTCGATTGTTAAATTTGAGCTCCATTGGCTTTTCCTCCGACACCAGCACCTCACACCTCTCAAGGCTATTTTGCACAGGCGCCATACACCTTTTCAAAATCACAGCCCGATCGACTTCTGCACCATCTAAATCCATCCTGGCGAATAAATATTTTGCCTTTCGTATATCAGTTATCTCGTATACAACTTGTGTATTTGTCTCCCTAAATCGTTGACCGAAGCTTGTACGTTGCAAAAGGTCTTTAGAAATGCATTCGAACACTTCCTGCGGCATGTCCATTTGGAAATCCCCATGCCATGGATTGGCAAGTTTTGGCCTTGTACTCAGGCGGCGAATTATTTTGGTATGCACCTTTCGTAGGGACCTTGCAACCATCCCCCTTGCTGGTACTAATCTTTGTACGGTCGAAAATCTCCCTCCACGATGACTGTATTTGGCATCCAATACGGACACAGCATCTTCTAGCTCTCCAAAAAAACCACTGATGCGTCGTATACCATCTCCAGTTTCAACCCTGCCCAATATATCACGTTTACAACGTTGAATTGGTTCTCGAAGGCTTTCTGCAAATTGTAAATTGGCCGCCATCTTGGATTTTACCCGTTATTCATCGCGCGCCTCTAATGCAACATTGATGGGGTGGTTTGGCCCCACCGTGAACTCCTTGACTGCTTCAACGAAGATTTGTCAAAACTGACACTTGTTGCCCCGCCTGAGGAATATGCTTTGGCTCTTACAACAGTTATTTCTGTAACACGAGTCAAAGCAGCCAACATGGCGACACTCGCTTGAATTTTGAAACCTGCACCTAAACCCTTTAGCTATATATCCTCGATCTAAATGTGACAACATACGGTTCAATTCACTGACTTTAAACAGAATTGGTTTGCATGCTCCAAACTACACAAAATTTGGCCATTTCACGTTGTCGTTTTGGAGAGTAAGGCAACGTGGAGCACAAGGATTCATGACGCATGTGTAAGAGTGATTGTTTTGTTTGGCGACGTTCTCATTCCTGTTGTGGATCCCCCACCCTCCCCACCCATTCATAACATCTCTTTTGTCATATCTCTTATAACTCCTAGAAAGTAATATTTACGCTGTAGTTCAAATACACTAAAAATTGTTAACACTAAAAAGCCAAGGCTACAAACGATTTAAAATGTAAACAACACTGTAAGAACGAGAACTCGTCCACTCATTTTACAAGGAAAATAGCAACAGTCAATTCGCGGACAGCTCTATACGACGGACAACTGGTGTTGGTCCCTTCGAGCCGTTTTCTTAGTCATTTCACTGTATCTAAACTCTCTTAAAGTTTGAAACGTACTATATTTAGTTTAAGTCCTCTTTAAGACTCCGTCACATAATCATGTCATTTATAAATGACGATACCAGAGACAAATTGTCGCCAACCACTTGTCATGTAAAGAACATCTAATTATTTTCCATTTAAATCATTATATTCAGTCAAATATGTAACCCGCCAAAAAAATTTCACACAAAACAGTTAATAATTTCATCAACAGCTTGTTCAGTGTCGAGTATGACCAGTCTTAAAATATTGGTTTTCACTGGTAATGCAACTAGATGGCCAGTTTGCAAGAACAGAAAATTGCACTTGCAGTTGATTTTAGCTTGGATAGTAGTCGCCGAATTACAACACGTTTTTTTGAATAAGACAAACTGACCAATCCAGTCAACTACAGCACCAGCTTAGCAACACTTCAACCAAAAATCAGTTCTACAAACTGACTACTGTTCTAGGCTCTCGGTCAGTGGGGCGCGCGATTAGGCGGGCGAACGCAAGTAGTGCGAGTGAAGGAAAACGGAGGGGAACTGGGTTATAGGTGGGGTGTGTCTGAAAATGTGAACATTTTGGTAATTTTTAAAGAAACCCCCGAATATTTAAGGCTACAATTTATTTAAGGTACATTGTTTTATATTTTTCACCTCTCAGTTTCCACCTTCATAATTTTGCTTCCAGTGTTTGCTGCAAACATCGTATGCTCACACGTTTGAGCTTAAATTACCTCATCGATGGGTCATGGCTTCCCTTGCTGACAACTACCTCGAGAAATCATGACGTCATGCAGATGCGCAGTGCGTTTTCCGCGTTCTCGGCCGAACTTTACCGACTTCCCAGCTTTCCCCCAGTCTCCCTCATTTCCCAACGCCCGCGTTCGCGCGCCCACTAACCGCGAGTCTGGGACAGACTATACAAACTGACTGGTCCTGCCAGTCAGACATGTAAAATGATTGGTCCATTTCCTGGCGAAGTGGCTGTGTTCAATACTTAAAAAACCGTTCTCACGAAAATTATCACCACCAAATCCTTACACAAAATTTAAAATATAATTGGGTACAATACGTTCAGAACAAGAATCTAAAATATTTTTGTACAATAAACCCCTTTTTAATGCCACATTAATTTTGCAGCTCTTCCTTCGGTTGTTACATTTTTGCCAGCCAAAAATCAGACTTCTGATTTAATTACGACTGATGTTTTCGTCACAATTTTTCAACTCACAACATCACCTTGTAAATGTTATGAAGGAGAATTTATGAAGGAATATTTTAACCTTAAATGCATATGCCATTGATTTTAAATTTCTGGTTAAAACTAAATTTAATACATTAAATCACCTCACCGTTTTGATACAAAATCGGAAACAGTAAAACTTTGTTTTTTCTAATTTCTTAAATGCCATATTCTACGAAGATGTGTTATTTCCAATTTTTTAGTCAACTTCCCATATTCTACGAAGATGTGTTATTTCCATTTTTTTAGTCAACTTCCCATATTCTACGAAGATGTGTTATTTCCAAGTTTTTAGTCAACTTCCCTAGATGGCTAAGATATACAGAAAAAGAATTTACGTCTCACAATTTAATAGGGCTCGTTCAATTTTATTTTAATTATAAGCACTGTCACAGGGGTTTTGGTGATTTCAGCTTCATTCATTACTAAAATCATTACCAGACACCTTTACTCGTACTCAAAATGCTCCTGATGGACTAAAAGGAAGATATCAAACGAATTGTGGTCACGCAATCTTCCAGCGGAAGAAGAAAGATTGTGTGACGAGCCAAAAGTACGTCCTCGTAGGAGCCTGATTGATTCTCAACAACCTCAATATATAAAATGCTATTTTTTGCATTGGCTGAATGGCTGAATTGAAAACCTGACTTACAAAATATACATGAGATTCATAATTACGTGACACTCCAGTCCTGTGACCTTCCCAAAAGTCAGAGTCTAAAGGTCATCATCTCCAATTCCTTCTTCAAACACCTGGTTTGTTGTCATGGCAGCATTGCTTGCTGGAGCTGTTAACTGTTTAGGTGCTTGACCTTTATTCTGTTAACGAGCGTGACGAAACAATCAGTGATGTGAAACAGGACATTTCGTTACAATGTATTTGAAATGAGACTCCATAGGTGAGATGGCTTTGAGCGTTTAATGGAGGTTTTGCTGTATGTTGTTTTTTAGGGTCGTAACTTGTCGTAGCTATTGCTGTTCTTCGAGTAAAGTTTGATTGAATGCTTTAAAAGGAGACCAGTCATAACAGCATCCCTGACTTCAAAGGTGTGACACCAGGCGGGCCCCTCTCCACTTGGGGATAGATATGAGGGAGGGGTGACAGAGTAAGAAAGTGGACAAGAATCTCCTTTTTTTCCCTACTTCTCTTGTGTAACAAGAAAGTGGGGGGGACTACTAACAATGAAAATGGAATGTGTTTAAACTGGTTTTTTTTAACTGTTAAGTTTTGATCTCGCATAAAGTAGGACGAATGAGGTTTTAAGACTTACCAGCAATTGTCTGGATGGTTTTGGTTTTGCTGAAGAGCTCTGTCTCTGAGTAGTAGTCGGGCTTGTGGATGGAGATGCTGAGCCATTTACGGCTTTTGAATCTTGTTCCGCATCACCCTGGTTAAAAAATTTAAACAACATCAATGTATTTAACATAATAGACCTTATACAGCTCTCCTGGTCAAACATGTAGACATATTTTGCACTTTGTACCATGGACATATGCATTTTACGATTTTCCAACTAGCACATTTCTGCCATTATCAGAAATTTTAATATACATTGTGGAGTGTTTCAGAGATGACCAGAAAAATCATAAATGTTCAGAACTCACTGAGTCACCTTCTAGCTTAAATATACCTCTGTTGATGCATCTGATGTCACGGAATTGTTACGCTCAAAACTCGGAGTAGCTTCTTTCTTCATCTTCGAGCGATCTTTTGGCTGCAAACAAATTGTTGCACTTCAGAGTTTAGCACTGATCATAGGGTATAGGGCAAAAGTCGAGTGACTGGTAAAGAGTTAAAAGTCATTGGTTACAGAATTTAAAAAAATGGAATGGAAGAAGGCCAAAGGACAAATGTCACGGGAGTTATGGGTCACAAGATGCTAGTCACTGGTCTGGAATGCAAGACGCAAGTCAAAGGTCATAGTTGAAAGAACATAGGCCATGGGGCAGAGGACATAGATCACAAGGTTTCAACAGAGTAGAAGACATTGGTTACTGTCAGGGAACATATCAGGCTGTAGGCAGAAGACAAAGTTGTAGGTCTCAAGATGCTGGTCACTGGTCACAGAATGCAAGACACAAGTCATAGATCAAAGGTCGTAGGTCACATGGCAGAAGACAGGGCACTGTGCTTCAACTACCGGTAAGTGGAAGACACTCTGAAGTAGCAGGGTGCATGTCACAGGTCCAACACAAGACAAACAACAATGTGTCTTACCACCTACCCTTTTAACTGGTTTTCCTTGTTTTATTCTTAAGATTTCATCCACGATACTCTGAAGGCAAAGGCTCATCAAGATTGCCTGCAGTGAAATAACATACAATCAGCAAGAATGATAAATTCCCAAAAGGATACAATGGCCTGGAAACTGACAATAACAAGTACTGTTTGGTCTTTGACGACCCTCCAATAAAAGGTGGCTACTTATTGTAGGTCACCAAGTTACACATGAAGTATTCATGTGATGTAGCAGTGAGGAATACAACTCAATTCCTCTACAATATATACAGCAGGCCTAAGAAAATTTTTTTCCGGTGAAAAGACATTCATCTGACTAAGTCACCATTTTGATCGGACAAAACAGTATGTTACTAACAAAACTCCTCAGTAACGCGTTGTAAAAACAAAACGTTGGCATTTGCACTGGAAGGCATAAAAACTATGTCCAGACATTCTGTCTGATTACAGTTTTAATTTCATCAGATATTGGCAAAGTTTGGTCGGCCATTGTTGGATGTTAGACTGTTGCTTGCATCCCTCTAAAGGTATCGTGAACAACACACTGATATTGAATTGTAACTTCGCCCAACATCCTGTCTCCCAAAATCGTTTCAGTTAAACTAAAAGTTATTTCAACATTGAAATGGCATCAACAGAAACTAAGAGTCCCACGACCCACAACCCTCCGTGATCTAGCTGGATGCTCTAACCACTGAGCTACTGGAGACTCTATGATGAGCAAGGGTCAAATGTGGTCTTGACTGGAACTGCATCGCACGGTTACTCAGTCAAATGATGAAAGGCACACATAGCCATATAGCTCTTAACTGCATTGCGCAGTCACATTAAAGCATATCGAAGATGCAACCAACCAACCTCCAAGAGAGCAATGAAAGAAATAAATCAACATTGAAATGGCATCAATGGAAACCGTATTTTTTTCATTAACATTTTTTTTTTCATTTTCATTTTTTCATTAACTCTGAGACCCTGGTTTTTTCCGAGTTTCTGTTGATGCCATTTCAATGTTGATTTATTTATTTCATTGCTCTCTTGGAGGTTAAAAGTTATTTCACCGGCAGCTTAAGATGTAGTTGAAAGAGCGGTTGGTGTATCATGTGTCTCCATTCAATATATATCTGGCAAGTTGATCAAACAAAATGGCATTCAATCTGGGCAAAAAAACAACAATTACTGCAATTCAGTGAATATTTACCTGGTCACTATATATCGTTATCCAGTCCATTTGGTCTCTTCTTATAAGATATTCAAATGCGAGCTCCAAATGTTCCTCTTTTTCTCCATTTTCATTAACTTCACTCTAGGGGAGGACAAAATTGAAGAGGTAAATTATATTGATCAACAAAACTTCTACTTATTAACCAAGTTCTCTCTTTTTCAATAAAACTCTACTTAAACCTGACAGAACTCCAGTCAGAAGCAGCTGACATTATTTTACTTTCCTAAAAATCATCATAAATGAAATATAATTCACTCACTGTTGACGTTATTCTCCAGCACCTCATTCTTGTAACCTTGAAGGTGCCTTCCTGTATTTTGTGCTTTAAAGAGAAAAACAAAAAAGGAATTATTCACATGAAAGTTACATAATCAAACTACATGCAACACTCCTGGTTTTATAGAGGCCCTGTAAAAGTAATGAGACATGGCGATGTTATTGACACATCCATAAATGGTTTTACTACATGTAGCCAAAGTAAGCAGTCCAGATTTGGGCATATTGCTGCATATTGTGCCATATGATAATTAATAATTTTATTATCATTGTAATGCCTTTGTTCAGAATTTATAAATAATTATTAATACTGATTGCTGTTGTTTCCAGACCAGTCTACTTCAATGGCATTTCAGTTTGTAGTTGCTCAATATAAACTAAGTAAACTTACATAACTTACAGGGTTCGTACTCTTTTGAGTTATTGAAATTCCATGACTTTCCATGACCTTATTACATAACTTCTCCAAGTTTTCCATGACCTAAATTCCACCATTTTCTTGGAAATCATCTTTCATTTTGGGTACTTTTTACCATTTTTCCGCAAAAAACCTAATTTATTTTGTACTTTTTAATAAACATAATTTTCCATGACCCAGACATAAATTCCATGACTTTCCAGGCCTGGAAAATGAAATTATAAAATTCCATGACTTTCCAGGTTTTCCATGACCTGTACGAACCCTGGATTATCATATCGGACCAGATAACGATACTTACATCAGGAGTTTGAAGTCTGAAGTTAAGTTCTCTGTTTCCAATACTAATGATAACTCGAGTGTCTTCCTCGGGGTAGTTTGTTGTACAAGGTTTAAACTGCATGTATCCATAGAATCTCAGTGATCTGACAAGCTGCAAAAACTATTGAATTTACCCTTGTCAGAAAAAAGTTTCAATTGTAGGGGGAAAGGTCACAGGGGAAATTCACTGATGCTCATCCTTAACTGGTTGGATGAGAGTATTAAGTTCTTGTCAAAGAATATAACATGACGCCTCAGCTACACATCCCAGGGGGTGTACTCACAGTATATATGATGGGGGGGGGGGTCCTACTCATTTCTTGGGTTGACAATTTACACGCTTGGTATTCTTTTTGGTCGAGAGATCTGTCACAGGTCTTAAAAAAGTATGCATATTTTTGGGTCACATCGTCTAACCTCCAGTTTGGCACCTTTCTGTTTGAGTTCTGCGAGTTTTGCATGAGCCTCTTTAGAGGCGACTGTCCATCCTTTCTCTAGATCACTAACAGCCTGAAAAGAATAAAAACATCAAGCATAAACAATACCACAAAGTTACATACACAGTTACAATATACGCTCCCCACTTTTGATTGGAATTAATGCTTGCTTTCTTTTCAGCTCTGAGAATTTGCTGGAGTGGTCAAACTGTTCTGACGAAGGCCAGTTTCAGTCTTTTCTCATCTTAATGGGTTGGATAAATAAAAGGAAATGTAAGGCTGGAGACCCAAAGGTTCCAAACCATGAGATCCAGGGTACCCAGCTCTTTAGCTCACAATTCAATTCTTTATCAAAGTCTTGAAATCTGGAACCATCTTCTTACTACAATCACTACTGTAAGTTTTCTTAATTTTAGGAATACACTGCTAGAATTTTTAGTACTGGTAATTAAAAATAATTAATGAATTGGCCATGCCACAAACACGTAACACTGTCTGATGTACGAGGCAGCCTCAACTCAGTCAACTGTAAGCCTGCTGGTTTCCAGAGGTCACCTCACCATATATTAAGCTCTATATGAACTTTTTTAATATTAAAAGAATAGGCGGAATAAATGATGATGATGGAAGCTTATATGAAAAAAGTAAGTTTATCTGGTCCCCCAAAGGCAAAAGTTAGTCGCCTGAGGCACCTGGGCTATGTCATGATGGACATCTTTCTTACTAGAACGTACCTGAACATACAACAAATTCATTCCTATTCTGTCCTGCACGATTTTGTCTTCTATTTTCGGATCCCAAAGCCTTCAGAAATAAACAAGTTTGATGTGAGAAACAAAGTACTCAAACTCACAACAAACTAAGGAAAGGTCAGAAAACCTTTATGAATTTTTTGAGCCTTCCAATAACTCGAACAAAAGGTCCTTTCCCTTCACTGAGTCTAATTTTACCACTGAATTTCTCAAATTACTCAATTTTTTTAACAAACTTTCTTTCCAGCTTTCATAAACTTTACTTTTCACAGCTGGTGATTAAAGCTATAGAATGAATAATTTCTTCCAAGCAAACATCGACCGAGTTAATTTTTACATTCAAAGAAAAAAGTTTTGTTAGATATGTAACGCATGATATGTAATGTATGATCTGCTTGTTCTCGGAGACCAAAAGAGCTTGTGAGATTTGACAGCTGCAACTCACGTTTTCCTGACAGCCACTCGGCAGGTTCCTGTTTCTTGCTTAATTGTCAGATAAGGTGCTTCAAAGTCTTGAAACCTCCTGACAACTATAAGAAAGCAGAGGATCATACCACAAGAAAAGTAACATGTTGGTCACAGGAATCCATATTTGTCTGGTTGTCCAAGGCAACTAAATAATCCCATGAAACTACCACAACAATTTGAAATTTGAAAACTTGTCTGGTGTAGTTTTTAGTTTATTTTATTTGTAATGCGTGGTTGATCATCCCGTCATTAAAACTGCACAATATAAATTCTTAATTGTTATTATTATATTTATTATTAGGTGGATGAGAGAAGGTTTGACTCTACTCCAAGGACATCTTGATGAGACATGCTATGATTGCATTCTGACCTCTCATCATCCAAAAAAATATACTGAGAATTAATCAACTTACTGGCTGCCTCCCCATCTTCTGCTTTTTTAATCAGAAAAAGTCCAAAGTAGTACACCAGCTCTTCGTTGAGGTCTATCTCTGCCATCAATGCCTAGAAAGAGTTTTAGCCCAAATAAGAATTAGGGAGAACTATAGGTCGATTCGATTAGACAAAACAGATACCGGTAACTTCATGATTCAAATGAACAATAATCTAACAGGCCATTTGGCATGCTAGTTAATTGGGTAGACTCAGACTAGCTAACTATTGATCAACTGACTGACTGACTGACCAATGGACTGGCTGACCAACTAACTGACTGACTGACTGACACACTGACTGACTGACGGACTGACTAACTGACTGACTGACACACTGACTGACTGACACACTGACTGACTGACTGACTAGCTAACAGACTGATTGACTAATGACTGGCTAAGCAGCTAACCAACTGACCCAACAATAGAACTATCTGGCACACTGACCGACCGACCAACTGAGTCTGATTGATTGACTGGCTGACTGACCAACTGATTGTATGAATGAATGACTACAGACTGACTGATTGACTGGCTGACCAACTGATTGACAAAGTGGCTGACTGACAGACTGACTGAGCAAGTGACTGACAGACTGGCTGACCGACTGGCTGATTGACTGGCTGACTGACTGGCTTACTGGCTGACTGGCTGACCGACTGACTGGCTGACTGGCTGACCGACTGGCTGACTGACTGACTGACTGACTGACTGGCTGACTGGCTGACTGGCTGACCAACTGACTGACCGACTGGCTGACTGACTGGCTGACTGGCTGCCCGACTGGCTGACTGACAGACGGATCATGGACACACTGACTACCACACCAACCAACTGACTTTATGTTTAGTACTTACTACTCTTTCCAGTTGACTGCGACACTCAAGATTTTTCCATCCTCTTCATAGTGATTGAACATACATTATGTGGTACATTCAGTCATACAACATAATCAACATTTTTCACATCACAAGACTTGAAAAGCGGTAGCAGAACTGACAAAAACCTGTCATGCATTCCTCCCAAGGACGCGCAAATTTGCATGGATTTTCATGTGCAAGTTAAGAATCTATCACCAATTCTACCTGAATGTGTTGTAAATGTTTGAACTTTGTCAATAACTATTGTGACAATAATACTTATTTGACTAAACTTTCATTCAGTTTTGGTAGTTTCAGTTTGTAAACTATGTTACTCACTTTGATCAAAAGTTTGCTAAATGTTGTCAACAGACAAATGCAAAGACTTTGTGAACCAACTCACATCATGCAAAACCATTGATCATGTGCAGGTACAACCAAGCATGGCATGTGATGCATGTTCAAGCACCATGAAGACAGAGTAATAGGAAAATAATTCTTGGTATCACAGTCTACTGTGATGGGTTATTCCAGCATCTGCTTTTTACACAAAAGTAGCATGAAATGAAGCATCCCAAATACCTCTAATACATCATCTGTTCTGGCAGTGGCTTGTATCTTCAAAGCCACCTTTTGTCCATTCATCAGGTAAATATCAAGTTGAATGCTCTCTGGGGAAGCTTTCATAGATTCCTTGACAGGAACAAAAACCATGAACTAGTTCAATTGCAGATGTAAACAATCAAGTTACTTAGAGGCAGATTCACTGATTAGTTGACTTGATTCGTTGAATCAGTCACTCATTCAAACAATCAATTAACATATGTCTTTACAAAAAGGGCTAAAGGACCCTAGTCAGAATAAAAGAGATCACCTTGAAACTGGTAACGTAATTAAAGACTGAGACCTCAAATAACACAACTTACAGCAATGCAATAAGGCTTCACTTCAATATACAATTTCTATAATGTCAAGCCTGAAAATAACAGTCGGTCATCGGACATTTGTCCAGCAAATTTCAGGTTTTGACCGGCAAAAGCTTGGTCTGGTCGGACATCCTGGCCGGCAGTCCTGATATAGACGAGGGGAAAAGTCAGTGAACCAGACTGGCTTCTTGTCCGGTCAAATTTGTCCCTGGCCTGACAAATGACCTCCCTTTTATCCTTCTCCCTTTTTAATGTTAATGGCATCAAAAATGGTAGATGCTGGTTAGGATGAGAAACACAAAATGTAATACAAAGAGAACATCACTCTTTGAGACCTTATAACTGAAATTTAATTGTATCCACTATTACTAGTTAAACATTTAACTACCTTTTGAGCATTAAGGAAAAAACCCACAAAAATAGAACTTGAAGCAATCCCAGGATCTTGACAAATAGCCTGCAGGTACTTTTCCAACTCAGCCCGCCTCTCTTCAACTTGTGCAGGCGTCAAAGAAAATATTTTCCTTGGAGGAAACTTGGCTGTAATCCGTGGTCCAAACTCTTTCCGTAACTTAACCAGAAAAATAAAACAGATGTAGTCAATACTACCAATTGCATCCATCCTTGGAGTGTGACTAATTTAGTATGTTAATTTACTTTTTAAATGATAATGGTTTTGGGTACCTGCAAATTTACTGCTGGGGTAACCCTGTGATGGACTAACATCCCATCCAGGGGAGTAGACTGAAATACTCTCTGTTGCTTCATGCTAAG
The DNA here is from genome assembly GCA_947652115.1 of Blastomussa wellsi. Lineage (NCBI taxonomy): Eukaryota > Metazoa > Cnidaria > Anthozoa > Scleractinia > Plerogyridae > Blastomussa > Blastomussa wellsi. Next base: position 15,812,890 of record OX393573.1, read on the forward strand.
GAAACTGGGATAAGCTCCGGCCTGACGGGCAAAATATTGTTCAAAAACATTGCAAGCTCATGACTCAAGGATGATTTGTTTTTCACACCAAAAACATCAATTTGATAATTTTGCGACCAACCACAAACATTTCATTGATCAAAAGTGACATGTAACTATACAAAACCGCTTACATTTCCTCACAAAGAATGGGAGATCTTTTATAATAACCTTGAATAGAACCATAACAAAACAAAACTCACAACAGCTTCACAGGTTACATTCCCAGCCAAGCACAATTTTTTACATGTACAATACACAGTTTAGCATTTACGAGATTGCTCTTCCAGAACTGTTGCATGACTAAGAGGAAGAGGGGGCATGTAAACCCACAGTTGGCTTAAAAAGGGTTTTATAGGTCAGGATGTTTAATTTTAAGGTAATTTGGCTATCAGATGACACATTTTTTTGTTACGTCATACATGTTTACCAAACTTACCAGTCTATATGGCATTTAACTTTAGAATTTACCTGTTCACTGAATTGGTAAAGGTCTGAGAAGCGAATACCACAATGAAAAGATCCATTGATATGCACATTATAGGCCTGCAATGCAAAAAAGTTATGTATGGTTCATTTCTACTTGTTACCATTTTCCCCCAGGTATTTGCCATTTTTTTCTTAGTTTTAAAATAGGAGTCTATTCCCCACCCCCTGACAAACAAAAAGAGACAATTCCCCACCCAAGAGACTCCTTGTCAACCATAAATTTAAAAGATATTATTTTGTGTACAAAATCGAGATAATTTTTAGAGTAAATTTGAGTGTATAAATAGCAAAAATCGGATAAGAATTTTAGAGATTTTTCCTGGAAAAAAGCGAGAAGTGACAAAGCATGAAGAATATAATGAGAAGGATTTACCCACCTCCACCCCCTCACCCTGGGGACAACACAACTAAAATTATTCCCAACACCCAGGCTAAAAGGGCTGGACTTGTCGAAGGGGGTTCCAAGAAGAGGGGGGGATGGTCACAGGTAAATTTGGACCTGGCATATTCCATCAACTAACTTTTGTTATTAATGCAAACATAAAAACATGGTTGCAGCAAACACCAACTTGTCCAGGCTTATATAATATCTAGAGACTTTCGTGTTGCTCGGGTAAGCTCATTTCACTTCTAAGGGCAACTCAGTAACTTAACTTCTTATTACGCGACTATGCGGCGATAAGACACCAAATACAAGAGATATTGTAAATTTGTATCACGAACTATTGATCTGAAAATAAGTCCTTGTACCGACTGAATTGTGTACTTTTTTGCCACTGCGGGGCAGCATTCGAAGTCAAGAATGCGTGACTTAATATAAATGATCGCAAAGCTCACAGAGACCGTACGCGTACAAAGCTACAGATATATCTTTGTATGATGTGCTTACCGATATTTTGAAACATTGTTGTTGTTGACAAGCTATCAACCGTCAAACACAAACAGTTTTTCTCCTTAGGTAACATGTAAAAACATCACATAGCATTTCTATCATCGTGACTTGTAGATTTGAAGGAAAAAATACGGGCTTCTGAGACAACACGGCATGAAGAAGACACCAAATATAAATCACTAAAATGAACCTGCTTCTTGCATGAAGTTTGAGTTAAGACTGATGTTCGAAGCTCAGCGGGAACTATACTTACTAAATAATTCGATCCACTTTTGTCCTTCAGTTCAACTGTATCAGGGACGGAAAAATGCATTTTCCGTGCAAATCACGTCCAAATAGACGACCGACAACAACTTGCAAGACACATCGGCTACATCTCCATGTTCACATCCTGTTTTGATCACGTGTTCTTAGGTTCATTAGGTGCCTGGTACCGAGCGAGAGCTAAAACTTACCCCGGGCAGCCCCTCCCCCCAGCAAACAATAAAAAGGACAAGCACTCTCCAAGATCGAGTCTGGTGCAGTCGAACAAATATTTAACAATTATTCCACTCGCGCTTGTCGCGAGTCGCGAGCAAAAATTGTTGCGAACCTGAAAATAAAAATGCAACTCGTTCTACGAAAATATCACCTTGAAATAAAACGAGTTTGAAATAAAACTGAAATAAAACTGGTTTTCATTCTAAAAATATCTTGTTTCCTATTCGCTAGATCTTGACACCTGACCTTTAAAGGGTTTTCATTGTTTGCGCACTTGGCGCACAAAAATAGAAAACGTTTCGTTTCGCCCAGTGATTTGGTGGCTTTATCTATGCGATTCAAGAAAAATTCCCTGCCTGACCAGTGAATTCCACGTTAAATGAGATTCGTGCGATATCGGTTTTTCAAGTGAAATTTAACGTGGAATTCACTCGTCAGGCAGTGAATATTTCTATAATATACCATTGCCTCTAAACCAATCAAAACTCAGGAAATGCAATATACCATAGCTAGTTTTTAATAAAAAGTGATAGATGGTAAGTTGTACAATCATATGTGTCATAAAATAGAACAATTTGGCAAATAGAAACAATGGGTCTGTAATAATATCAACAGTAACGACTTGAGAATTTGTCTTCCCGATATTTCGGACAGTCAAGCCGTCCTTCCTCGGGGGGATTTAATGAGGATAAGCAAGCTCGTTACAATATATATGTATTTGGTTGCGGTTGGACACTTCCGAAATATCGGGAAAACAAATTCTCAAGTCGTTTTTTTGCTTGCTGTTTTCCATTACTGTTGATTCTTTTCATTTAAAACAGCAGGATTTGGACTGTGGGTCGTCCTAATAGTAGATTTAACGTTACGTCTGAGATGATAACCTGTTAACAGGTTAAATGCTCGCTAAACTGAGCGAGGGCAAAAGGCCCCGGAAACGCCTAGCTTATCACGTGAGTGAAAACGTTCTATACCCCAAACCTCAACCCCTCCAGGTGTAGGACTTATACCCCAAACCTGAGCTGATGTTAACCTTAACGTTATCCAAGGCCTATGAGGCCTTCCCCCCGCGCTCCCCCAGAATCTGTACGGACAGATAGACGCTCAACGGACTTTCGTACGTTCACGTGACTACCATGGTACTCTGCTGCCGCGCCTGGTGTACTGGAGCTCCGCTATGAAGCAATAGGCCATTTTACGGTTCCGTCCTAAGTTACCAAGCCTTTGAGTGGAAGTGAGGCTGAAGGTGACCTTGTTTTGATACAAACCCTCTTTCTTTTGATATGTAAATCCTTGTGTTCTTATGCTAGCCAGTTTCTGATCTTTATCATGACAAAGTCACCCACAGAACTGTAAAATGGTCTATTGTTTCAACTTTGATGACAGGTAATGTTGCAAGCAGTCAAGTCGACGTGAAGAGTGGGTCTTAACCGTTTTTCACGATGCTCTTCTGCCAACCAGCGCGTATGACGAACGCTCAGCTACGCAAATAACTAAACGAGATTGTTGTCCCATAAATAACTTTATTTTATAAATATAAACCAAATTTTTGTTCACATTAATGCACGACGTCTACATATCATGTCATTGTTACACATTTAGAGCTAACTTATTACTGACCACACTAGCTCAAAATGCTTGATCATTTAAATTCTTTTCACCAATTACTCTTTTAAAATATCGGCTTCTTTATTTCCTGATTATACCAGAAGTTATTATTTCTCGCTCCTACAAAACCTGGCTAAAAACCGCCTTACGTGTATTTAACTCGACCCAATTCTACCTGTTACAGTTGATTGTTGTTATAGCTAGGCTTATTGGCAATTTATTTCACAATATCATAGCACAGAAGTATCTCGTCTTCGGTATCTAGTCGTCAAAATATTTAAATCGATTTTTTTGCCCTCGTCATTGTTTGCTGTCTTCTTCAAGGTGTTTGAGGAGAATTCTCGAATTTAAGTTTAAGTTTGTGGCTATGGAGACCACCTCATCTTGTCTTGGGTGCTGAGAGATGCGTACTGCAACTGTTCTAAATTAAACTAACTTTATTTTACATGCTTGTCTATTTTAAGTTAAGGCGTCCAAATTGGTGACTGGATTCTATGTTTGATATCATATTTCTAGATTCTTCTTACGTGCAGTTCATTTGTAGCTAGCCTGTCATGTCGCATGGAAAAAGGTTTTGTCCACCACTAAGCTACTAACCATTCCGTTCTTGACGTCTTTTTCCAGTTCGGTGACGTCACCAAGAAGTCTCAGTGACGTCAAAACCTTAGAGAATCTTGGGGACTGTGCCGGTTCGCGGACCTCGCTGTTGATAAGACGAGAAAGTTAAAAGTTGTGTCACTTACTAAGATCAAATGATCTTTACAACCAGAAAAAAATTCTAAGCATGAAAAAAATTTTTTGCACTGTTTGATCGTTTTCACTGCATTGCTTGGGCCTATTTTTACCCAAGTTAACCATCGATCTGATTTATTCGAAGCGGTTCTGTAAATACTTACGAGAAAGAAATTTCTGACACCACTGCATTGCTTCCTAGAGCTCTTTCAACCTAAATTTAAAATAAAAACCGTCATTAAAGGAAGCAATAACAAAAATGGAATAATTATAATATCTCATTTCTTAACGCTATATTGCGCTTTTCACAAGCACGCGCGCAAACTCTGCTAAATCAACGATTGGTCCAAAGGTTTGGAATTCCCTACCTCGTGATCTTTCCTAATCCCACAGATATTCAATCTTTAAAAAAATCCTCATCGACATAAAACTGAATTAAACTCGCCCGTCTTTAGTCAGTAAGTTAATTCCATCTTCTAGTTCGTGTGAGGAACCCAAGATTTATAAGCTTCCATCTTCTATTGGGTTTCCTCGCTATATTTATAGATGATTTTAGATTGTAATTATATTAAGTTTTGATCATAAATTGCTGTAAAATAACTTATTTTTACATCATAACTAAGTAATAACTTTGCAACAATAAAGGGAAAATTTCGTTGTTTTAGTTTTGGCAATTTACTCACAGCCAAAAAAAACTTACCTCACTTTTCACGCTGTTTGCAAGAATGCTGTAAGCCGTTGAATTCTCATTCGCGTAACCGCTATGGAAATCTTGATTCAAAACAAAAGACACTTTGCTTCCTTTCCCTAAGCACAAAAAATAAAAACAACAAGGAACCAAAATTGAATATATCCTAAGTCACTCAATTTATCGCATGAAATGGTTTCCGATCGCAATCCTTGCAGGAGGAAATTTTGGTTTTCACTGCACAGAAGAAAATTGAGAAAATGAAGGGAAAGAGAGAAAACTTACCATTCCAGGCTTTGTGATATGCCAATTTCCTGGTTTCAAACCTAGGGGGACAAGGTACGAGTCAACAAATTATGGGATTAGCAACTATCGATCCACATAGTCAGATAGTACACACCAAGCTTTACAAAATCCCCAAGTTTGGTGTTAATAGACCCAATATTAAGCGAACTACAGCCAGTTAAAAACGTCAGAATTTACAAAGAAATGTATGGCCATCCGGACGCTGCGTCCGGATTACTATACATTTCTTTGTAATTTTGACGTATTTAAATGGCTGTATCTCAGTCAAAACTCGCCCGATTAACACCAAACTTGAAGATTTTGTAAATCTCGGTGTGCTCTTTCTAACCTTTTGGATCAATAGTTGCTAATCGCATAATGTACAGACTCGTACCTAGTCCCTTTCGGTTTGAAACCAGGCAATGGCTTATTTCTTCTATGAGACGAGCGCGCAGGAGGTCATGGTACAGTTGTTGACGATGTCGTGCGCGTGACGAATACAGCTACCTGGATTCCCAGTGCGGGAGTCTCATTGAGAAAATCGATGACTCCATTGAGAAAATCGCTGACATATCTCAGGCAATTCCCTTGTAGTCCCTCTCTGTCCCCTTATTTTCTCTTGCATGCATAAATTAATTCATTTTTTTAGATAAAAATAGAATTTCAAAACGAAGCAAAAATGGTTTCACGGAGCAGGAGCAAGTGTGGAAGCCGTAGGCGCTTCTCTTATAAAAGTGGTTACTGTTTTAAAAATAACTGCATTCTTACCTAGATCTGATTGCGTCTCCGCATATTCATCCACATCAGACACACGCGGGACTTCATTTCGGCTTGTGCCTCCTACTGTCTCGTGTGTTATTTTGATAGCTTGAAGTTTCCCAAGTTTCATCATCTTCTCCATTAGATTCATCCTTTGGTGGTGTTGAGGTGTTATAAATAACTGTACATCTTCAGCCTTTTCAGCTTCGCCAGAACCTGAGCCGGATGCTTGGCTATCATCGTGACTTTGAGATTGAGGAAAACTGGGAATTCCGGAACCGGAAGCAATATCTCGGCTCACCTGCAAAGGTATCCCAGTCTCAAAAATGGCGTCTTCGATTTCATGTGGATCGGTTTCTTTCTTTTCGTCTTCCGTTGCAGTTCCGGTACCCAATACAACCGGAACAGCACCGGAACCGGAAGTGGCGTCGTCATATGGACCAGCCAGTATATCAAAATGCGGATGTGACCAGACATCGGGTGTAGAATCACCGGAAGCGCTGCCAGAGGCAACCGCAGCACTCTCCTTCTCCGCCTTGGAGATCACTGACCGCGAATTAATACCCTCACCATCCCCTCCCTGTTCACCTACGGACTCATAACACCCATCACCGGAAGAACATCCAGAATCAGATTCTGAATCAGCGGAAGACGTGTCAAAGGGTGCGTCATCTTCACCGGAAGTGACATCTTGATCAGACCCACTGGAAGCTGGAAAAGCACCTCTTTGGCTCAATTTTTCGCCGGATGCCGCCTCGATAGGCGTACTTCCGTCGTCAGAAGACTCTGTCTTCTTCTCGGGCGTGGAAATCTCAGATCTGCGGATCAAGTGGAGCTCTCGGTCGCTTCCTCCATCGTCTGCGTCAGGTTCAATTCTAACAACAGGCCAAAAATTAGCACCAACAGAATCAACACCGGAACCGGAAATAGACTCCTGCTGATCACCTGTGCCGTCTTGCTGGTCGGCCTCTCCATGAAAACGAGACTCTTCTTCTTTGGTTGTTGAGGAACGAAAAAGGGGCTCAATTCTCTCCTCTCCGGATCCTGACAGTCGTTGAGAGGGACCATCATCTTTGTCTGCTTCCTTGTTAGATTGTTTAGAGCTGCTTCCTCGCTCCTCGAAGTTTTCAAAGTCTTCACCAACTTCCGGTATTACTCTATGTTCATCCCCAGTGCCGGAAGCCTCGTTTCCGGACGCGGTCAAGTCACTCAGGATGTCTGCAAATACATAAACACTATTAGCTCTCTAACAGCGTATACAGCCGCGCACTCCTACATGTCACAAGGAATAAGTAATATATTGTTCCAAAAGGGGAAGGTTTTCTTTTTAGTATGCTTATTGTCTTTCCGAACCATTCGCTCCAATTTCACAATTTATGGACCTATAATACAATGATTCCGATTTCTCGAATCTCTAAGGAAACGAAAATTAGTTCGAGAAATCTGGAAGCTTGAGAAATCAACGGTAAACTTGCCGTGTTCAAAATCTAGGTTGCTTTTCATGTGTTTGCAGTGTTGAGGAAAACATTTGCATTATTAGTGTCTAGTTTGTAGTAATTTAAAGCTATTACATTAAAGCGATTACCATCACATTTGCCGCAGCTGTACGTGCAAACTAAATTCATATAATCCTTGTAGTCACTCAGTTCACAATAGCGGTGTTTGGCCCACTGTCCGCAAAGCTCGTAGTGATCACGGCAGTCTGGTTAGAATTAAGGTGGGTACAGTATTAGAGCTAATGTTAGCACAGTATTGGGGATAATATTGGCACAGTGTTGGAGCTAATGTTGGCACAATATTAAGCCTAATATTGACACAGTGTTAGAGCTAATGTTGGCACGGTATCAGGGCCAATATTGGCATAGTATTAGGGCTAATATTGAAACAATGCTGGAGCCAATGTTGGCACAGTATTAGGGGTAATATTAGCACGGTGTTGGAGCTAATGTTGGCACAGTATGTTAGGGCTAATATTGGAACAGTCCGTTGGCACAGTATTATGGCTAATATTGGCACAGTGTTAGAGCTGCCTTTGGCACTGACAGCGTTATTGCTAATGAATAGAGGGGGCAAGTTTCTAAAGAAACTGTGGTGCTGCGTCGGTGGGAAGTATAACAAGATAATTTGGTTTTATCAACTGGGATGATAAGGTGAATTGGCCACCGTAAAGAGATTCGAAAGCTGATGTTTCGAGCGTTAGCCCTTCGTCGGAGCGAATCGCCGTTGGTTTGAGAGAGTGCACGTTTGTCACGTTTGTCACGTTTGTCCAAAGAAGCCAAGATTTTTAAGGCTTTATATGTAGCTGACTTTTCATGCATGGCTTCTTAAAACGTCTGCGGTGAGTAGGAGAGTTATTTCCATAACTGACCCGTAATCACGTTAAACAGTTTAACGCGAGTGCAGATTCATCAATAATTTTGCTGTTTAAAATGTGAAGGCGCTTTATACAAGGAATTTAAGTTGTTATTTTATATTTTCGTCCATGTAACATTGTCGAAAACGTCGCCGTGTGGAAAGTAGATTTATTCTTGTAGTTCTTTGAGCTGTGTAAGGCTCATGTTTGATTTCATTTTAACCTGAGCTGTTTCAGTTTCCAAGCATGTGTCTGTTCTGTTCAAATTTTACCCTTGGTATATAATCTGGTAATTCAATTTGTTTCATATTACCAGGACCTCCTGATATTACGTATATACATGTATACCATACAGCTAAACAAAGGAAAATGGAAAATACCAACTTGCAACAAGGGTAATTTAATTGAAGCACAACATGTACCTTTAGAGATATTCACCTTGCAAAAAGGAGTTCAGTATTTGCGGTACGATTGAGTGACTTATCGCATTTAAATTAGTAAAAACTGGATCATTGGACAATGCAAGTCAGGACGGTTTTCATTTACTGAGCCATCATGGTATATGAGCTTATATACCATGGCCCACAAATATGGTAGGTGTACATATTGATCAGTAAAAACGGCCGGGCAGCTCAAATATTGCAATTCTGTGAGGGATTTTAATAAAACAGTTATTCCACTTGTGCTTGTTGGATATGAGATGATCATAGCCAACTTGGCTATACCATGTCCGATATCCAACGAGCGCTCATGGAATAATTGTTAAATAGACTGATCAACGTTTAGCTATTATGGCGACCAACCGTGCTTACCGTTAAGTGGCATAGCGCTGGTCAAATACAAACTCGTCACAACCGCAAAAGCTAGAAAGACCCTCATCTTTCCTAGAAGACAAAACATCCAACTGAAAATTTGGTTATTTCTGATACAAACAACAACTATTTCACCAGTTTTATCCACAGGAAAATAACGAGTTTATACTGACCGGCAATATCACTACTGCTAGAACTCAACTCAACATTTTCTCCCCAATATATTTTCAGCAAGTTATAGCGAGTTACATTTAATTTTTATAGTGAAAAACGTTCGCAGTTAAATAACTAGTTGATAATTCTGGTATCAAATGCAACGGAGAAAGGTGGTTAGGTGCAGGTTACTCATTGTATTCCATGTGATATCTTTTGGTATCTTTACCATATTTAACTGGGACTAGGCTCTTCGTTTTTTTTAATACTTTAAGAAGTGGAATAGTCTTCCAAGCATCCGAAAAAAGTTTCCACTCCCTTCTAAATTTAGATACCCAGTGGGACTATGGGAATTGTAGAAACGATTCTTGAAATTAGAAACGACATTTTTCGCCACAATTATTAGAGATAAAGTTGTCAGTCTATCGGCACAACGGCAAACTCAAATGCTTTTTGTAATTTCAGGCTGTATTGTCGCATCCCCTCGATCGTAAAGGAAAACGCGTGGATCGCATTTTCAACGGTTCATTTCATTCGGGATCGACAACTCGTTCAGTCACAAAGTTTTGATATAAATAAAGATTCACATTAATTAAGGCTTAACAAGTTAGAGATACTAAAGTTTGGAAGTAAATTTAGCACACGCACCTTTGTCTTTGGCTTGTCCCGTTGCTTGATCTCTAAGGGTAAAAATTTTGTTCTTGAATATCGCACCAGATTTTTGTGGTCTTATTTTCCACCAAGATGACAACCTGTTCTATACGTCAGAATTCTTTTGTCTTTGTTTGTATGCTTTTGTTCGGTAGCGCCTTGAAAATGATCAAAGATTAATCGTTTCGTCCGTCGGAGTAGCAAGTAACAAATGACCACAAGACGAGCCGGTCGGAATTTGCCGTAAGCTGTAAATTTTATTCGCAAAGGTCAAAGTGTTGGAAGATATGTGACAGCGATTACAGGAAGTTTTGTGCCAAATAACTTTTGAACAAGAAAGAATGATCATCAGCACTTGCGTTCAAGATAATTAAAAGGGGAATATATAAGCTTTGCTTGTTGTTTGGTTATCTTGAAAACAGTGAACCCGCCCAAAATACCGCCCCGTGCAGTTTTGCATCGCCAAATTCACAGACTAAGAGCGGTAACTTTCTGACTTTTATTCAATCAGAATGTACTTCATTTTAGCATTGTATCTTTGGCCTAGATCAGGCGTAGCTACGTAGCAATAGACAAAAGGTAGTTAAAAGACAATCCACCGAAAAAGCCTATACCAGCCTCGAACTGGCGCATTTAGTTTTGACCGCGAAATAGAGACGGATGTTCGACATTAAGCTTTTAACTCAAATTAGTAAGATTAAAAGTTTCTTTACAACTTTTTTTTTTGCTTTCTCGTGACGTGCGTTTGTTGTCATAGAAATATTAGTATGTTATTGATATCAACTGAAATTCTCTCTGCTGTTTTAAGTCCTAACTCGTCCCCAGTCGTCTCGTATCAGAAAAAAATAACGGGCGCGGAGCCATGATCCATCGCGTCTTGCTATTTTCTCATAGGAGAAGACTGGGGATAAGTAAGGTTTTAAATCCATTTTCTGTAATTATCTCCTACTCAGTTGAGGAGACTAAATCAAATCAACTAGAATGCTTTCCTGAAATGATCAAATCAGAATCTTCATTCATTCATTGTCATGGCGCTTCCAGGTCTTAGAGTTGTCAACCCCGTGAGAGTAACAAACTAAAAATAAACAAGGATGGCTTTGCATTGAACGAGGAAGATTGAAAGCGATTGTATCTGACAAGCTTGAAAACTTTAGGCTAAATCAAACTTGTTGCATCCTTTAATTTAAAGGAACACTGTCACCATTTTTAAAATGATTTTGGAAATCTAAAAAAAAAAAACATCGATCTTTGTAAGCTAAACAATATAATGGGTTTTTTTGTAGAGCAGTGCTCGACAAATTATTAGAACCCATTAGGAAGTGAGGATGGCTAACGATGGCGAGGATGGAAACGGATTGTGATATGGATTTTTGAAAAAGCGTCAGGATGTCAGTTTTTCAAAGGTTCAAGTTTTGTTCTTGCAGTGTGGACTTTAATCATTTAGTTAGAGCTAATTAAGTTCTTATTACATGATAAATTTAGGGACCATTTCGTGAATTTATAAGAGTTTTAGGCAAATATATTGTGACAGTGTCCCTTTACGCAAGCACTGTACGATTTTCATCCATTCCGAAACGAATTAAGTCCTAATCGAAATTAAGTCAACGTAACTCAGCGATAAAGATGGCATTGATGTCGGCGAGCTAATAGGCACTCGGAAGCACTTTTAATGCACTTTAAATACTGATTTCTCTTTGTGAAAATTAATGGACCATTTCCGGGAACAAATTATTCTGTACTCAAAGATGCAGGTACGTGTTGAAATTCAGATAGTTTAGATTCCTTGCACATGTGGTCACTTGACCTCTATTGCGCTTGAACATCACTCTACCAAAGCATAAAATATTGCTGTTACTTGCATTGTCACCGAATTTAGGTACAAAAACTATGTTTTCGTAATATTTGGTTATGTTTTTGCGGTGAAGTTGTATTGGAAAATTGCGCGGCTTCCCTGAAGTACTGAACGGATGGTCTCCTAAACAGATTTCACTGAATAAAACAGATGCTCAAGCACAAAAATTTCTGAAAGATGGCGCGATTAAAGAGACGCTGCCACGGACATTTTTCGGCTTTTTTACTAAAATGGCCACAAAATTATGAGTTCTTTCACCCATACAGGAAATGCTCCTAAAACATAAAGAGATGGATATGAAGCAATTGTTTAAGGAAGAGGGTGACCGAGAATAGTTTTCATCAATGTTTCCAAATCACAAGGACAGAACTTGAAAAAGTCACCCTGACTTTTTCGAGTTGAGATCTAAAGCTCCTGATAGTTTCACGATGATATCACTCCTTATAAAAGCTTCAATGCATTGGTATAGTAATTTTACCAAAACGTGACCACTGTCTGTCGGTTTCCATTGCTGTAAACACATTTTTGGGCTGGTGGATTTTTGAAGTTATAATCGTGGCATGACAGTGTCCCTTTTAACTGCTTTCTACAATTACGCAAAAGGGATACATTTAAAATTTATAGCCGTTGTGCAGCTACAGAAACATATGCGTAATATTGTCAGAGATATTTTCAGCCAGTAGCAACACAAGACACAATCTACCAGGAAAGCGAATTCTGAATTCTCTTGTCGGCCTCACAAAGAGTTGAAGAGTATCAAGGGCGCATTTAGCAAATATTCGACAAATTAGTTTTATAGTGGTATCCGTTACGTATAGCTAGTAGTAGACTGATATCAACATTTATCCACCAAGACTCTGTTATCTACTAACGAGATAACATTTTTTCCAATTTTTCAACTGCCTTCGCGTCGAGATTCACAAAATTGTACATTGCAACCCATTAAGGTTCTAAACTTGAAAGGATAACAGAGAAATCTGTAATGGGCGGACCTGTAAGTTGGTCATGTGATATCAAAGTTATTTTTTTTTTAATTTCGGTTTATTTATTCCAACAGGCCTAATAAAACTGATCGAAGCCTAGAATCGAAAGTTTATAGTTACAAGTTTTCCATTATGCAACTGCGTATGAAAAATTTCTTTCTATTATTCAGTTTAGTTGAAACCAAGAGAATACCTGCATATTCTCTTGATATTCTCTTGGTTGAAACGCTGGTCGGATCAAATTCAGACTTCATGGTGCCTTGGCCACTTTACCAGAATGAGCTTGAGATTACAAATTAAAATTGCGTTTCAGCTTGGAATTAAGGGAAAGGCGCTGTTCGCTTATTGTTCTCGCGTCCGGAGCGATAGGTGTTCTTAGGTGAATTTTAATTCAAATTAAACCAGTAACACAAAATGTCTCTTATTAACACACGATAATTAGCCAGCTTAGTCACGGCTTCAGGTTACCAGTTTGAATCACTTGACACATGCGGCGACGGACAATATTTTCATTTCACACTTCATATAACACTCCGGCTCGATCAAAGCTATCCAAACCCTAAAACATTTTGTGTATTCAAATCAAACTTTGCTCCTTATCTAAGCTTCCCGTATTGGGACCCTCTGTTTTCCTAGCGTTTTTTTTAACAAATAAACGAATAAACATGGCAATTATTTGTCCAGAGGTATGACTATTATGCCACCCACAGTAAAAACTTTTCCGTTTCTATAACTCGCCACGGTAAAATTGTCCTTATCGGCTTCTAATAAAGCTTGACTAGCCACTTCTATCCCATGGTCTCTGACAGCACCAACATAAACAACAGACACTATTTTATAGCGTTTTCTCGTGCCCTCTTTCATCGCTTCGACACGGCGTTTCACAAGCTGACACACGTTCTTGCCCAAGCGGTCACACGCTTCGCGATTGTACTCTGTCACATTCTCAAACTGTAGTTTAAGCGTTTCTTGAATAATGTCTTGGATTGCGTTATTCTCCCTTTCAATAGGTCCAAGCACGGAGGAGCATTTTCTTGAAGAAGAAGGCGAACTATCTAGGCTATTCTGTGAACCAGTGGATTTTAACGAAGCCGTCCATACATCGGGATCTGGTGAAAGTGTCGTGGGTGAAGGTTGATTCAAGGTCTGTGACGATCGTCTAGCCCTCCCTCTATCTTCTGGATTAGATTTAGAGTTGAAATGAAACGAAAATAATGACAGTTTCCTTGATCTTTTTCCTGGCTTGGGCGAGAATCTCGTTTCAGCTTTTTCTGGAAACGTGTTGGCATAAATATTCGCCGGTCCTCCATAACTTGGTCGCGGTGTGACTTCGTGACCAGATGTGAAGTGAAATGGGTTGGAGTTTTGCCGTTCCCTCGGAAACCACGAGCCATTTGTTTCATCCATAACTTAGAGTGACTCTTTCAGAATACCTTGAAGAAATCCTCTCAGGATAAACTTTTCGCTTGTTTCAGAGACTTTGAACAGACGACAGGGCCCAACAGCGCTTGCGAGAGCCGTAAGCGAGAAGATCATGTGAACTACAAGTGCCGTGTACTGAAAGATACGTTCTTAATTTACAAATTTATCGCGGTTGAAATCGTTTCAATGCGCTTCCGGCAACAAAGTGTTGGTCAATCACTTGATCGATCGGGCGATCCTTTAATTCCGACGCATTGTGTTAAAAGCAAACAAATGTTGCAAAATCTGATAAAAAACAGTTAACTTAAGATGATATAAAGCCTGCTTTCCCACATAGGTGGTTATACTAGGGGGGTCGTGAAAAGATTTTCGACGTAACATTTACTAATCCAGTATATATCAAGCTGCGCAATTTCTCGCACAGCTTATCCGGAGCACAAAAATGCAATTTTTGAGGAATATTATATATTTATTTATACCAAGATAATACTTCCGTCTAGTAACATGAAAATCATTTTTAATCTCCCAAGGTCTGACAAGGAATTTTTGTGTGAACTGCTTAACTCTTTCGTAAAAGTGTTAAAAATTTGTTTGCTATTTGCATACTAAATGCTCGAGAAGACAATGGGTTTCATAGCCTGGAGCCTGTTGTGGTAAGATCGAAATGAGACGTTAAATGCTTCAGGTGCATTAATCGTTTTTGAACAAAAGGTTCGATTTCAGATGACTTATAAAAGTGCTTTATTTATTTAGCTTTTAGTCGGCTGCAGTAAAGCGTGAGAGCGCACGATATTCTAAGCGATTTGTGTCCACAGCATGCAGCAGTAAAGACAATGTATAACTTTTGAGTACTTGATATCTCAGCTTGAACATAAATATTTTCTTAATTACGTGTTGGAGTGTAAGATTTGATCTGTAGCGCGCGCATGTGCTAGAAGCCTGCTAGTTCTCTAAGTATTAACCACTACAAAGATGAATGTCTCCCCCTCCTCAGTATATGGTTTGTTAGTTTTGTTTAAAGGATATAAACTAAACAGCTCATAAAATCAAAACTGAATACATATAATCATCCATGTTGGTATTGTTTGCTTTGAATGTTGTTAGGAAAACTTCAATCCTAGACAGTTTTGTTCTTAATTTTCTCCAGACCAAAGAACCTGCAGTCAAGTGTGAAGTCTCTAACGACAAAGTTCATCCTTGAAAACTGATTTACATAATCGAATCTTAACCCCGCACCTAGAACGAAATATCAAACTTGGTGGCAAATGTCCGAAGTGTTGCAATCGATCACTATGAAACTGATCAGCATATTACATTAACCCAATTTGCAGGCTGTAACCGCGTGATCACGGTAATTAATTATCAAGTAACGTAAAGAAAACTGACATTTCAGTGACTGCCTTGTCCCCAGTCACCCTCCCTTAACCCTGAAAAAGCCTGTGGAGGAGGCATTGTCAGTGAGATCATTGCAAAAAATTACATGTTAATGTTTGTTAGTGATACGTTGCTGGTGGAAATTAAAACCTACATTAAATGAAAATGTTGACAGAGAGACTTTTTCTCTACGGCTTTTATTAGTATACTTTCCTGCAGACTTCAAGTCAAGTCTGTTCAATCACCGGTATATTGTCATTTGTTACAATAAGGTTCCAGTCTTTTTCGTCACGTTTAAACTTGATTGTTCTAGTCACCGTACAACACTCCTCGTACATTTTAATGGGAAAAAAAGAAAGCTGAAACCTGACTGTACCCATTAGCAAGCAAAGTTTCACAATAAGCTGCCTTGAAAAAGGTTATATACAAACTGGGAATCTAAATTTGTTCACAAAAGTGACTGTAAGCCCGTATTAAGCCTGTATTGAACCAAATCCCGCTCTGTGATTGGCTACCCGAGCGGTCAAGATGGAGCTATCTTGTTCGCTCGGGATTACGCACTTTGCCCCGCCAGTACAATTTCTCTCAGAAGAAATCTTTTTCCCATATAATAAATCCTTTATTGACCGAGCTTGTTCGGTCAATATGGCTGGATATTGGCCTTTTTTGCGTGTTTGTGCGAGACGAAGTTGAGGTCCATAAACACGCAAAAAAAAGAACCAGGCCAATATCCAGCCATCTTGACCGAACAAGCTAGGTAAATAACCCATGTAGTACCAAAATGTGTTCATATTAAATCGTGCGTAATTGGTGACGTTAACTGCTGTGGGTCTGTTGTCTGACTCGATCCAAGTTGGATTATGACAGAAAATGACTGAAGGTTGCCTCATTCTGTAAAGAAAATCGGCAATTCTCCCTACAAAATAATCCTGGTTAAAAGAATTTTATTCCTCAAAGAGTGACCACAATTTTTTCGTCTCCTTCTTGCGGCTTACTGAAATTTCCTGATATTTATCATGCATGGGGATGCCTATATGGCCAGCGGTCTCAGTAAGATAAAAGTTCAGATGAATATATATAACGCTTGGATGCAGGAGACCACGCAACTAAGAATAAAACTATATAATTTAGTTTTATCAACTGGGTTGATAATGTCAATTGGCCACCGTAAAGAGATTCTAGAGCTGACGTTTCGAGCGTTAGCCCTTCGTCGGAGCGAAAGACGAAGGGCTAACGCTCGAAACGTCAGCTCTTGAATCTCTTTACGGTGGCCAATTGACATTATCAACCCAGTTGATAAAACTAAATTATATTGTTATACTTCCCACCGACGCAGCACCACAGTTTCTTTAGAAACTTACCCCTTCTAAGAATAAAACTAGTTGGCTTGTTATTGCCGGATCTCTTGATAAAGAAATGCTCGTACCAGACGTCACTCTAAGTGTTATAAAACCAAATTGATTGCAAGGCTGGTACTACGGCAAAAGGGCAAATCTATTGGCCAATATTTCAAGTAGCAGAGCTAGTCTTCATCAGGGCCAGTACTTAATACAAGGAAGTACTGGCCCTGAAGAAGAAATATTGGCCAATAAATTTTGCTCTTTTGCCTTGCAATCAATTTGGTTTCAGATAGATACTTCATAGTTTGTCACACGTTCTATCCCAGTCGTGAGCATGCAAAAATTTAGCTGGGGCAAAGTACGAGTCCCAAGTCTGTCTAATGAGGGGTTTTGATAACCTCAACTGGTAAAAAAAACAAACACTTTCCTGCACAACTAATGAAGAAGATTTATCTCATTGAGTACAAAACCAGCTGGACAAACAGATAACTATTGCCGGTATAGGACTAAAATTTATCAGAAAAATACGCCGACGAATTCAATCTCATTAGTCTAATTTTTAATCCGATTGCAAAGTTAAATCTACACATTTATAAAAGTATGACATTTCTACTGGCGGGAACATTCCACTTTAGCTAAGTCTACATTTTTTGAATGGATGGGAAAGAACCCTTGAGGCGGTGTTTGAGTTCTTTCAATGCTCGAAGATGTGGCCGCCAGTTCACAATTAGGTACATCGATAATCATAGGAAGAAATTAAAAGGTCATAAAAGGTCGTATTTCTTTTGTTAGCAGCTCGTTCCCTGTTAACATAGCATGAACGTTATCACAGATGCGAATCCGAACAAGGAATCATTCCTAAAACTCGCGGCTGCGAAATTGTCTCTTTCATTTTCCCAGAGTGTTTGAATGACAGCAAACATTCCCTCATCCCTCACGGAGCCAATGTAGGCTTGGCAAACAACTTTACATTGCACGTTTTCTGTGTCCTTCATGGAAACCACAAGAGTTTTCAGAATCTTACAAATGCTTTTGCACACGCGATCACAAGTCTCGCGTTTGTATTCCTTCATGGAAACTAGATGCGCGCGCAACACATGCTGTATAAGGTCATGTATTTTAATATCCTCCTCTTTGAAAAAAGCTTGTTCTAGCACTGGTTTCGTTTGAGACTCTTTACTACTTACAACTAGTGTTTCTTCTCTGCCTTTCTTTTCTTCGTTTTCAATAGTTGTTGTAATTTGTTGGTTTGGAGGAAGCTGAGGATCTGTGTTTCGTCTCTTTCGTTCTTTCTCGCTTGCGTGCTGCGATGGTTTAAACATTGTCTGTAGTGAAAGTTTACGTGTTCTCTTACCAGTGGTTTCTTTCTCGGTGTTAGCTTCTTGTTTGCTTGTCCCAGTCGATGGATTTCCAGCGAAAATTCCGTGCAACGACAGTGGTGAAATCCTTTTTGTGATACTTAGTTTTCTTCTTCTTTCAGATGGTGGAGGGGGCTTCGGTTCATCATTTTCTTCATGAACTCCATTTCCACTAAAACTTGGCGCGTTAAATGCAAGAAAATCAGAAATGATTTTCTTGGATTTCTTTATCGCTGTCTTTCGGCTATCTTCTTCGTCGGTTTCATTCGTTCGGTCGGAAGACTTCGACGTCGATCCGGCGTTAAACGAAGACGCCCTCGCTGTCTTTCGGTTTCCTGTCGACGCGTTAGTTAACTCGCCTTCATCGACAGTTTCTAACGTAACCACTGAACTGCACGCTGAAATTTCGGAAACAGCATCATCGTTATCCTGATCGCTGAATACGTTGTTGGATTTCATGTTGTCCATTAGCAAGTCTCGCAAAGAGCTATCCAGCTCGGGCGAGTCGACACTCGGCAACTGATTCCGTAAGTCAAGTACGTCGAGAGGCTTTGACTCAAATCCGGGACCAGATGCGAAAACCAAGGCGGGCGACGCTTGTGCGTTATTGTTCCCGGACAAAACATTAGTTTCGTTGTTGAAATATGGAGAAATTTTCATCATAGGAACTTTAACCGTAATTTGACGATGCACACTCATCCTTGTGGAGTTGGTGAAGTTCCGTTTATCGCGAAACAACAATGTTTAATTAGCTATTGCTAGTGAGCTGTATCAAGTTCCCCCAAGGCCACCTGAACGTTAATCAATGAAGTTTTGTCAGCAGATGCACCTTGTGGAAAGTTAGGTGAATAAAAAAATTGTAAACTTATTCATTACCTGCTGATTTCACACCAGAGATCACGGTATGAGATCCAAAATATATAATTATTCAGTTGATTTGTTCAGAACGAACGAAGTCAAAATATCATATAAAGTTCAAACCTTAAAGCTCGGATGTTGCGAAAGACAGAACCAGTTTTCCCAACGCCAAATTACATCAAGATACTTTGATTTCTGTTGCAACTTTTCCGCAGCTGTCCATATTTTTCTCTGTTTAACGCGAGTTTTAATAGAATTTCAAACTGTTTTAGGAATTACCCTAGGGCAACAATTTAATAACACTGTCATTGACCGAAAGACAATGAGGGAGCACATGTACAACCGCATCTCAATTGATGTGTTATTATCTTATCTCGCCAAACCAATCCTGTGTTTTTCCATATGACTTTGAATTCCAAATCTGTGTTTGAAATCTATGCCTAGTTGTCTATGTAAACGCGCGCAACTCATCGGTGGCAATTTGAACCTGACTGAAAATTTAATGGTGCTAATTTTTCAACAAACATCACGTTTCTGTTGTTTATAAAACGCCTCGAGCGAATTCAGTGGATGTTTTAAGGTAACAAGCGACAGGGGTTTGAGGTGTTTTGATGACATTTGTTTCATCTAGGGCCATATATGGACACCGTTACCAGCCGTTACGTTTCTTTTTGCAAACAGCCACACTCAATCAGTGTAAATTACGTGCTAAAATGGTGCCAAAAGATTGCAAACACTTTCTGTAAGTCCACTCAACCCTTAATTTTGGGAATTAAGGCATATATTCTCTTTTGTACTACACAAAACGTCTGTAATACTCTTCATTCTTTCAAAGATTGTTTACGATAAAATGCAAAGACTTTCTACGATTATAAGACCCTAATAAGAAGGCATCAAAACTTAAACATTCGTACGTACTTGAGTTCCACAGTAACCATGTATGTCTGTCCCACGGAACAGGAAATTTAAGCACTCCATTCGAAATTTAATTATCTTACCTGTCAAAATCGATTCAAGCTACATGCGTTATCTATGTGAAGTCAGATTCATAACAAACAATTAATTACTTTAACACCTGGGAAATAGCTCAGAAAACCCGTTACAGATCTTGGACTCAGATAAAAAGGCGGCAACAATAGAAGGAATGCCATACCAACTTTCGCAAATTCATGCTGTTCTTTTTTTCTCTTTGCGGTGTGGGTGTCAATATTTCCGGAGAGAAAAACCACACACACACACAAACCGCCCCTTTTAGCCTCCTTATATTTCTCTCTTCCCAATGTTCCCACGGGAGCTGGTACAGTGCACGGACACAACAGAAGATTCTACGCGAGTGAGATCGCAAGAACAAGTGCTCGGCCTACCAAGCGAGCTGGTGTTACAGTGGGCGTGGGGGGTGGGTGTGGGGAAGTGAAAACGTGTAACTCAGTATGTAGTCTCTGCCAATGATGTCCTCGCTCTAGAGCTAACAATAATCAGTAAGTGGTTCAGAGCCTTCAATTGCTAATATATAGATTTAGCCAAGTCTAAAAGCCGAGCCCCGTATCTCTTCCTGGTTCTTAATAAAACGTTGCATCAAGCCAAGAAATTTCTAAACACGTAAAAAGTGGGGTCACCGTGTTTGTTTCCACGTGACAGTACTGACGGATAATCATGGCTATTTGCACTAGTACTTCTCTAGCAACAACCGCGCATAACCCCCAAAAAAACTAGGCAAACAAGCTCCATGTTTTCCTCAAAGCTTGCAGCATCCCACAACACTTGACTTGAATCTATTGTTTATTCACTTATGTACCAAAACAATGTCTTTGAATACCTTTGTTTTTACCTTACGTTCAAAATAGACTTATTTTTGATATGCGCTGTTCGACCCTAAATAGCTAAATCCATACAATTTAGTTCAATTTCCAGGAAATTTCTGGAAATTTTTTTTCTTATTGAAAGGAGACACCCATTCTTACTAAAATCGAGAAATAAAAAAACTGAAGGTCACAGTACTCGTTATCGCGATAGAGCTGCCGAATGAGCGCCACGACGGTGAAACTGATAGTCATTCTGCTGTGAAAGTTTCGACGTGCTAATTAAAATCTGTGACGCGCGCTATGACCAAACAAGTCTCTGATTTTTCTGTTCGTTTGGCCAAGTTAGGCAAGGAATTTAACTCGGCAACTCACATATGACGCCGGGCCGGAAATCAAACCCGGGCCACATTGGTGGAAGGCGAGCGCTCTCACCACTGCGCCATACCTGCTTCCCCAAAGAATAGTGCGTTTTGTTGCTTCGTTTAATATAGCGCTTTTCTGCTTCTTTTCTGATGCGTAAACACGTACATTTGTTCTCAAGATGTTATTTTCCTATCAATGACGAAATAAAAACGTGCCGAGGCAGATTACAGAGTGCACCCAACCTCTATCGGTTCAAGCGTTTCTCAAATGAAAAGGACCTTATTTTCATCTTATTTTATTTCTGTTAGAACGTATTCTACCTATTTCCATCTTATTTTATTTCTGTTTGAATCTCTTCTATTTACTATGGGGACCAGTTTACCGTTTTTTACTTAGCATATAATTTCAAGCGAGTCTGTCCTACACGAGGTATGGATATTAAGGAGTCGTCCTAGGCAGGGTATGGCTTCAAGACTTTCGTCGAGTTTTAAGCGCATCCGAAATCAGAAACGTCCGTCAGTGTTTATTAGCCGGTCATCAGTCAACATAAGATCATTTTCGGGACTAGATATTAGAGCTAGAGTATGAAAACGTTTTCCTTGGTCCTAAACAGGGTAGGTGTTTGACGTTTTTCTTGTCCTAAACAGGGTTAGGGTTTCAAACCTCCAGTCCTGCAGCGGCACCCCTCTACCCTAACATGGGTGAAGTAGGGTTCCACCGTGGAGGCTGGCAGGCAAAGAGAAATGCTTGTATAAACTTTCGATAATCTCCTTGAGTTCAGTCTAAGCTTAAGCTTCTGGTCAGTAGCATTAGGCATGTAAGGCGGGGGTACGCATGAATTTGAACAAAATTTTTAGGACGTTTTAAGAAGGAATTTAAAAAAATTGGTTTGGAATGCCACCAAACAGTTAACCCCGATTTGACTGGTACATAACTGATAGCACTAAAATTTGCTGATGCTGCACTCGAAAAAAGTTTTATTTTTATTCTTAGATTGATTTACTCAATCACGATTTTCAGTTCAAATTGCTCGTTACGAAAAATCAATGTCAACATTAAGTGATCGTTTTCCATTTACTGTGTGTCTGGTGGACAGTCAGCCAGCTCGGCTTCGTTGACATCATAGTCCTTCATTGCCTTATCCAGGAAGTACCAGTGTCCAAGAATTCCAACGTCAAGAACTCGCTGAGGAAAACTCTTCCATCTTGGCTGTACGTATTCACAGTGTTTCTCGTATAGATCGCAACTGGGTCCAAATTCTGACACCCATACGAGCGACAAGAATCCGAAACTTTGAATTCTTATCCGCTCTTGATTGCGATATTTCAATAGTTTCTGTACATAATCGTCTGAAGCTGGATTCCTTATAAAGTGGCTTAACTGTAGCAATTCATTAGCGCATTCTAACACAGCGTCTTCGTACGAATTCGCGTCAGGATTTTTCTCGTAAACGTAGTACAGTCCAAGAAAGGTTGCTAACGTTGTCGCTGCACGTAATGGCTTCTCTTTCACATGCTGACAAAAATCCTTAAAAACAGCCTTGTAATCCACGAAGACATTATAAGCTGACCTACCAAGTTTTCTTTGCTTTAGGTTTTCAAACTGCGGTAAAAACATGTTATTGATGCGGTTTACATTTCGAAACGCACTCCTCACCCGAGCCGCCATTTTGTTTTGTCTGACGTAGTACGCATAATCAGTGATCTGACAACAGCTGACCAAAGTAGGCTCACGTAAATTTCACGTGGTAAAATCGCACAACAAATGGTACGATTTATTTATTGAATGCCTATGTTTTTGCAATCTGAAAAATGGTATGTATTTGCATGTTATCTTTGCTTTGAAATTTTACTTCGATTTCTGAATTAATTGAATCCAAATTTGTGAATACGTTGCGTTTCGAACGGAAATGTTCTAGAAGCTCCATGAAATCGTGTTATTCCGGTATTATATAAATCTGCTTGTTAAGCCGGGTTCACAAGTGCGACGCAAATGCCAATGCAAACGCAAGCGACGTTCACACGTTGAGCTTGGTTCACACGTGTAAAACCCAAGTGCATTTCCGTTGCCCCGGTTCACACATGCTTCCTTGCATTTGCGTCGCACGTGTGAACCAGGCTTTATATTGCACCAACCGCAGCAGTCTCGTAATTTCTTTCTTATTAAATTAATTTCTATTTTGTTGGTAGCCAAAGGAGGGAAAGTCAAAAGTACATTGCAAAAAAATTGTACACCCTAATTCAAGAAAAGCTACAAAGTTAGCAAGGCAAGCACATAGGGATGAAAAACTACAAAGGTGCAGTGAATTAACCGGTAACACTTACCAGTAGTGAGTAGAAGTCAACAATTTGAGTTATTTAATTGGTGTGCGACAAATGTTGACTGCACACTTGTAGACTTGAATAACTTTTTAAAGTAAATATTGTTTTACCATTACCACTATCGAGAATTGAGAGCAAAGGGCCATAGCATTTTATATTAACCCGCCTCCTTATAGACAATATTTTTTCTGAAGGGGCTTTGAAAGTCATTTCTTAGGGGGCAGCTCTGTTGACATTCGTTGATTTATCGAATATTTTAGAGGTTGTAAGGGGAAAGTTGCCCTTTTTTCTGAAGGAGTTGAAGAAAAATCAGGTTCTTATAAGGGGGTATCACTTGCCATGGCCAGCTAGAGCTCTCGGACATTATTAAATGTTGTTTTTTTGTGGTTTGATTTTATTATAACATTGCTTTTATATAGGAAGAAGACTGAAAGAAACTATCTTCTTCAAATTAAAGGTATTACAATGTTTCAATACTACATTATCGAAGGGGTGGGGTGGGGTGGGGTGGGGTGGGATGGGGTGGGGTGGGGTGGGGTCGGGTGTGGCGTGGGTAGTAGTAGTCCTGGGAGAGCAGGGAGCTGGAAGTGGGATTCTCAAGGTGAGGGAATAAAAGGCTTGGAAAATGGGAGGTTCAGACCCTTTGCAGCCCTCCCCCCCCCCCCTCCCCCCGCTTCCCCTACATTATTTAGTCTGAAAATATGTCAACTACCTTGTGCCTCAACCCAAGCAACATCATGCCTTTGGTTAAGAGTCAAGGAGACAAAGCCCTGATGTGCAGCACTCTTGAATACTAATGTCTCACAATGAATGTTTCTGAGTGAGCTGTGCATGTGCAAGAATTTGAACTGAAGGTGTTAGCAAAAATTTACTATGACCTTGCTTTTTCTTGCAGTTGGTGAAAGGTTTAGATGGTTTTATGAGAATATAGAGGACGACAAAGTACAATATTCCTGTTCTGAAGTGTGTGCACTGATTGAGAGGTACTTTTCTTTCATTGATCTCTGCTTCATTGATCTCATTAGTCTCATTGGCGACCAGGAGTCACAATTTCAGACCTGATTTCAAGTTTATTCTAAATCTTGGCCACCCCCTCCCCCAGATCAACCCTCGCAACCCTTCCCCAGCCATACTCCTCAAGTCTTAAGTTCCATATAATTTGCCCTTGCCAGACCACTAGTTAGACATGTCTCTTCTAATTTATATCCTTTGAGGTGTCTGTCTGGGTCTCTCTCCTTTCATCTTCCCTGGGAACATGCAGTGATGCAAAAAATCGTAAACACCATAGTATTTATTTTCCAGCTATTTACATCGGTTTGATCAGGAGCTTCAACAGATCAATGAACAGAACAGTATAAAAGGAAGACAAGGCAGAGCTCATGCATCTAGAGAGGACACAATAAAAATAATCATTGAACGTGAAAGAGATCTCTACAACACCTGTGGGATAGGTACATGTAGGCTTCTAACTTCATACAGTTTTACAAAGTTCCAAGAAGTTGGTTGTACACTTCAGACCCATACATTTATGTGCTATCTTCATTGGTCTGCTTAAACCTTCATTTTATCAACTGTACCAACACCAATAAGTACCCTACCCCCTCCCCCCCTCCCAAATTCAATTATTCTAAATAGACCATTTTGTAATAAGGGCCCCAATTTCAATAATCCCCACTATATATTTTGATCAGTACTTTACAATATCTCAAGTTCAAAGTGAATTTTAATTCATTTGAGCAGTTTCAAGTTGACCTGGCAAGGGAGAAGAAAAAAACAAATGCCCTCTTCTGAGTAAATGCCTCTCTGTAAAATAAATGCCCTCTCTTGACCAAACATAATTTAATAATAGCGTCAAATGGTTTTAAAATCAATTTTTTGGGTGTACATTATACCAAACTGCTCCTTATAAAGAGGAGCATTCTAAACAGTCTGAAGTTTGCAATACTTAAGCCGAGAAGGGCTGACTCATGAACAAAGCTTTTAGTTTTGTCAATTTACTTATTTCAAACATGCTAAGTTCAAACGAAAACGTTTTTGCAAAAAAAGTTCAGCTTTGTGTAAACTTTAAAGCTTTTAGCCCATTCTCGTCCCCATAGGTTGCAATGGCTCTTATTGGAGTTCTCAGCGGTTTGACATACAAACGAGGCTAAAGGGTCATTGTGCATTGTGTTGTCCGATGTTTTGACCCTTTCGCCTCGTTCGCATACTGTCTTTACAAAAGAATATATTATCGCAGGCTCAACTTCAATAACAGCTATCCTTTTGGTCATGAGCATCAAGAATTGAGACCCCTTGTTACCTCCAACACTGGAAGTCTGTAATTCATGGACTCTTTGTCAAATCTGAGAAATCATATTGGCTGAAAATTACAGATGGAGTACCCTGCGCATGCTCAAAAGTTGGGGGAAGCCAAAGTCTCAATTCTTGCTGCTGACCCAGTGGCGGATCCATGGGGAGGGTCGAGGGGGGGGGGGGGGTTGTGGACCCCCCTTCCCTAACCGAATTTTTTGTTTCTTACTACGCTTTTGACGATGAAATTCTCGCATCTACAGTATCACTTATTATCACTCAACTGAGTCAAAGTTTGGACCCCCCTATCAAAAATTCCTGGATCCGCCCCTGTCACCATGAAAGGATCACAGCCTCTGGGGATGAGAATGCTTTGAGCCATGATTGATGCTTATGTCTGTTTTGTCGTTTCTTTCCTTATTTACCCAGAACTCCCAGACCTCACATCCACTAAAACGTTGGCTCAATTCAAGTAAGTACAACAGCCCTAGCCTGTAGAGTGGTTTCCTAATAACCGTTATAAAACCTAACAAAATCTCTCTGGCTAACCATATCAACTGCCAAAACACTTAGTGCTTCACATCAAGCTGGTGCAAATTGTAGGAAAATTCCCTGCGGGTTACTTGTCCCATGTTTGGGTATAGAGGTGCCACTGGGGATTTTCAAACCCTGACCAGGTTTTGGAGAAAATGTAATAACGTTCGACATCTACCCTGCAGTTCAGTACAAAGGAAAACATATTTGTGCTGAAAATGAACTAATGTTGACTGATGACCGGCTAAATAAATAAATATGGCTGAATAAATACTGCTGAGTTTCTTAAAACTTGACGAAAGTCTTGAAGCCATACACTGTACCTAATAATTTTAAATATAAATTATGGATATTCATTGAGTGGTCTTTCTTTTTCTCAGGGACTGGGATTGTGGTGTGACCAGTCTCAAGCTTATGAAAATGCGAAAATTTAAATCATCTCATGCTGAAAAGAAACAAGAAACAAATGTAAACGTGGACAGTGAAACAGATGAGCAAGTTGAAGATGAAAGCATTAAAATTTAACATTTCTTCTGTGACTGAGTATTTCACTTGTTGCGCTGAAATGTTCTTTGAAAACGTTAGCTGGAAGTAAGCCACCAGGGGTCAAGAAAGTGGGAAGTCCCTCCTCGGCTTTCATAGTGCCAAGCATGTCTTTCGAGTTTAGAAATGCTGAGGAAAGTATATTTTGAGGGGCTTTTTTACAAGGGAGACTCCTGGGGAAGACCCCCCCCCCCCACCTCACCAGTGCTTATTTTGATACCCATGACACTTGGGTCGTCATGCAATGCTATACTCTTCCCTTCCCCACTGCCATTCCTTGGGTACTCCCTTATGGGCTATATGGGGACGTGTCGCTGGATAGAGTATGGTTTTTGTCCCGGTACAGAATATAGAGGACTTTGTCCTAGACAGAATCTGACAGAATATGGCTTCAAGACTTTAATCGAGTTTTGACCAAATCCGAAATCAAAAACTTTCATCAGTATTTATTAGCCATCATCAGTCAACATAAGATCATTTTCAGTCACATCAACGCAAAAATAAAACAAAACAAAATACGGGCAATTTTTACGCCCAGGGTGGGGGGGGGGGGCTACTCGCATTATACATGACGGGGGGGGGGGTCCGACATATTTTATTTGGGTTGAAAATTTCCACCCTCGGTATTTTTTTGGGTCAAAATATCTGTTACGTTTTTTTTAGGTATTAAAAAGATACGTGCGCTTATTGGGTCACATCCAGGGCGAAATTTGTGTTTTGGGGGGGTCTAAGTATCGGATTTTCGAGCAAATTTTCGTCAACCGAAAGAAAGCTGGAACTAGTCGCCTCTGACAATACAAAATGGCGGTCTTGAAAACATCAATAGGAAGTATTTCGTTCGACCAATCGTTACTATGCCACGATAGCGGATGGAGAGCAGATTGATTATAAAGTAGTTACAAAAGGAATTGGGCAGTTGAGCGTTGAAGCCAGGTTATTACCGTAGATTAGGGCGGATTGCCCTTAATTCACGCCTGACCTTTTGTCAAGCTCCGGACACCAGCATATAACCACGGTATGTTTATATACAAACCTTCTAAATTATTTACACTTACTAACAATATTTCAGTTGATGTGCCAGTATTGACGGAAGAAACCTCTCTGAAGGTAAAACTCGATCGATGATAAACTTAATTTATATTATGGAAATGCGCGTTCGTTTGAGAAACAAAATTCACAAATAAACATTTGCGATCGAGTGGCTATATTTTTGTCTATTTTCTTCGCGAAAAAAGTGAAATTCATCCCACTTTAGTATTGTTATATTTATTAAACACAGCTGGAACATTAAGAATTGATGCATTAAATAAACAGGCAAAGGTATTTTTGGTGGAAAATCTACATACATAAAAGGAAGCTTGTTGAGCACGTCATGAAGACGATTCAAATATCACGAAACTTGCATTGATGACATTGATGTTTGTAATGTGAATTATAACCCTTGAGTCTGACCATTTATGTTTCCTGAAGGTATTAAAGGAACCAACATCTAGAAGATTTTCATAGAGCAGGCCGTTAGCATGGACAACAACAAAAAAAGCCAGTCGGCCGTAACTCAGTCAAGCCTATGGAAGAAATTCTTGCTGTTCATGACCTCACCAGCTGATCCATCAAACCTTGGTGTATTAAGAATTTTATTTGGTAAGATTGATATTTTTGTTGCCTTTTTCACGATTACTGTTTATCTGACCTTGTTCAACAGATCAGAGTCCAGGGGGAGAGGGATGCCCTTGCCCATCCAAGGGCTTCTCAAAAGAGTGATGTTCATATGGTCTCTGAAAAAATTAAGGGTCTTGCAAAATTCATGAGCCTTGCACTCTTGTTTTTGGATTGGCTCTGAATCCCATGTTGTCTTGATATTTTGCAACTGTTTGGTTCTTATAAATCTTGGTCTTGCAATCCAATAATTTTTTCTGTGAGGGGTATGGAGATTTTATGTTTATTAAATACATTTTAGCAAAAAGTCAGTGCCAATTTTTTTTTCAGGATTGCTAATGATTATTGATATTCCACAAGAGCGTGGCATGCTGTACATTGAAAGGCATTTTACTGACGAAGCTTGTCACTTCTCCCTTTTTAACTTCATTCAACCTCTGTCCGTCGACTGGATGCATGTTGTATACCTTGTTATGCTTCTCGGAGCCTGTGGGATCTTTCTTGGCTATAAGTTTCGTTTGAGCTGTTTTTTGTTCATGGCGACATACTGGTATGTTTTTATGCTGGAGAAGGCCCGGTGGAACAACCATTCATACCTGTACGGATTGTTTTCAGTGATGTTACTTATGAGTGATGCTAATCGCTACTGGTGAGTCGCAATCTTGTGTTTCCATTTAAGTCAACAGGTTTCTTTGATGCATCAATTTTGTTTGCTTTGACTCACCCCTTTGTAGGAGGCGCAGTGGTCTAATGGTGAATAGAAATACTCCCAGCCGCTTCATGCTGCAGAAACCCTGATTTATGAGCTGGGAGCTAGGGGGAGCTATATGTCAGTTTGGGTGACAAGGCTTTACTTTGTGTTCTCAAAGAAGTAAACATTAGTTTAATTTGTTTATTTGCAGAAGGCACATGGTGCACAGACATTTTTTTCTTTCACCTGTGTTATAGCATTTATTGCACAGACATAATATTTATTAGTGACTGTTAATTTGTCTATTATTAATATGACAATTTTAATGGGTATTTCATTGTTGTTTAAGGTCTTTGGATGGAATATTTAATCCTGAAATAAAGAATTCTCACGTACCAAAGTGGAACTATGTTTTGCTACGTTTCCAGGTATTCGTTCCCTCTATATACATGTAGATTGGGTTTGAAGAATTTTGTAAAGGACGGTTAGTATTTAAAAATAAGATGTGACTTGTTTGCTTTGTGTCAAATTAAGAAAAATCACTAATATACTATCATTACTGGGTCAGACGGCGTGGCCTAATAATGGTTTGAGTTCCGAGATCTGGATTCGAGTCCTGACTGGGAATAAACTGCAGGGTACTTAAGCAAGACACAAAGTGTTTCTATCCATCCAGGGATATAAAATATACACTACCATTCAAAAGTAAGTTACCACCGCTCCTCTTTTTACTCACGAGACAAGAGTCTGACATCTCTCAATACGAGAATCTCATCTCCCAAGAATCCATAAAGCGGGAATTTTGGAAAAAAATTGGGTAATTATCTTGCGCGAAAACAATGAACTAGTGATTAGTCAACACAAGGATTGAGTATTTTGTCGGTAAGAAGATTGCTGATTTCTTCATTACCAATAGAGCTGATTGTAAATATATTTAAAAGATAAATACTTTTTTCAAGTAAGGCATTTGCCCACTTTACAGTGAGTATTGTGACGTAAATTATCTCTTTCCGTACTAGATTTTTCTAGTCTACTTCTTTGCTGGCATCAAGAAGATTGACATGGATTGGATGACGGGATATTCTATGACAGGACTGTCTCGTCAATGGGTGTTTGATCCATTCCGTTATTTTCTAAGCGATGAAACTATTGATCTCCTCCTTGTCCATATTGGAGGGTTAATGTTTGACCTGTCAGAGGGTTTTCTTCTCATTTTTGAAAAGACACGCCCCATTGGCATATTGTTTGGTGCCATGTTTCATGGCATGAATTCCCAGATGTTTCACATCGGTATGTTCCCATACGCCATGATAGCCACATTACCATTGTTTTGCGCTTACAACTGGCCAAAGAAAGTGTTTTCATACCTGCCGAGTTTTATCAGTAACATTTTGCCTTCGCAAGCTGAGCCTCAAGCTAGTTCGCACTGTGTATATCCAGAATTTGTCAACGTAGCAGACACTGATCAACACAAGAGTGCGAAAACAAAGATGTCAAAGAAATGTCATTCACCGACAGTCAAGCAAAAGGCCATGGTCTGCATAATGCTTCTTTACGTTGGTGTTCAGCTGTTTCTTCCATACTCACATTTCATTACTAAGGTAAAGTTTTAAAGTACTTTGATTTTGCTGCATTATAATGAGACAGTCAATTCTCTATTGGAAGAACACCTCTGGGCCTGCACAGACTGTCAGCCTTAGATAGGTGATGATCTTGTAAAGTTAAATACAGAAAAATGACTGAAAAATGGCACGCGGGGATGAACACCAGTTGTCTATCTACAGTAGTGTCTATTAAGGGAACGTTGACTGCACCACACACATTGACGAAGATCTTTTACCTAATGTCTATTAAAATTTAATAGAGACTAGGTGAAAGATCTTTTCAAAATAACCCTCGGCTTATGCAATTTCTTGACTGTCAAACAAGTTGTGCCCAACATTCCTGCACAACATTTGGTTACTCGCGTAAAACTGTTGTTGGAAAGTAGGAGTCTCAAAAACATCCTGGGAAACATGAAAAATATAATAACAAAGGAATATTTGCAAAATTAATCGTTAAATGCAGCCCTGGCTTTTCACTTGGTGAATAGTTTGCACAGCAGTCTATTTCCCTTTCTAAGCATAATTAGTAGAACTCAGCTGTGTTCTATTGGGAATGCTTGAATCTGATTGGTTCTCTGACTATTTACTATTCAACGATAGAAAACCATCGCACGCGCGTTGCTCTTTAAAGGCAAGATTTTTTCTTGATTTTTCGCTTTAAAATGGTAGCTTTTGGAATGCAATCCTTTAGAGTTTCTACTAAAACAATTAGACCTCTCGCCCTTGTTTTCTATGAGCAATAGTCAACTTGGCTGCGCCTCATTGACTATTCACTCATAGAAAACTCGGGCTCGTAAGGTTGCTAACTTACTGACTCACTCACTCACTCACTTGCATGTTAGTAAAGAAAACTATAGCTACACTGGGCAGCCATCATGAAGTAGTGATCATGATGATCAAACACAATTTATTGGAGCTACACGTATTACTCCCTGTTTAATATTCTGCTGTGTCATGTTGATTTCAGGGGTACAATGCGTGGACCCAAGGTCTATATGGGTACTCATGGGACATGATGGTACATTCTTGGAGCACGCAGCACGTCAGAGTCAAAGTAGTGGACCGAGTGTCTGGAGAGGTCAATTATATAAGGCCCACTGTAAGATTAATGTTTTACTTTGTAATGCAGTTGTCAACAACCACGCAGCAAAGAATACTGTAACCTGATTAGCTGGCGGGTTTGTTGTTTTTGCAGTTTTGATGCTTTGCTCATGCTTAAAACCCAACAAAACTGCCAGCTGCATAGGCTAAAAATATGTTATACACTCTGTTTCATCCACTCATCCACCGTCCTACCCACTCACTCACTGATGTTGATTCGACTGTCGCATCTCACACTCGTTGATACATTAGAATCTGGAGCAATTCGCCTTGGCTCAGTTTTTTAGGTTTGACACATAGTTCCTCACGACACCCAGGATTAAATGAGGACATCTAAATAGCTGTTATTCCAGTTAAACCTGCAATGCTGTACTCTTTTGTTAAGGATGTATGGTATGTGAACGAGACAACAAGGTCAATACAGCAGTTAACACAATGCAGAATGACCCTTTCACCTCGTTGGTGTGCCCAACCACTGAGAATTGTAATATCAGCTATTTGTAGTGATGGGCCATCTCTGGACCCGATTACTAAGGTAAGATCATCTTCTCGTAGGCATGGTTAAGAGAGCAACGCCAATCACGCTGGAATTCACATCCGGACATGATTAAACAATATGTGACCTGCATGGCTGAGAAACTCAAGGCTCGTGAAGACCTCAACATAACTGATCCTGCCATTTACCTTGATGTATGGCGCTCCATGAACAGACGATTCCAACAGCGCATGCTTGATCCTAACGTTGACATAGTAACAGCGCCCTGGTCGCCATTTGAGCAGACACCTTGGATCCAGCCCTTGTTGACAGAGCTGTCTCCGTGGCGTGAGAAAATGGTCCAGATCAGAAAAGACCTGAATGAGAAATCTAATTTTAGTTCAATAACATTTGTGGCGGATTTTCCAGGACTTTTCTTGGAAAATTTTGTGGTTGAAGAGCTGAATGCATCATTGACCTTGCTACACGGTAATGCAATAAAAGTGTTCCAGCTCAATCTTGCGGAATTACTTTAAATATTTAAGTATCAGTTGTTACGTGCTTTTGATCATATTTGCATGGAAAGGGCGTGTTATAAATCTTTAATTATTATTATTATTATTAATATCGCCCAATTTTAGCCAACTCAGCCTACAGCCTCATCGGCTAAGTATCAGGCTTTATTCCGCGCGATTTCGCAGGATAATTGTCAAATATTCTGCATGATTTGATGGGGGAAGGGTTGGTTAGGCAATCCTACCTTATTTCAGAGCACTGCAATAAGCTGATAGATAGTTCCAGTACTTAGAAACACACCTTTACCTTGCCTAGTTCCTAGGCCTCAATTTTGGTCGCGGTCAACCCGTTCGCCCCGGATACCTCACCGAAAAGGGTACTGGCATCATACAGTACCGGAAAGGCCTGGGAAAAACCGTAAGGCTTTTACAATCGTACTTCTAAAGCTACCGACTGTAACCTTAGGACTTCATTGTGTCATAATATCCCTGTGAACATACAATGAAACACATCCAAAGTTTCCACCCAGGTGTAGGGGGGGCAACCCTGCGATCGACTAGCATCCCATCCAGGGGAGAGTAGAAATACTCTTAGTTCCTTCATGCTAAAGAAACCGGGATAAGCCCCAGATGGGCCAGTAGGCTCAAACGCAGACTTGAAGATTTTTTTTTATTTTTACCACAGGCGAAGTGAACGTGGAGTTTAACAATACGAATCATACTGTACGAGTTGGTGAGGAGATTTTCCTTCCATCTAACGACACTCATTTGGTGTACACTGTTTCTGGCACGCCTTCATGCTGGATGTACGTGTACACTAACATGACCGAGTGGAACAATGAAACTATCAGGAACTGGATGCTACATCCGGGTAAGTTACAGACAGGGAGCTACGTCACTATATTTTGGTTGTTTACCATTTACATGTGGAAACTGGTTGGTTGACGGTTTGTGCAAATAGAAAGCAAAAATCCCCAATGGAAATTCCGTTTGGGATTGGCTTTGTACCATTTGCGCAACAGACCCAACTTACCGAGAAAGGCTAGGACGACTTTCACGTATGCCCTGCAACTGGTGGCGAATGGTAAATGGACAGTACATTTTCCGTCCTGGGAGACAAAATTAATCTTCCGTTTACATTCCATCCAAAATTTCCGGATGTTTGGGGTGAATGGTAAACAACCATTAAGTCACTTTTTGCGACCAACCAAATTACCCTCAAAATTGAAGAAATCATTGGAATACCAGTTTGCAAAGGAAGAAAACGTCAAAGAAGTGTTGTTTAAGCAAAACGGAACAATGGCGGTTAAGGATGGAGAAGATTAAGACGGATTACAAATGACGATTGTGAAAAATTTAGGCTAAACGTGAGGTCAAACGTTTCAAAGTTCGGAATCCGTGACTTAGCTACTTTAAAACACTCATCATTATATTAAATTTGGCATTCTTCAACTTAAAACGTGTTTCTTTTGGTTTCTGCAGTTGCAATTGAGCGATTTTCGTTGAATGTCATAAAAACAAAACCAAACCAATCTCTTTTCCCAATCACAAAGGACAAAGACAATCCAGCGCACCAATCAAAACGCGAGACAAATGCATGTAGCCTACACGAAGCACGGGCTGGTTTCGGTTTTACTTCTGATTGGTTGAAAAAATGGCGCGAGATTTTTGAAACAATCACCAGGAGTAGTAATGTAAAATCAAAACAAAGTTAAATTACTGTCGATACTCGTCTGGTGTTAAAAAGAGTCACATACTTGGTAATTTAAGAATTTTTCTTCCCTAAATCGTAATTTGCGGTAACGTTCAGCACCTCACAAGTGTCCGTTGTCCGTCTTATAGAGGTGTCCGTCTTATAGAGAGTTTAGTTATAGTGAAATGTCGAGAAATGACTGAGATACGGCCGGGACCAGCAGGTGTCCGTCTAATAGAGGTGTCCGGGTGTCCGTTAAGGGAGAGTTGGCTGTACATTTCTTTATTGCTTCGTATTACATCAAGGAACATCAGTGAAATATCTGCCAGTTAAAGATTTCGTATTTCTCGACTGATCTGTGTACTTGACTAAGTTGTATTGGAAATGTGATTCAGATTGGAAATTAGAGAACTTTAGATCAGAGTACGAGTACGACTTTCCTGGCGCTTTACCCATTGGATCATCTACAGGTAGTTTCACACCAATCTCGTACCAGTAGTCTTCTACTCAACTTGTCAGCAAAATTGAGTTCTGAGGGCTCTGGGAAATCAACTGGATCAGTGAAAATTCAAAGTCGTATTCGTACTTGATCCTGGTAACTGTTAATGTTTAATAATCTTGCTCCTGTTTTTCAACAGAAACGATGCCTTTGAGGCAAGAAAAAATGTCTCGCAAAAATCGAACCACCATTGGTAACTTTAAACTGTTCGCTATTGAGAAGTACTTCGTATTTCGTCAGACTTTTATCAATACGTACGATGCTCTGGCCCGTTTGACTCTTGGGATTGAACCGGTATACGAAGACGAAGAGGATGACGGGAATTCTACTGAGCAGGAACCTGGGAACGAAGCAAACCACAGTACGGATGCTGAAGACGCCTTGCCTAGTGATGACGACACAAGTCACGTGCAAGGAGACGGGGAAGCACGTGATCAAGGGCAAGGAAGAGAACCTGAAAAACAGGAACTTTAGATTGCTCATTTGTAACTCTTGGTCTCTCACGAACTCACATTATAGTACACTTCAAATTGCCTTATTAAAGAAAAGAAACTCGATGGGTTTAGGAAACGCCTAAATTATTACTTTGTTTTTGCATTGACTTAACGGAATCCTTAATGTGATTTGCAGATGGACGGTGGGTCTAAAACAAAGCTTCATCAAAGATGGCGCAACTTCAGAAATCCCGCCTAAAGTTTTGCTTCGTAATCTCGAGTAATCTGTGTTAATCTTGCACAATGTTCACCATGTTTTTTTTTTTCATTTTTTTCAGTACCTCTGGTTTTTCAAATTGCTCTGGTTATTAGTTGAAATTAGGCCTTGATAAGGCGATTATTAGACTTAAGTTTGATTCATGCGTAGATAAGGGTTAGGAATTTGGCCATTTTTTCTATAGCACCTTTTGTAATTATGTTGTATGGATCAACGTTGTGCTGTGATGGCGATAAAAGTATGCAAGCACGCCAGAGGTTCTGTGTTCGATTCTGGGTGGTAACATGTTTTAGTTTTTTAAGTAGAAAAATTTAAATGATAATGAAAAAGTTTCCAAGTGAAGCCAAAATGACACCAGTCGCTAGCTAAAGAAACACGTGTGTCGCCTTGATTTCATTTTACTTGAGTGTATGTGTACGAACAGAAATTGCGTTGCGTTAAAATAAAATGCTCTTCAGACAGTCTTTCGATTGTCTTTTAGTTTATTGTGCCACTAGACAGAATAACATATTTACAAATTTATTAGCTTTTCTCTTTAGTAACATTTACTATTGAAAATTACTTCCTTTACATATGTTTTCAAAGTTCCCAATGGACGCAGAATGTATCAGACTATTTCATTTGGAACGGAATACAGGCTACGGTTTGTGGAGAATTTTGGCAGCCAGCAGCAGGGCTTTGTCTGACAACCACGCGGAAAGCCCTGGGAAATAGGTTGTTTAAAAGAAAAACGTTCAACCAATCGGTACCATGCCACGATGACTGTGAGTACATTGATTCATTAAGTAGAAGCAAAAAAATGGGCAGCCGAGCTTTGCAGTTGAGTTATTAACTGTAGCTTAGAGAGGATTTTCTTATATTCGCACCTTTTTGTCCAGCTTCGGCACCAGCATACAAAATTATAATTTTTCCGAGGTATGTTATTGTAGAATCCTTCTAAATTATTTACAGCGACTATATAACAATAACTCAGGTAACGTGCCAGTTTTAACTTAAAAAATTAACTTGATCAAGAATAACAATTCCCTACAAATGCGCACGTTCGTCTGAGATACAAAATTCACACGAGACATTTGTGATAAATGGCTAGTTTTTGCGCCAAAAAATTAAATCTGGCTCACTTTTATATCATTAGTAATTAGACTGAGTGGAGTACAATTCGGGGAGCAGTCGCGCTTGTAATCTCAAAATTGGCAGAGCGCGCGGCGCTAGGCAGATTTGAAAATTACGAGCGCGATTACTCCCTGACACACGTATAAATAAGTCTTTGAGTACCTCTCTTGTCTGAAAAAGTAAAAATTATGTTCAATCAGTTTTACAAACAGTAAGAAAAAGCAAGCAAGAACCCATCCAAGTGCATGTGATAGACGCGTGAAAGTGAAATATGGATAAGCGCGCGCAGAGCCAATCAAAAACAAGAATTTTATTATAAATACGATTGTTAAACACAGCTGGGATGTTAAGAATTGATGTATTAAATCAACAGTCAAACGGTATTTTTGGTGGAAAAGCTGCATAAATACAACGAAACCCATTCAGCCACGTCACGACACATGAAACCAAATCGTCTAAAAACTTAGATTTCTCCAAAGTGCAGTTGATATCATTATAATTTTAATGAACTTTTTGATTCACTCTTTTTGCCAATTCTTCTTACGGAACAGCGGTTTGGGGGATCTATGATAAAGATGACTTTATCACTTGGGAAAAGGATCATATTTTCTTTGTAAGTAATCCCTTGGGATAAGGAGATTGCAACTAGAAATGAACTCGGTAGATTATCTTTGAAATTGAATATTGGCACTTCTATTATCAAAATTTGGATACATTTATAGAATTTATAAAATCTTATTTCACGGAAATGGAAGAGTAAAATTTCGCGATTTGGCAGAAAACTTGCGTTCAAGAGAATGAATTTTTGCGAAAATTTGATAAACGGGTAATCTTTGAATGGCCGCTATAGTTTTTAAAGCCGTATTGTATAATAACATTGAACGGAACCGTGCAAAAAGCTTGCAACAAAGCATTTGCGATAACGCTAAAGTACACAGTTCATCTTTTACGAGGTGTCCTCGTTTAGATCTGTTGTATATTTCGGAGGAAGAGCGCGTGAACGTAAACTCACAGTTAATAAAAGGGTTTTACACCAGGAGTTTCGCGTCATTAATTTTCGCGTGCGTTGGTTCACCGTTCATTAATTTCGTGATTCTTTTAGCAATCGCGAAAATTAAGTCCCGCGAAATTAAGTAGTTATAAGGTATAACCGTTGAGTTTGACCAATTATATTTCCTTTAGGTATTAATAAAGTAACCAACATCTCTTGAAGATTTTAATAGCTTGAAGTACAGGTTGTTAGCATGGGCAAAAAAGCCACAATGGAAGACAACAAGAAAAGCCAGTCGGCCGTAGCTCAGCGAAGCCTATGGAATACATTCTTGCTGTTCATGACCTCACCAGCTGATCCATCAAACCTTGGTGTATTAAGAATTTTATTTGGTAAGATTGATGTTGTTGTTGTTGTTGTTGTTTTCATGATCAATGTTTATTTGATTTTGTCAACAGAGCCCTATTCATTTGACCTCCCAATCGACCAATTAAACCTGGTCACGTGTTTGGCCATGGCTATAGAAATTTAAAAGGAGTCACATTTATCCTGTAATCATAATAGGATGATTCTATTTTTCCTGAAACTTAGCATGAAAAAAGGAAAAAAATTTAAACTGACTCTGAACTATATATGCAGGGGCACTCTACGAATCTCTTCCTCGCTTTATCTCTTCCCCAGCGCAAAAGTCGCTGGCTGGCAAAAGTGTTTCAGTACATGCTTTATTCTGGGAGTTTCCACTGAAAAAATACTTTATTTTTGTGCTAGCTGATGTGTAAAATATTTTGCTATGACGATGAGCAAAGGGAAAGTTGTTGTTTTAATCGAAGGGAAAACATTCTATGCTATAATCTATTAATCTTTTTAAAGTTCGTGTAAACAATATTTAATCAGCTACCAAGCGATCTTTAGTACCTGGTATATTTTGCGGATGAATAAACTAGCAAGAAAAGTTAGTACCAACTATTTTTGTTTTTCAGGATTGCTAATGATTATTGATATTCCACAAGAGCGTGGTATGCGGTGCGTCGAGAAATATTTTTGTGAAGAAACTTGCCACTTCTCCCTTTTTAACTTCATTCAACCTCTGTCCGTCGACTGGATGCATGTTGTATACCTTGTTATGCTTCTCGGAGCCTGTGGGATCTTTCTTGGTTATAAGTTTCGTTTGAGCTGTTTTTCGTTCATGGTGACATACTGGTATGTTTTTATGCTGGAGAAGGCCCGGTGGAACAACCATTCATACCTGTACGGATTGTTTTCAGTGATGTTACTTATGAGTGATGCTAATCGCTACTGGTAAGTCATAGTACAGGTTTCTTTGACACGTACGTTGATTTTGCTTTCTTTAACTCACCCCTGTCAACTAATGCAGTTCAAAATTAACGAAGGATCCGCGATCAAACCAAGAATTTTCGATGTCTACCGAAATGGAGCCTAGGGAAACTGTTGGATTGGTCGATCGAAACAAATTAACGGTTTCCCTCGAGACTAGTCATTATGTGGTTGACTGACAGTACTTGCAAAACATTTCGGACGTTATCTTGTTTCGGACAAATTTCCGACAAAAAGTTCGGACGCTATGCTGAAACATATATCTAAAGAAAATTTGCGCCAGCCTATGAAACACGAAATAGACTGAAAAGTAGTACTGCAGAATGCATGGAATATATCTCCATTATGCTTTTCATTAAAATTTTCTCCTTTCCAGAGAACGAGCAAAGCCTAATCCAAGTTCTGCCATGTATATTGCCCCCCCCCCCCCCCCAAGAAAATACGTACTGAAAGTTTTGTGACTGTAAATAAGTGGGACGCTTAAAATCTCGGAGGGAAATAAGTAGGACGCTTAAAAATTTCGGATGGTTATATTTTCGGGCGCCTTTCTTGTCCAAAAATTTTTGCAAGTACTGTATGGAAACAAATACCTTAATTAAGAAGATTTACATGCAGCGATAGCTTTTTCAATGTTCCCCCCTCAGAGATTTTCGGTGTGGCCTACGTGTAGCCGTACCCACCCCCTGAGGAAAAACGTTTTTCCTGGGGGATGGGTACGGCTACACGTGGGCTATTTTCGATGGGGAACAGTTTTAATATTAGATGCCATGTGGCCTTGAAGTAACCAATAAGGTCATACTGTTAGGAGAACATTTGAACTATATAACAAGTCTTTTATGGCAATTTTATGTCTTTGTTTCTTTAAGGTCTTTGGATGGAATATTCAATCCAGAAATAAAGAATTCTCATGTACCAAAGTGGAACTATGTTTTGCTACGTTTTCAAGTATTCTTTACCTTCTTTTTTGTTAGGGTTTGAATAATTTGTTAATTAGTGAAGGATGGATATGCACTTTTTGTACCTAACGAAGAAATATTCCCAGTGTACTGTCATTTTTGGGAGGCGCGATGGTCTAATGGTTAGTGCGCTGGACTCCGGGTCGAACGGTGCGGGTTGGTGCACTGGCCGGGGCACTGTTGTGTTCATGGGCAAGACACCCTGCCTCTCTCCACCCAGGTATTAAATGAATACCGGCGAATTTAATGCTGGGGGTAACCATGCGACGGACTAGCATCCCATCCAGGGGGTGTAGAAATACTCCTTGTCGCTTTGTGCTATGGAAACCGAGATAAGCTCTGGCCTGATGGGTCACTAGGCTCTGCGAGAAATAAAGTTGGTTATAAATAAACAGTTAAATCTAATGCAGACTGTTCTGTGAGTACTGTAATTTTCTCTTTCCTTGCTAGATTTTTCTGGTGTACTTCTACGCTGGCTTGAAGAAGATCGATATAGATTGGATGACGGGACATTCTATGAATGGGCTGTCGCGTTCTTGGGTGTTTGATCCATTCCGCATCTTTCTAAGTGATGAAACAATTGATCTCTTCCTTGTCCATATTGGAGGGTTAATGTTTGACCTATCAGAGGGTTTTCTTCTTATTTTCGACAAGACACGCCCCATTGGAATACTCTTTGGTGCCATGTTTCATGGCATGAATTCCCAGATGTTTGAAATTGGTATGTTCCCGTACGCTATGATGGCCACGTTGCCTTTGTTTTGCGCTTACAACTGGCCGAAGAAAGTGTTTTC
Organism: Blastomussa wellsi; assembly: GCA_947652115.1. Lineage (NCBI taxonomy): Eukaryota > Metazoa > Cnidaria > Anthozoa > Scleractinia > Plerogyridae > Blastomussa > Blastomussa wellsi. The sequence continues at coordinate 15,854,001 of OX393573.1, forward strand.
ATGGACACCGAGCTTCATCAGTAAGATTTTGCCTTCGCAAGCCGAACCTCAAGCAAGTTCACACTGTGTATATCCAAAATCTACAGAATATGTCAAGGTTCCAGAGAATGATCAAAACAAGAACGCTACAACAAATATATCAAAGACATTTGAGGCACCAACAGTCAAGCACAAGTTCATGGTTTGCATCATGCTTCTTTACGTTGGTGTTCAGCTGTTTCTTCCATACTCACATTTCATTACTAAGGTAAGGTTTAAAAAAAAATTTTGCTGGAAAACCTGAAAAGACATATTAAGAAATTGAAAAATATATCTAGCTATATCTGGAATGCGATGGAATTTTAAAGCTTTAGAAACGCATTCCTCTTTTACTGGACAACTAGCCTGTGAAGCAGTCGATTCCCACCTTCCCAAGTGCGCTGAGCGAGTGCAAGGTAACACGCTCACATGTTGATTCGTTCTCTCTGTGCACTTTGGATCTGAAGAGTTTGGAAAGAATTAAAATGTTCTGGTACGCAGTCTACTGAGCAACCAGCATGAAGTACCGACCACTGTTGCCGCCCGCCGGAGCACAGTTTATTAGAGTTGTAACCCTGTCGTGTTTAATAGTCTGTTGATTATTTTCATTTCAGGGATATAATGCGTGGACCCAAGGTCTATATGGGTACTCGTGGGACATGATGGTACACTCTTGGACCTCACAATATGCCAAGGTCAAAGTGGTGGACCGAGTGTCTGGCCGGGTCACTTATATAAGGCCTATGGTAAGATTAATGTGTCACTTTGTAATAGAGCTATTTTTACTTGAGTCTCGAAAGTACTTCACGTCTGCTTTGGTTTTTCATTACCACACCAAGTGTTGGTTTCAAAATTTCGCGCCCTTTTTCAAATAATCAGAAGTAAAACCAAAACCACTCGTGACTCACGCGCGCACGTTCTCCCGCGTTTCACATCGGCTACATGTATTTGCGTTTTGACGATTGACGGGTTGGAGTATTGGTTTTGGATTTATGACACTCAACTGAAAACTGCTCTAGCCTCACAGGTTTTACAACAACCACAGCGCCAAGGTTATTGATGCCTGTTACCGTCTGACAGGGGTTTCGTTTGAGGCCGGACGCCGGACGTAACGTGCGGTTGTTTGAAATGAAACGTCCGATAGTAACTTCCGATGGTTCACACGAAATAATATGTCGTCCGCTTGCTTAATTCATGAATCCGATAGTTTAAAATGTTACCCAAAACTAAGTTACACACACATCGCCTGTACATGTAGTGATGGGCCTTCTCAGGACCAGATTATTAAGGTTAAGATAATATTTTGTTAGGCATGGTTAAGAGAGGAGCGCCAATCACACTGGAATTCACATCCGGACATGATCAAACAGTACATGACCTGCATGGCTGAGAAACTCAAGGCTCGTGAAGACCTTAACATAACTGATCCTGCCATTTACCTTGACGTGTGGCGCTCCATGAACAACCGAATCCGACAGCGTATGGTTGACCCTAACGTTGATATGGTAACAGCGCCCTGGTCGCCATTTGAGCAGACACCTTGGATCCAGCCCTTGTTGACAGAGCTGTCTCCGTGGCGCGAGAAAATGGTTCAGATCACGAAAGACTTGAAAGAACAATCTAACTTCAGTTCAATAAAATTTGTAGCTGATTTTCCTGGGCTTTTCGTGGAAAATTTTGTGGTTGAAGAGTTGAATGCATCGTTGACTCTGCTACACGGTAAAGTGATAAAAAGTATTTTCTTAAAGAATGCAAGTACTAAAATTGGATTTGAACATGACAGCCAGCACAAAAAAGTCGATTCAAAAATCGCCTTTGTAGGGGATAGGCCTTTGGTTTTTTTGGATGGGGGTGGGGTGGGTTTGACCCACCCCCAAGTATCAGGCGATAAATATAATAGTATCAAGCGATATTTTGGACGATTTCGTAGGATAATTGTTAATATATCAAGATCGTGTCTTATTTATCTTATTTTGGAGCACTGTCTTTATATATTTAGCTGGAAGATAAATACATCAAAAATATTTAGCATAACGTAACTGTAAACTTTTCCTGTAGGTGAAGTGAAAGTGGAGTTTGACAATACGAATCATACTGTACGAGTGGGTGAAGAGATTTCCCTCCCATCTAACAGCACTCATTTGGTGTACACTGTTTCTGATACGCCTTCATGCTGGATGTACTTGTCTACTAACATGACCGAGTGGAACAACGAAACCGCGAGGAACCGGATTCTACATCCGGGTATGTCCAAGAAGGGGGAAGCTTTGTTTGCGTTATTGGTAACAACCGAGAACTAAGAAATTCACCCAGAAATCACTCTGGGCAAATGACAAAGTGCACAGAAAACAGATCATATATATAGTCCAGTGAAATTTGTATATGTAGCACGCACGGAGAGGAAAACGTGTACGAGTGTGCCACGATTGGTTTTGGTTTTATTTCTTTTTGGTTGAGAAAAGGGTGCGAGGTTGCAATCACCAAGTGTAGTATACAGAACCGAAGCAAACTCCCAAAATATTCTTTGGAGATTTTTGACGGATCAAATGAACCAAAGATATGATTGTTATACATTTTTCTCGTGTTAATAGCTCTTAAAAATTGTTTTCACAGCAAGGGCTTACTTATTTCTCATCATCTATTGACTTGGTTTTGCACTGGAAATGTGGTTAGAAACGAGAGATCTTTTGATCAGACTTCGAGTGCGACACTTCCTGTGTTCATGCTTTATATAATTTCACTCCAATCTCGTACCAATAGCTAGCTAGTCTCGTATTCAACAGGTCGGCAAAAGGGAAGAGCGAGGGCTTGTAGAACGTATAAGTGGATTGAAATTTGAAAATCGTACTCGATCTTGTTTTCGTCCTGCTGTAAAGGTCGTTATTAACTGATGTTTCTGCTCTTATTCTTCAACAGAAACGATTCCTTTGAGGCAGGAAACAATGTCTCCCAAAAATAGAACCGCCTTTGAAAACTTTAAATCATTCGCTCTTGGGAAGTACTTAATGTTTCGTCAGAGTTTTATCAACACGTATTATGCGCTGGCCTATTTGACTCTTGGGATTGAACCCCTCTACGAAGACGACGAAGAAGATCAAGAGGAAGACGATGATGATGGGGATTCTGCTGAAGAGGAGCCTGGGGACGCGGAAAACCAGAGAACGGATGACGGAGAGACCGCACCGAGTGATGACGACACAAGTCACGTGCAAGGAGACGCTACAGCGCGTGATCAAGGAACTGCCCCGGATGCTAATCCGCAAGGGAAAGAACATGAAAAACAAGAACTATAGATCACCAGTTTCCGATCGTCTTGGTCTCTCACGAACTCAAATTATAGGACACTACTTCAAATTGCCAAACTGAAACAGAGAATGGATTTAGGAAACGCCAAAATTATCAGTTTGTTTTCGCATTAACTTAACGGAATCCGTGACATGGTCGCGACATGTTTTTAGTTTCTAAGTGAAGCTAAAATGACATCAGTCCCTAACTAAAGGGAAGCGTGCCGCTTTGATTTGATCTTACTTGATTGTATGCTTAAGAGCAGAAATTGCGTTGCGATAAAATAAAATGTTCTTCACTACCTGTTTGTCTTCATTGAGGCGAATACGCCTTTAGTTTATTGTGCCACAAGACAGAATAACCTATTTACAAATTAATTATCTCTCCTCTTTAGTAACGTTTACTACTGACAATTACTTTCTTCACATACAAAATATATTATCAGGCAATAACTCGACAATGTTTCGTTCAAATTTGCAAAAGGCACAGAATGTTCAGATTGTTTCGTTTAGAACGGAGTACAGATTGAACGGTTCCTTGGGAATTCAATAGGCCCACGATTAAAGTTCAGATAGCGGCTAAGAAACTCGGAGTCTAAATTAAAATTCAGCAAAATAATTCTTTTTTTAATCCTTTGCCGATTGCATACTTGAGTTCTATGGTACATCATTACAATATGATTAAACTACATCCGTACTGCAATGTTACAACATTGGAAATATATTGGTACTGCATTGATGCAATTTAGCACTGGAGACAAAAAATACATTTCGCATTGATAGATGTGGGCACCATTTACGAATGATACAACGAGATTTGCTTCCTTATGCAAATTATTCGCAAGAAATTAAATTTCGCGATTTTCCGTTCACTCTTTGCCGACAAAAATCTCTCTGTTATTAAAATGTAGAAGGGATTGCTATGCCAAAACACAGGTGGTAGATGTTTGCTAAAATAATGGCTAAACTAATTATAAAAGTTTTTGCTGGGCGTAGTAAAGTCATGAAATTACAAACATATAAAATAGCTGAGTGGGAAATGGTCAGATATGTTGAAAACCTGAAATTAATTATCGCGGATCTTGCTGCATCTCGACGTGCTTTTACAGTTTATCCACGAGACTCAGTCTATTCGTCACGCCTAGAATGACAATGGACTGAAACCCGTTTACAGCTGTCTTCTGAAACTCAGTATTGTTCCTAAATGAATTTAAAAACGTCTGAAGAATTTTCCTGTTAAACGATAGAGGTCTGGGCGCTAGCTGTTGGTCTTTTTTGACGATTTCTTTAGTTTGTTGTAGCACGCATGACACACGCGGACAGGGGCATGGATACCAAGACGAGTGACCTCTGATTCGTAACTGCTGCATCTGAAAAGAAATAAAAGAAAAATCTTACTACGAGCAACCAGTCCATACTCGTCCCCAGGGTTACTTGTCTCTCTTAGCTGGCTGGGCCTGGGCACCTTGTAAAAGGCCCAGGCCCAGCCGACTTAGAGGGACAAGCAGCTCTGACGACGAGAATGTTACCAGTCATTCTTGTAAAACCGGTAAAAGAACTAAAACTAGTCAATCCAGTCAATCTAGCAAAGATCAGTCAGGATGTAAAAGCAGTCAACGAAATAAAACCAGTCAATCCAGTAAAATCAGTCAATCCAGTAAAACCAGTCAGAGCTGAAACTAGTCAATCCCGTAAAACCAGTCAGCATTCCGCTTTTAAACGTAATACCTTGAACAGAACACCTTCCCACAATCCCTGCAGTGATGACGTCTCTCAATAATCTTGAACTTGATCCCGCAGCTGGAGCAGATGTCAGCGAATTCATCTTTGACCCAGTGATCGGCCATACGACCTGCAGAAAAATAACACAAAACAGTAGCAGACGAGGATAAGTATGTGCTTAATTATAGGTGCATCAGTCAAAACACAAAAACAATGGTGTAGTTTTGTTACCTAGGACTATATCACTACACTGAAACTGTTTATTGTCGCTTATCGTTTAGGATGGCAAGGATGGAAGTGGATTGAAATTTGAAAAAACTAGCCATTTTTTTTCAAATTCTAGATACATTCCTTGAAAATATCGCCAGAAATTCATTATGGTTTCCTCTCTGAAACATAATTGGTTTAATATTTTCCTGTTGGTCCATCAGAAGCATTTTGAACACGAGTAAAGGTACCAGGTAATTATTTTAACAACGAATGAAGCTGAAAAGAGCAAAACTCCTGTGACAGCGCCCCTTTAATTATGAGCAATTCATTGCATACCTGCAGCATTTGTCACAGACCAGCTGTAGATTCGTCCGCGAAAATCACCAACCAATAACTTACGATGATCCCTGAAAGGAAATGGAAGACAATCAGAAATAACTCGACAAGGAAAAATAATGTCCATCCATCCTTCAGAGCGTCTGATGATCGGGCGGTCTGTCAGTCCGTCAGTCAGTCTGTCTGTTAGTCAATACATCAGCAAACCAGCCAACCCCAGTCTGTTGTCGATGGATAAGTCGATGGGTTGTTTGGTGGGTCAGTGGGTGGGTCGGTTGGTCGGTGGGCCGGCCGGTTGAATGGTCGGTCAGTTGGTCGGTCAGACAGACAGACAGTCAGTCAGTCAGCCAGCCAGTCAAATTGTCTTTTAAAGTGTCTGACTGCCAAAATGTTATGATTCTCTTGATTATCGTGCTACTTACTTTGATACAAGCAAAGACGTAATAGCCGCTGGAGCCGAGTTATCTTCTCTGGCAAAAGCAGTATGCATCGTCAGCTTATGTCTGAGAACCAAACGTCTTCTCCACACTGGAAACAACACAAAAACAAAAGAAATGAAATCATTATGGGTGTCTTATCTGACAACAATGACACACATAGCAACAAGAACAACAATGAATAACAGCAGCAACACCACCAAGCAGTGGCAACAACAGCAGTAGCAACAGCAACATCAACAACAACAACAAAACAACAACAACAACACCACCACCACCAACAACAACAACAACAACATCAATAACAACAACAACAACAACAACACCAACAACACCATCATCAACAACAACAACAGAACAGCAGCGGAAAAAATGACAGCCACAACAACACTTTAACCTCCACAACATTCAACAAACGTTAGATAACAACATAAACAACAAAAGAAAGAACAACAGCCGCAGGAGAAACAACATCAACAGTAGCATGAACAAAAATAGCACCATTCACCACATGGCAATTGCAGCAGCAACAACAACAACAACCAAACAGTGTTACAAACAACGCCAAAACACCTGGTTTGGGTGCGTCTCCTGTGTCGGTTCCCTTGTGATGAATAATAACATAATCATCGTCAATACTTTCATCACGCATGTTAGGTGTCACGTGAGGCCTTTTCCCTCCTTCACTCGTCCCAGTATCCTCAGCAGCCGCAGCAGTCACGTGTTCGCCGATTTTTTCCTCAGACGTTTCGTCGTTAGACAATTTAAGACGCGGCTCTGCTTGTTCAGAGATGACAGCTGACTGGTTGGATTGCGGGCTCTGATCCACCGATGCTTTATCACTTCCCGTAGGAGAGGAATCTGGAGAAAGCTGTGATTGCAAAGGTGAATCTTGAGTCACAATCCCCTGCGACTCGGGCCGGTCTCCATTTTTGCGATCTTCTTGTTTGTTCGTTGGTGTCGAGCCATCGCTTCTGGGAGATAACGACTTGAGGCTACGGCGGCGGTTTTTTGCTGCCTCGTCGAAAAATTCGATTCCCCACATCTGCAATGAAAGAATGAACGGATGTTTGACGATTCCCAAAAGCAAATTTCGTACACTGAAGCCTGGTTTTCACTGGCGACGGAGTCGGAGACGTCAGCGGAGTCGCAAATGTTACAGTCTAGTGAAGATCAAACCGACTAAGTCGTAGGAGGTTTTCGATTCCGCTTTTGACTCCGTCGCTTATGCTCTAAAGAAAACTAAACTGTTGGAGTCGCAAGCAGAAATGAAGTAATCAGAGTGCCTGAAATTAGCATTGCGATTGGTTCATTCTTCCGCTTTTGCTTGCGGCTGAGTCATAGCTGGAAAAGTTCTCATTCTTCCAACTCCGATTCCGTCATGCATTTCTACTGGTCGCACGCGCTCTCACGACTCCTTGTGAAAACCAGCCTGCACGTCACTTTTGCAACATTTGAACTCTCTGATGACCGAGTTAAATACATTAATTAGAACACAGTTAATCAAATTCGACGCCTACCCGTACAATACCGTCCATTGATCCTGTCAGGATCACGTTTTCTTCGTCCCACTCAGAGAGCTATCAATAATCAAAATAGTAAAATTAGTCAAACTTAACATGGCAAAATCGCACCCAGAAAATATGAAAGAGCCATTTTTGAGCAAATGTATATTTTGCACCTGCGATACATAATCAGAAAATTAATTTTGTTGTGTTTGGCACCAACACCAACAGACCCAGTCAATAGAGGAATATCTCCATATGAAAGACGTCTGAGAGTTCCTCATTCCTTTGCAGCGAAAAAATTTAAACCATTTTTTGGTAGTTTGTGTACTTTTTCGTAAGGGCAAAAAACGAATGATTTACTCATAGGAACCGGGTAAATTCCATCCCTACAATATCAATAAATTGTCAGTCAGATAGATCACGTGAGTTAAGAAAATCACCAACTGAGGGATGTTTTGGTGATGAATTCATTGCTGACCCTATCAGTATGCAGTACGCGTCATATATGCCCCTAGTAAATGGTCCAGTTGGTTTGAGCGCCCAAACGGTTGGTCATGACCGGGAGGTCATGGGTTCGAAACCTGTCGGGAACTCATTGCCTTGTTTCATACCGTGAGGTACTGGGTCGACTGTGGACTTTCGTGGACAAATTAAAAGAAAAAAACATGGCGTCCGCCATTGCGAAGGAAAGGCGTCCTCCCATGAAGTATATGCCCATATATTCATCTCTTTATGCGAGTACCTCTGACATGGCACAGCATTGAATGTGGTTGTTGTTTTGTAGTGAAGTATTCTCTTTTGCGATCAGCTGTCCGTTCACAGACCACACGTAAAGATATGTTCCAGCACACGTTGCGATATCACCCTGAGAAAAGGAAAAACAAAATAAAATGTACAAGCAAATATCTGTTCTTATTAATTAAGCAAGCCCGGGTAGTTCAAAAGCGTTGCGTGACCACCAAAAAACGTGACGTCACGAGCTGAGACAGTATGTCACGCCACTGCAATCAACACTGAAAATAGTAAACTCACCGTTAGATCATTGATGGCTATAGTAGTAATCGGTGCCATGTGTTGTGATAACTGCCTGACATAAGTCAGCTTACTCAAGTCCCACACTATACACGTCTTATCCTGCAATAAACACACATAACATAGTGGATTTCGCGTGGACCCGTTATAGTCTCAGGAGTTATCAAATTGATCAGTATCAATGTCGAACGATAAATTGGTTTACAGGTGAAATCTAAACCAGTCGGCTTTTATAACCTGAAGAAAAAACTTTTAGAACGATAGCAAATAAGTTCAATTCTTTGAATTGAAATCCAGGAAATTGCTATCTTTAAGTTGAAACCGATTAACCAAGATTGTAAACAGATTTAATTTAGCCCAGAAACCAATTTGGAAGAAAACTACATAGAGGGACTTATTCTTATATATTATAATCCTAATTTGGTTCCGAGGCTTGGGGGCATAAATAAAAACAGAACTGACTCATTCATCCCTTAGACTCGGTGTAACAACTTTTGTTATATTCCCCCAGGCCTCGGAGCCAAATTAAATTTGAAAACAGCAAATTTAAGTGCATTTATCATAAAAACTCTCACCTCAGAACCGCTGACGATAAGATTGTAGGCCGTGGACACAGCTAAACACGTGACAGACGCGTGATGGCCGTACAACACCTGTCAATAAAATATATATATATATTAGAAGGGGTAGGGGAAGTCAGTCAGGGGTAGGGTGTGGAGAATGATTTGCTCACCTCGTGTAAAATGATTTGCGGCTTTTTCTCTCTGCCACTGCTTTTCACCATGTCCCAAACACACACAAGCTGTACCACAACATAACGAAATTCATTAGAAATACTGCACCCACAAAACAAACAACAGTTACGCGGCGACAAGCAAAACAAACTTTTGTCTGTACTGTTCACAAGCGTCGGTTTCATTAATAGTGTTATGTAAGTGTCTTGGCGTGTCCTACTAACCGTGCTTGTGCCTCCGGTTATGAGAGTGTGGGAGTCTGGACACGAGGCACACAGGACTTGCCCTATATGGAAGTTCTCATAGACGGCCAAGATCTGAAAGTGATGCAGATGATTGACAGCTGCCATTAACAACGTACGTGTCGCACCTATCTAACAACTAATTTGGATAAAATTGAGTGATGAAATTTACCCTTTCTGTTTCATAAAATCCAGTTCGCATGCTCAAGTCGCCAAACCCCCAGGCAATGTAGCGCTGGTTTTGCGGAGGAACTAGCACCTAGGAACGAACAGAGAATGAATGATAAATGAACAAACATGTCTACCGTGTCATATTTATACTTCGGAGATCTGGGCTCTAGCCTTTTGGGGTTCTTTGGTAAACACTTTTCACCTCCAAGCCTCTCTCCTCCCAGATGTATAAATGGTTCACGGTGAATTTTTTTCCAGGGGTTACTTGATAAACTGGTGGATTGTAACTTGAATATGGGTGATGCTCCATATACCAAGTCAATATATGCACTATTGTGTGAAGTCTATTGTGCTATTGTTTAAGGGCTAGGCCCCATTATTGTGTTCTTTGTGACGTACTTCATGACTTGCTATTGACTTGACATATGGCGCTCGACCCTGAATATGCTAGAATCCATTACTTTCATCCGAAAAAAGCGCAGAGAATTTCTCCTTTAAGGAACGATTTAACACGGCCAGATTTTTCAGCGTGGCTCGCTGGTGAGCGGATTAACGGGGTTCCACTGTAGTTCAAGAACCATCAATATCAAACTTCAGAAAACAACATAAACTGGATCCTAACCTTGTTTTTCTCCACAGCCAGAAGTCCTCTGTCAGATTGAATCATCTGCCCGACAGGACCTTTCAGTTCTATCGAAAAAAAATAGAAAAAAAAAACAATGATCAGCTTTACTTTTTTATTCAGTGTTCTGAAGTTGCTCAACAATCAATCGATCGAGCGTCAGTCGGTCGGTCAGTTAGTCAATCAATCAGTAAACGACGACAATGCGCTAAGAAGCACAGAATGATCGAAGAACGCGCGGTATTTACACTAACCTTTGACAGGCTGAGCTGATGGCACAAGGTTGGGAAGATTATGAAAGAACAGTCGATCAACACTGACAAGGGGCCCGGTCTGAACGTCTGATTCAACGCTACGAAAAACTCTCTTGGGTGGATGGGCACGCTTAAACAGCTACAAAATAACACATTTATGGTAAATAAACGTATACTACGCAATATTACGTGCTACTTATCTCGAAGTTTTGTCACTATCTAGCTTTGTTGAACTCTAAGCTTAGGTAACGCATAGGAAACTCATTTCTGCGGACATTCATTGTGAATAGGGACATTTCTGTGCGTAGTAATATGAAGTGAAAGCGAAGGGCAATTAATTCAAGGTGGCGTCATCGCCTCCTAATACGCGAAGAGGGAAATTGGCAAGGAGGATTCTCAAAGCGCCGTTGTAAAAATAAAAAAATCGATAAAATGATATTTATAGTGGTCATAGGGCACTTAGCTTCATAAGTTGAACGCTTAGCTAGTTTCCAGGCATGCCACTGAAACAAATATTTTAAATGACACAACATGGTTAAAAATCCCAACTGGCAGAAGACAGACCAGTTGGCTATTTACAAAGCGGGACTGATGATTTGAACTTAGGACTTCCAAGAAAAAAATCCCGCTTGTGGCATTGTACATGCCTCAAACCCGGGACCTCCAGATTACGACCACTCGGCCAGACTACCTCCTCAACATAACATTACATTGCACCATACATTTACCTCTCTGCTGAAAACGGTTGAAATAATTCTCACGATTTCGTACCTGTTTCGGTGTTTGTCCAAAGTTGTCGATCATACTGATTATGGACTTTTTCTTTATTGGATCGTCTATGCGATGGAAATGTGAAAATTGTTAAGGAAATGTACTGTATCGAAGCTGATTTTATGCCGACACAATTTTCACCATTTAAGTGAGCAATTCCTTTCAATTGGAGCCAGCAATGAGATTTTGAAAAAAAAAACAGGCTTATTGGCTGTTTAACTCATGGGAACTTCAATTTTGAAATGTAAATGGGAAGTTCAAATACTCATTTAGCAACAGCACCTCGGTTTTGTAGAATAATTCCTTTCAATTTCATTACGATTATATTCACGATTACTTGCCAAATTCATGTTTTCGACGATTGTTTCCTGTTTCACACTGGGAATTTTTCTATATTTATTTTACAGGAAAAACGTTATTACCGGCACCAGGGCACCAGTCAGAGAAAAAACCGCCACCTTTTAATTTGCGCGCGCTAATAATGAGTGAAATTATGCGCAGTTTTACTCAGGAATGCAAAGAAAACTTTGCTCAAAATAACGGTTTGTGTAAAGGATATCTACATTGCTCTCGTAGTAGTAAAAATAGAAGACATTGTTGGCGTCTACAGCCAGAGGACCCTGTTGCTTGTGTCCAAATATCAGGTCAATCCACTCGTGAAGATGAGCACTGACGTAATCACACTCCAGGGCCTGGAAACAAAATAAATCATGTGTCATGATTTGTAACAGAAATAGACCAATTCCGATATATTAAAATTCTAACATGGCGCCGAGTTTTATTCCCCCAAGCCTCGGTGACATGTTAGAATATTAATATATCGTAATTGGTCTATTATGCCTAACTCGCGTTATATCTGTTCAGCGGTCAAATGAAAATGACGCATGTTCAATTCCCGCCAAAATCGCCAATGGCGTTCGACCGCTGTACACATTACATAACCAGAGGCTCATACTTTTCTGTGAAGCCGAATGAATTCCCGCGGGTCGCCTTTAGCCCAGGGCGGTAAGCGCACATCTCCCAGGACTTCTCCGTTCTGTTTGGTGCCGAATTCAAACTTGTTGTGATTTGTGAGGAATTCTGGGAGATAGAAGAATTCGGGAATCAGCTCTTTCACGTCTGCCATGTTGGTTTGTGCTGCGGATAGCCAAGCATCTTTCACTGAGTGGAAAAGGCGGTCAGGCAGGTCGAAATTCCCCTGGGGAGAGAACACGAGTATTATGTATAAGAAATGCCGTTAATCACAAATATTCAAGGCTATACAAAAGCTTAAATTTAATTAATTGTTTAGATTTACAATTATTTTGCTTGTAATCGATATTTTTAGATTTTAGATGTTCGATATTAGACTGTTAGATCTTTAAATTTTTAATTTTATCAGGTGCGTGTTCGAACGAGTTTAATGGAAGATCTTAGGTGCTATGTGCATAAATAAATTACTACAAGGGAAAGATTTAGTGCAAGTCAAAGAAATCGCACCCAAAAAAGAAAAACGAAAAGGAGAGGAAACAAAAGCCTACAGGTGACTTTGAGTTGATATCGGCCGGGTTGGTCGAAAGCCAAAAGATGTAAGATAAAAGGTAAGTGTGCATTCGGGCCTAGTGGCCCATCAGGCCGGAGCTTATCCCGGTTTCTGTAGCATGAAGCCACAGAGAGTATTTCTACTCCCCCCTGGATGGCTAGTCCATCGCAGGGTTACCCCCAAGCAGTAAATTCGCCGGTACCCATTTATACACCTGGGTGAAGAGAGGCACTGTGAGAGTAAAGTCGAGACATGTGAAGAATAATGAAAATATAACACGCATATGGTAATCACCTGAACTCTTAGGAAGTGCTGAGTAAACGGTTCAAGTCTGATCAGGTAGGACGCGACTATCATAGTAGACGAGTAGTGTGTCCCATAATGATACGGCGGAATCTCTCCTACTCATTTAAAAACAGACAAATGGTTAGTACAGGCCGCATGCAAACAAGTACAACAAAACACAGCACCAAAACACAACACAACGACACGACAGCAGCACAACAGAATAGTACAACAGCACAACAGCTCAACAACACAGCAGCACAACAACACAACAGAATAGTACAACAGCAGTACAGCACAACAGCTCAACAACACAGCAGCACTACAGCAACACAACAACACAACAGCACAACAGCAACACAGCAGCACTACAGCACAACAACACAACAGCAAAACAACACAAACACACTACAGCACAATAACAAAAAGCAACACAACAGCACGCCAGCAGGATAGCCCGACAGCCCGACAGCTCGACGGAAAAGAAAAAATAATAGAACAGAACATAAGCTACAAATTTTATTCAGAAGTTTCACAATCGTTACACCGCGATTCCTGGATAATGAACACGTACGTTTTGTTGGAGCTCAAGTTGACTATCCCACTATAATCAACTGACAACTGACAACTGTACGAACGCCAAGCATTCCTGAGGTTGACTGGTTCAAAAAACAATCTGGGAAATAAAAGAAACTTCTGAATAAAAGTGGTAGCTTAGACGCTTTTCGAAAGTTCTTCCAACATCTCGTACGATGTCTCAAAAAGATAAACCATACAACGCTGAGATTTTTATCACTTTTTATGCAATTATCACGTGGTGCATACACTATACCGGTACAATAGTCAATACCTCTTGACCAATCAGAAAACGCGCATCAACTTCCAATCACTTATTGTGATAATTTCCTGAAGCATAGGTGTCGACTAACAAGCGCTTTGTGTCAGTTATTGTAATAATGCTGTGCATACCTGTAGGATCTTCCCATTCTCGATATTTCTTCTGAAATTGCATCAGTCTTTCTTTAGACTGAGCGCCCATTGGCTTGGAAAATACGCGGAATGTCTTGGGGTTTGCGAGATCCAGCTCCTGGAAAAGATACAGAGCAAATAAATATTTCCGAAAGACAAACACTTCAATAAGACGGGCAACTGGTGTTGGTCCGTGTGTGCTGTCTTTCAGTCATTTTACTGTATCGTAAACTCTCTACAAACGGACATATCTATAAGACGGGCAACTGGTGTTGGTCCGTGTGTGCTGTCTTTCAGTCATTTTACTGTATCGTAAACTCTCTACAAACGGACATATCTATAAGACGGACAACTGGTGTTGGTCAGTGTGTGCTGTCTTTCAGTCATTTTACTGAATCGTAAACGCTCTACAAACGAACATATCTATAAGACGGACAACTGGTGTTGGTCCTGTGTGCTGTTTTTCAGTCATTTTACTGTATCGTAAACTCTCTACAAACGGACATATCTATAAGACGGGCAACTGGTGTTGGTCCGTGTGTGCTGTCTTTCAGTCATTTTACTGTATCGTAAACTCTCTACAAACGAACACATCTATAAGACGGACAACTGGTGTTGGTCCTCGAGTGCCGTTTTTCAGCCATTTGACTGTATCTGTGTTATGCAGAGTTGATTGTAACTCGCTAAACGGTCTTCAGGTTTTGTTTATCACTCGTAAGATTGCACGCCGAATTAAGCGACAAGAATTTCTTTCATCATTTTGACGATATGCTCTGGTTGGCTTAAAAAAATTAGTGGAACACATCACATTCTTCCTAAGCAAAAACAGAGCAAGAAAGTTAAAAGAAGGAAGACAACTAAGAGTTATCTTCACCGCTTCTGGCGTCTCCTTACTATACTGATCAGACGGAGGAATGGGCACGACTCAGTACCAGACCCTTTCTAAGTGTCATTTACCTCAGATTCATAATCAGAGAGTACCCAAGGGAAGACTGGATACTGCATCAGATCATTGTAGGAACGACCTGCTAATGTGTTCAGGTGCATCAGGTACTGGAAATTCGTTATTTCACCTCGCTAAACACAAAAGGAAAAAAAAAAACATTGAAAAAAGTCTTCTTTAATGCCTACATTTAAAGCTAAGGCTATTGATTCATTTTGAGATTATTAAATGGGAGGGGGGAGGGGGTTAGTGGGGCTTCATAGCATGATTGCTATACGTATGAGATTTGGCGGTTTATCGCCAGGATGTAACGATGGTTTTTAATAGATGTAGCTGCTCTTTCACAGCAGTGTTCCAAATACATATCAAATGAATAGGCCTTTTGCAGCGAAAGACCATGTGATATACTTTTTGCTATGATGGAGATAAGCAACGCGCCAGGCAGGCTTCAGTTTTCTTTGTTAAGGATGTCCCAGAGGGTAGCTTGATCTCCAGCAAGGAGTTATTGTTTGTAATATCTGCAACTTAGGTGTGAAAGGCCTATTCTGTGATTGCTGACCAAGAAATGGCTGGCTATCTATGGCCTACATTGGGAGGAGTGGGTGTAATGTGGGAATCTAAATACAGTACGCAGAAATCTGACGGTTAGGAGAACATCAAAATTTCGCTTTACCTCCCATCTCTGGGTTACTGATCTCTCACCCATCAGGGTGTTGATAAGGCCCAACCTGCAACACACGAGACGTTAATCAATTAATAGACTGTTAACATGATGAACTTGTCAATTCTCCCAACTAAAGTTACTGAGTTGTGAAGAGAGCAAGTAAGGAGAGTTTAAACTTTGACTTACCCTGCTTCTACATCTGTGTCTCTCTTCATGCCGACGACAGATTCTTCAGCATTCTCACGAAGCGTTGATGCTCTGGCCACCAGCCTGGACAAAAAGAACATCAGATACTGCGTTACAAATGGCAGTGACTCAAGAAATAACATGTCACGCAGACACGAGCAGGCAGTCATGCACAAGTGAGTAAAATGCGAGACACGTACGAGCGAGTCGAGTCACGCTCAAGGGAGCCAGCCATGCACAAGTGAACATGAGTCACACACGAGCAAGTCACGCATGAGTAAAGCCACATTTATACGAGTCACGCTCGCTGAGAAACGTAACAGAAAAACAAAGAATCACCAGCAGTCCTGCAGGCGAAAGTTTTATATACAACAAGAACAAGATGAAAGTACTCACTTCTCATACACTTTGCTTCGTACAGGTTTGGGGAAAACAAGGAAATGATTTCGTCCGTCACTGGAAAATACTTCCAGTGCAGTTTCCTAAAACAAGAAAAGCAAATAAAACAATAAACGCCATCTGGCACAAAACAGAACAACACCGACAAAAATAACCATTACAAGTAGTCCATTGAAGATAACATCAACCAAAGCTGACACAAACATTTGATTTAAAGTGAAAATGACTTGGATTCACAGATTTTAACAATAAGCAATACATGCCTGGAATAAATATCTTCTTTTGTGGACCTCTCGGATGTCTTCATAAGCCCATTTGCTGCACCTAGAAACACAGTGGGATGTAAATGAATGTTTAAGGGCGCTGTGTCATTTGAAAAATTTAGCTAAATTTTTCAAACCATTTTCGGCACCAACACAGACATTTCCAGTTAGAAAAAACAATATTATGACATAGCTAGATGAGGTTCATTATTTTTTTACTTACATTCGTTCTGTGGTGCTTGATCGAGGCTTGTCATGCGAGGCAGTAGGAATTATGGGGTCATGCGTCCTGAAATAATAGGAGACGCGTCAGTGATCCGTACACAGAGAATTGACCAATTTACGGCTGTTTACATGAAGTACCTACCCTTGCGGAAGCGAGTCGATATCTTTGATCTCTTTGGTGGAGAGAAGTGTCACGCCATCCACAACATAGAAATGTTCCTTTCCAAATAGGAAGAGACCCTCTGCGGTGTCTAATCCCTGGATTGTGGCACAGCGGAACATTGAAGTTATCTGAAGTAAAAGAAAGTATTCTTTAGGACATTGCTCTAACAAAGGTACAACTTTATGCGGCAATCAGTACGCAGAGATATAACAAAGGGAAAATACCGTCTCTCCTGCTTCTAGCAGCTTGACAATTGTCTGATTGTTGTCGACCTGCAAAAGAACGAAATGAAACAATTCACGAAAAGAATAAGTGATTCTGAAAAGTTACGCTACCTTTATGCAAACAATCAGTTTCCTTTACCTCGCTTCCTTCATTTTCTTCCGTGACGTTGCTCGGTTCTGAAGAAATTGGCTGAATAGTCAAGACCTTCTTTTCACCTCCCTCAGAAACTAAAACAAAAACATGGACGTAATTTAGAAAACATCGTAACTAAAATGCGCAAAATTAATCGGCATTGTTCTTGACAAAAGAAGATATTTTATACAACATGTCCGAATACTGAGAGAAACCGCTGCTCACCCTGTTGCTGAGTGAGGGCTTCAACTGGCCCCACTCCCGGAAAAACTCTTCCTCTCAGTTTAAAATGGATCTTGCTGTCGCTACTAATAGGTGCTCTGCCCTTCATTGATCTCTGAAAAAAGATACAAAATTACTTTAAACAATTTTTACTAAATGAGATTACTTGTAGCAACAACTCAGCTGTGTTCTACTAGAAATCTACGAGTCTGGTTGGTGCTTCCATTGTTTTTATTTGCATAAAGTATAAACCAGCACTATTCCATTGGAAATGTGAAAATCTGATTGGTTATCCAATTGCATTCTATTTTTTATTTTCCATCAGCTGATAGTTCACGAGGAGCGAAGCTAAGAAACCGACAGCGAACTGTTTACAGTGTAATTGTTTTAGCACAACCGTTAACTTTGTTCAATAATTTTTGACCTCAGTGCCTATCACAATGCAGCGCGCTGCGGAAGCCTGGGATCGATCAATACTAGCTGTCAGTGTAGCCAATCAGATTGCGACTTTGCCTGGAATATGCTAATCGGTGATAGAACAGAATCGCGCGCAAGTACCTACTAAAAGTGCAACTTATTCTTAACTTTAGGATCGAACGGCTGATAGAAATCTCACTTGCGGCTTGGGTTCTTGAGAGCGAAATGATGTAGCTATGATCTTCAACAGGGTGCAAAGCCAAAGAAAGGGCGTTTAAAGGAACTAGGTCACGATATTTTTAGTTATTTCTTCGACAACCTAAATTACCCTTAAAATTCAGGAAACCTAAAAATAATAGTTTGTTAAGGAAGAAAAACACCAAAGGAGTGATACTAAACCAAAACGGAACAAGGATGGCTGAGGATGGAGAAGATTGAAACGGATTGAAAATGACGATGTTGAAAAATTTTCGCTAAATTTTTCAGTGCACGAACGATTACGTAGCTCCTGTAAACTTTATAAAAACAATATTACTGTTCTATACACAATGACTAACCTCTCGGTTTTGCCTGGCCACTTTGCTATCATACGGATAATGCAGGTAGAACATATCATTTCGGTACATTTTCTTTCTCATTCTATGGGGACCTGAATAATATGCAACACAAAGCAATCAAAATACACAGCACGGCAGGATTGTTCAATCATGAGTAAGCTAATCCAGGAATGACATGAATTTTGACTTCAGTTTTTCAACAATTCAGTCGGGTTTTCAGTTTTGATTTTTCTGTCCGCCAGTTCCATACCTCTCGGCCGTGAGACGGTCAGCTTAGCAAGAA
Organism: Blastomussa wellsi; assembly: GCA_947652115.1. Taxonomy (NCBI): domain Eukaryota; kingdom Metazoa; phylum Cnidaria; class Anthozoa; order Scleractinia; family Plerogyridae; genus Blastomussa; species Blastomussa wellsi. The sequence continues at coordinate 15,872,797 of OX393573.1, forward strand.
TTTGGGGGTACATCATGAAAATATCCTGTAATTGATGGATTTTCTTTCTTCACAACACCTGTCTGCTTGAATAGTTCTGATAACGTAAAGAGAAATTATATAGTGATCAGCGCTGTTATTTGTTACCTTCCACCATGTCCAAAGCCCACTTGTCGAGCTGTGAGCTGCTGGGCGGACCCCACAAGCCTCGCTCTCGTGTCAGGTCAGCATCCATTAGGGACCATTCCTCCGCCACAGACTTGGAAATTAGTTGATAATTCTGATAATAACAAAACACATCCATGAATGAGTGAATTGCTTACTATGCATACAAATCTACTAGCCTACAGGATCAGAAAACAGAAACCACGTGGTACCTGTAGATGATTCTTGTGATGAAGTCTAACAAGATCTCGCACGACTTTCGCATGTCTCATTCGCCACAGATGCGACTCGCTGACTAACATTTTAGGATCCTTGCTTTCTTTCTTGTTTTTCTTGGAACTCGGAATGCGCAGTGAAAGGCCACTTCTTCCTTTCACGCCGGTTTTCTACAAAAAAAAAACAACATACATTAAATCCTTTGCGGATCCTTTGTGGGTCTTCTTTAGAAAGAAGCGATTCTTTAGAAAGACAAAACGTAAAGTGTATTTTCATTCCAGCTTTAACATCTACGTGTCAAATCTCGAAAAGTGACAAATGCAAGCTATTGGGCAGTACATTCATGTGGTACTGTTTGTTATGCCGTACAAGGCATGGTTCTAATGTTTAAGTCTGTGGATGAAACCCTAGTGTGTGGCCATTCAAATAAAAGCTATTGAGCAGCGCTTTCATGTACCGTACCGTTTATTATGCTGTAAAAGGTGGTTTTAACATTTGGCTATGTAGATGAAACTCTAGTGTGTGACCATTCAAATGGTTGCTGCCTGTCACCTTCAAAAGTCTGTATGAAAATGATATATATTTTTTCGTATTTTAAACTACTATGTACCGGTGTTCCTAATGTCTCAGCTTTACGCCTTTCTTCCACTGAAATGTACGCCATCCACATCCTGGTGGCAACCTCACCAATCAGTGGCCTGAAACGGTAAAACATAGCAGTAATATCACACTGAGTTACAAGGCACACCAAGTCAGTCACGGTTCAATAGGTCAATGCTACGTCACGCTTATTCAGTATGTCACGATACACCTCGCTAGGTCACACTAGGTCATTTATGTTACGCTGGGCCATGTTTAGTGAGCTACGTCACACTGGTCACGTCAAGTCAGGACGTCTCAATGGGTCAATACCAAGTCAAGATTAGTTACGTCACGCAATAGGTAGCCTGCGTGTAGCTGTACCCACCCCCCCCCCCCGAGGAAAAACGGTAGGGAGGGATGTTCCCTCCCGTTTTTCCTCGGGGGGGGGGGGGTGGGTACGGCTACACGTAGGCTACGCCATAGGGTAATTTACGTCAGTCTGGGTTTGGCTTGGTTAGTTGGGTCACGCTAGGTTAGCTAAGTCGCGTTAGGTCATGCTAGGCCACGCGATCCATTGTGGCTGACATGTTGCTTGTAAATTCATCACAGATATCTCACCTGACAGATTTAAGGTCCAAATTTAAATTTGAGGTTCCTCCCATTGGCCTGAACAAAAACAACAAAAGATTACCACAAAATCCCCTTCAGAATAACACCAACAAAAAATACTAAGAAGCATAATCTTCTATTTTGCTCTGGCAAAGAGCTAACGTAAAACTGTAGACCCCCTTCGCTAAAATCGCTTCTCATAGTCTTTGCAATATATTCATTTTGTATACTCATTAAGGCTGGTTTTCACTAGCGCATAAGCACAAGAGTCGTTATGCCTATGCTTGTGCTGTAGTGAAAACCAGCCTAAAAAGGACAATAAAGACAGTTTAATATGTACAATGTTAAAAGGTAAGCCATGTCAGCTGATCTTACATGTGTTCCGCATAATCTCTTGAGCTGTATGAGGTGAAACTTGGTTTTGGCAGGACAATCTTGAAGGCATCTTCCATCGCCTAAAAAATGAAATAATATACATCACAAAGAAACGAAGTTTACTTATACGATCCTCACAATGAAAATAGCTATTCCGCTTTTTGCTGTTTACCTCTCTTTTATTCTGTACAAATATGTCCCAGACTCTCTCGGCCGCAGCTGCAAGAAGCCTGGAACAGCTTGACTCTTCTTCATTCTCTAATACTTCTACATCCACTTCTTCTGTCATCTCTTCACCAACATCCGGGGTGCCCACAATAGCTATTTATGGAAATAACAATTATCGCTATCAAAAAGGGTGCAGCATCAACATTTTTAAAGCAAATCCCAGATTGCCTTATCAGTGCCACATAAAACTACTGCTCAATAGCTTTCAGTTGAATGGTCAGACACTAGGGTTTCACCCACAGACTTAAAAATTAGAACCACCTTGTACAGCATAATAAACAGTACCACATGAAAATACTGCTCAATAGCTTTCATTTGAATGGCCACACACTAAGGTTTCACCCACAGACTTAAAAAGGAGAACCACCTTGTACAGCATAATAAACAGTATTAAATATTAATAATCACCTTCAAACTTCTTGTTCGCCTTGTCACCAACTGAGAGAGTCTTGTGGGTTCCCATGACAAGGAGCCAGTGACACAGCCCAGCTATAAAGTCTGGCTCATTGTTCACTGGGGCAAACACTAACTTGTGGTTTGTAGTCAGAATGTGAAGGAACTCCAACAGACTTGTCTGGTCTGATAAAATTGAGAGTAAGGAAATGCAAGCATACAGTTGACATACCACAGTTCACCACTTCACTAAGCGGGCACAGGGAAGCAACGCATCAAATTGGATGACGAATTACCGCATCTTTATTCAGTGGTAGCCATTTTCAATTAAATAGTCAGCTGATGCAAGGTTAAGTTGAGATTGCCCAGAAATTTTGGATATACTCAGGAGATATTATCACACGTCCATCCCAACTTTAAACTGTGTAGCAAGCCTTCCAGTGTTCTGGCTACATGAAAATTGAAGTGACGGCAAGACAGACAGGAGGAGTGACACCCACCCCTCTCCCTGCACTTGGTCCTTGCCCGAATTCTCACGCTGCCAAAATGTGCAACATTCTTCATTCATATACGAACGCTTGCCACATAGGCTGTCTAATATTTGACAGTTGTTTACTTTTTACCTGTTAATCGAGCAAGTGGCCTGGACAGCTGGAACAAAATAGTTCTGTTCAGAGAGTGGTATGCACTTTCTAAGGACACAGGTTGGCCTGAGAGATAAAAATAAAAATGTGTCAACTGTGTTACAACTGATCACAATTTTAACAGCATTTCAGACTTTGCATGGGTTCTATAGAGACTGCATAGAGGTTCAGTGAAGTTTTAGGAGACTGTATAGATCATCCGTGAGTTTCAATGGAGTTCTATGGAGTTTCTATGGAGTTCCATGTAGGCTCCATGGAGTTTTCGTGGAGTTTGCAAGTACATTCCATGGGGTTTGCACTTTCATGGATTCCATGAAGGTGCCATGGATTTTTCCATGGTATTTCAATGATGTTCCGTGGAGGTTTCAGAAACGTTTTCATTAGAGTTACATGGAGATCATGGACTTTCACAGAGTTTGTGGCAGTTGGATGGAGTTTTTGTAAATCCCTGTGGAGCTTCCATGGAATTTCCATGCCGTTTCTATGGAGCTCCATACAAGTGCATGGAGTACATGTCACTTCCTTTTGCATTTATTTGTTATTATTTGATGATGACAAGGTGTTATTGCACAGTTGGGTATGAATTAAGATGTCACCTTTCACAGCTTCAATCATGCTTGTTAGGAAGTTAAACACAGTCTTGTAACCATGAGCAAAATTTCCTGGAATAAGAAACCAATTACATGTTTAGTCCACACAAATGCATATTAATCCTTGACCATAATCGCGTCTCATAAAAAATCGAACAATACATGACGTAACCTCATGATATCATGCTATCGTAGTGCTGTCACCCTACCCATGTGGTGTCATGCGATCCTCGTGTCACGCTATTCTTGATTAGAAAAAGGTAAAGCTTCGTGCCTAGTGGTGCATACTGCTGGAGCTTATCCCGGTTTCAGTGGAATTAAGCAACTAGGAATATTTCTACTCCCCCCTGGATGGGATGCTAGTCCACTGCAGGGTTACCCCCCCCTCCCCCCCCCCCCCCCCGCATTATATCGACGATACCCATTTATACACCTGGGCGAAGAGAGGCACTGTGAGAGTAAAGTGTCTTGCTCAAGAACACAACGCAGTACCCCGGCCAGGGCTCGAACCCGGACCGTCCGATCCAGAGTCCAGCGCACAAACTATTAGGTCACCACGCCTCCCACTTTTTGATTGGGGAATGAGAATCTGAGTTCTTCGATGTTTCTTTGGCGAAACAAAACAAACCATAACTGCAACATATTGTGCGTTTATTGACGCTGAAGCTTACCAATCCACAACTTATCGACCACTTTGGAAGCAAAGCTGAAAGCATTTGCTACAATTTTGGTGTGATTCCCTGACCCTGCTGATGGGTTTGTGAGAAGATTGCCTCCAAGGAAAAAATCTATCTGAGCACACAGAACTTCTGTTTGAAACTCCGCTTGCTGTGGCTGGGAACACTTTAGTGGATAAGACTGAAATAGAGAATAATTTACTTTACTTTACTTTACTTTAAGCATTTTCTCGACAAACCAGTCCAAGGTAGAAAGGGGCAAACAGGCTATACAGCCCTTATTAAAGCACCAACCCATGAAATACAGAACACTCAACCAAGGCCAGACAAACAAGGAGATAACACTCCATTTTACCTCTAAAATGGCATCAATCACTCCCAGACTCTTGGCCGACGTTGGCGAGGTGAGCGAGTCTGTCATAATCACCCTGAGAAACTCTAACACACACTTCCTTACTGGGTGAGAAATCAACAAAGTCCTGGACGAAAACAGCGACTGTTCAGCCTCTGTCCCAGGCTCCACTTCGTTTTCACTGTCTGATGCAAGCTGTGTATTTAGTTAACAGAGAGAACATTTTCAACTGACTTATTTTTGAACAACTCAACTAAATCAATTTTACCACTCAACATAAGAACTCTTGGAAAGTCTATTTAGAGAAATAGGTTTACCCAGAATGCCTCCCTAAAATCTGGGCATATTAATGCGGCCGCCATATTTAAAGGATCCTAACAAATTAATAACATCATTTTAGGTATGAAGCTAAAACAGCTCAGACTATCAGGTCTACTTCTTACTGGTTTTTGAAGCATGACGTCGAGCAACCAGGAGCATTGCTACTCCCCCCTGGATGGTATGCTAGTCCATCAATGGCTTACCAATGCCAACATGCTGTCTGGTTGCCCTGACAGTTTACTCATACATATTTATACCCCTTGGTTGAGAGAGGCACTGTGAGAGTGAAGTGTCTTGCCTAAGAACACAACACAGTGCCTTGGCCAGGGCTCGAACCTGGACAGTCGCTAACCATTAGGCCACAGTGCCAGATATGTACAATTTCCACCAAAGTAACATAATAAAATTTATTACTGAATAAGGTAATTAAATACCCAGTGCCTACCCATCTTAGTACCTCTTGAAGTTTTGCCAAGTTTCGTCTCTTGGGAAACAAAACAGCAACAAGTTTTTCAAGGAACTCTTGCGAGGTACACACCACACTGAAGCTGGAGATGTTACGATACAAGAACAGTAGGAACTGAACTAGAGTCTCTGGGTATTCCCTGAGCCAGTAATTGCCGTCGGTGTCTTCCCATGGCTGAAAAGAAAATTACAATCAGAAGCAAGGTTTGCCTTCACACTGTATAAATTGCTTAAGTCTAGTTGAGCAGTTTTCACTCGGGCATCCAAAGTCATTCGCTATTAGATTATGTCTAGGATTGAACGCAATTATGAAAATTACTAAAATAGGGAATTTTCAGAGAATTCGCAAAAAGAGATGTCATGACAGTTCAAGGAGGACCCTCGACTAAACTGTAAATTTAACTAAAATTGTGAATACTTTTTATTTGAGTAGTTCACTGGAATGTCTGATTCCTTTGTAATTGAACGGACTGGTTATTTTGTGTCTCATGCAGGGAGTTGCAAATAATTTTTCTCCCATGTGCTCTGGCGACCAAGTCAGTATTTTCAGAAAAAACTGCAGTGAGGTCGGACATTATATAACAGTACTGCTCTATAATGCAAAACATTGGCGTTTGCAATGGAAGGTGTAAAAAATTGTCCGGACATTCTGTCGGCCCACAGTTAGGATTTTATTGGACACTGGCAAATTTTGGTCGGCCATTGACCGATGACTGACTGCTATTTGAAGCCCTGTCTGTGAAGCACATCGTGTTCATTAGTATGCTAGGCTGCTAGCTACACAATAAAATGTTAAATTGAACCCCAAATACACTAGCACAGGGATTGTGAGGGAAATAATTCACAACCCTGCGAGCCAGATCATTTTCAGCAGCAGCTCCAGAACTCTGGAATGGCCTACCTGTGGAGCTTTGTAAAGCAACATCACTTGCCAGTTTTGAATCTTAACTTAAAACTTATCTTTTAAGAAGTATTTAATAATTAGTTTCTTTTTTTTTTGCATGTTAATTTTTAAAATAATGTAGTTTAATAGTCATATTTTTTTTTTTTGATTGTATTTATTTTTACATTTTTACGTAATTATATTCATATGTAGTTACCTTTAGAGGACCCTTCTGTAAACCACTCTTTTTGTGATGTTGGCATCCTCAATAAAGATTAACTATTATTATTATTATTATTATTATTATTAATTTATAACTTTATTAAATATTTTCACGGTAATGTAACCTTTTAATTTTTCTCTCAACTATACAGCGCTATTGATCAGAACACGTAAATATGCGCTATATAAAGTTGTTAATTGTTATAATTGTTATTATTATTATTAGCCTTTTTGCAAAATAGTTATTAAGACACATTCCAAACATTGATCCAAAGCAGTCAACCAAAACTAACCATACCAAAATGTCTATGTTGTACAGTGATTAACCAATAAAAGCAGTCCGTATTTTCATCTTGAGACAAACTCAACTAGTTTCTGTGCCGAAAATTATCTTTTGTCCAACACAGAGTCCATTACTGTAACCATTAAGCAAATGTGTCTGCTGTGTGAAGGACTTACCTCGTTAACCATTATATGGGCCATAGAAAGCAACATGTGAGCCGCCTCTGGACAGTAGATACTGCGAGCTCCTGGTCCCTGGGGACTAGGGGTGGGGAATTTGACCCCCGAAGCTGAGGGTGACCAGAACACTGAGGTTAAACTGTCCCAGTCAAACTGCACGCCTGCATACACATCTGAAACAACAGCTCTAGTGTCAACTAACAACTTCTCCTTATTCATCAGTGAACCATCACATGCATATTTGAATTTTCTCTGTTTGTATTCATTAGGGAAAAGGAAAAAATAACAATGATGATGATGATAATAAAAACGAAATTTTTAACGGGATAAACCCGTCAGTACTAACAGTACTGTTATCAGTAGGGTCCTGTTAAAAAGTAAATAAATGATGACGATGATGCCATAAAATGACTAATGCTCCCACTTGGGGAGAATAAGGGAAAAACAAATAACAGAAAACATTTAGTTTACAAATATCTACCAACAACTGACTTATTTACTGATTTACATACTCACCAGACACAGGGTGCCCAAGCAATAGAGCAATCACTAGATGATAAATTTCAGGAATGCTTATGTGTTTTGGCAACAGTTTGTCCAGCATCAGAAATCCAGGAACACTGCACACCTCTCTGTTGATCTGGTACTTTTCCCTGTTGTCAGCCACAGAGCCAACATTAAAGCCTGAAAAAGAAAAATACCAATTCAACATTAATTTGAAAAACCATGGACTCCTCAAAGTCAATTTTTAGCACAGTGGAAAAAAGAATGATTCACTGATCACTTTTCCCATGTTCAAAAAGAAGATAAGCAACGTCATCGCTTGTGCACTTTGAAAAATTTAGCCTAAATTTTTCAAAATCGTCATTTCCATTCCATTTCAATCTCCTCCATCCTCAGCCATCCTTGTTTCGGTTTAGTATCACTCCTTTGGTGCTTTTCGTCCTTAGTAAAGTATTGTTTTTAGGTTTCCTACTAGCCAGTTTTTTCATGTTCTAGAGCCATTCCTTGAAAATATCACCTGCCCAGAAATTCATTATGGTTTGCTCTCTCAGCCACAGTTCATTTTATATCTTCCTGTTAGTCCATTAGGAGCATTTTGGGCATGAGGAAAGTTACCAGGTAATGATTTTAGCAAAAAATGAAGCTGAAAATAGCAAAACCCCTGAGACAGAGCCCCTATGGCAAATGATCCTATAACTTTGATCACACTCTCTAGTACCTGGCTTGACAAATACATTGACATAGTTAGGAAAAATAGATATAGACCAGTCTCAAGATGTATGCAACAAAAGCAGTTCACACCTGCTACAACATAAGTTGTCTTGTTCAGCATGATCTCAGTGCCGTCCAGCCAGCTACCACTGCCGAGCCCTTCCCTGAATCTGTTCAGCGCAGGTGTACTGCTGAGCATGGTGACCAGGATGCGGCTGGCACGTACGACTGTAGTGTTGTGGAGATGAGCTTGGATGAACAGAAGGAGCCAGTCAAATCCCAGAGTTTCCTGGACAGCATCTGCAAAACTGCAATATATTGAGTCTTGAGTAAATATCAAGGAAATAAAGTGTTATGCCCATATTAAAAGTCGTCACAGGTTTCAATAATTATCTATCTTGTATAAACATGCAGGTGGCATGGTGTTCTAATGGCAAGTGCATGTGACTGGACTTTGGATTGAGCAGTCTGCATCCAAGGACAATAAGTTGTGTTCTTGCACGACACACATTCACAGTACCTCTTACCACCCAGGAGTACAAGTCAGTGAGTTTGGAGTAAACCTGCGATGGACTAGCATCCCATCACAGAGGAGTAGAAATACTACAGGTTGCTAAATGCTACAGAAATCAGGATAAGCACTGTCAAGATGTGACACTTTAGCCTAACATAGACTGAGTACTTAAGATATGAAATTTCACATTTGAGTCTAAGTCAAACTGAAGGTCACAGCTAGCCTCACTGAAAAGCTACAAAACAGAAATAGAAATTCAATGCTAATCCTGGAATGGAATATTATAACTAAAAATGCTTGGAACTTCCATGAGAATGAGTTCCATTACAAGAACAAAAAATAATTAATAACCGCCCAAAGTTCAGTTGTCTTACCTATGATCCAGTTCACCTCCTTCAGCATAGATCAAACAAAGAATGAGTTCCAGCATCACATTACGCAGGGAGATGCGTCTGGGAGACAAAGTTTCCTCTCCTTCCCCTCCCTCAATGGTGGTTTCAGTCAACGATGCAACATCCAGCTTCAGCTCATTTTCATCTGTAGGGTGAGCTGGCAATGTTGACACCAAAAATTGTCCAAATCTGAAAAACAAAAATTTACTTTCTTCCTTACCAAGTTTAAGGTCCACAACTGGAAAATGTTGGCCAGGGGGTTAAGATAGGATGGACTGAGTGCAATGAGGTCTGTTCAGAAAAGACTGAGGACTGATCTTCTCCCAATACAGTGTCTGGCAAGCTTGGTTGAGAAGACATTTTGTACACAACTTTATAAATTGGAAACCGGCTGTAGAGCATGAACTTAAGAGAACTGGGGTCTTCTGAAGCAGAAGTGAATGACTTTGAGAAATACTTAGAAAATAATTATAGCAGGCAGACTTAATAACATCACTGGTAGAAATGGAAATCCACATTAGAAGCGTAACCGCAGCTGACCAAGAAAAATGCCAATTAACAATGCTATTGCAGATGAGGAAGGAAAACATGTCCACGTTTGGTGGGTTACCTGTACAATTGCGGCCTTCCTGTGAACGGAAGGTTTGTTTGTATGTTGACAGGCCTGCCTTCTGTGTATGAAATGCAATGTTTCTTGTGTCTTACAGCTCGTCAAATATTGATCTGCAAGAAGTTATGAGTACAGTACCTCCACAGCCTTGGCTTTTCACTGACATTTCCTGGCCTTGAATATTTATTGTATTGCCTGATTTTTAACTGACTTTGGCAGCCTAACCTGCAGAACAGGTGGCTTAGCAGGGCAGAGCATGGAGAGTGAACACAAGCTGAAGTGCAAGGGCGAGTGTAATGCTCTGTTTCGCTAATTCTTCTGTTCTGTAGACTAGTGACAGCCCAGTGTCTTAAAAACATATAATCATGTTTTAACTATACTTGGTTCATACCTGAGCAAGTTTTTTCTCTCATTTGTGTTACTTAGTAACACTGACAAGACACTAGCGATGGTATGTGCTGTTGAATCTGTCACGCTATCATCCTGAAGAACAAACAGCAGCTTGGGCACCAAGTTCAGTCTCTGCATCAGTTCAGCATTCTTTACAGATTCACTGGTGACAAGAACAACATTCTGTTGGCTTTCTGCTACAATCTTGCTTGCAAGATTTTGTTCAGACGTGCATAACAGCTAGTGCACTGAACTCCAGAATGGGTGATCCAGGTTTGAGTTCTGGTCAGGGTACTGTGTTCTTGGGCAAGACACTCTCACAATGCTTCTCTCCACTCAGTTATAAAAATAAATATTGAGCAAATTTAATGCTGGTGGGGGGGGGGGGGGGGGGGATGGGGGACCCTGCGACGGACTAGCATCCCATCCAGGGTGTAGTAGAAATACTCCTTGTCACTTCATGCTACAGTAACTGTGATAAGCGCCGTCCTGATGGGCCACTAGGCCCATATGCTGACTTTACCTTACCTTACCTTTTTCAGCACTGTCATCTAAAACAAACAAAAATAAACTAAAGCTGCCTTTACCTTCCTGGGCCCAAGAGCTCCAAAAAGTGTGAGAATAGTGATCGTTGCAAGTCTGCTGGGGCCTCACGCCACACCTAAAAAAAATCAATATAATTAGAACTATAGTCAATATACCTTCAAATTGCAGAAGTAAGCAATCTGTTGATATCAAGTAGGATGTACTTGGTAGTATGGTGTCCAAGTAAAAGACAATACAGGGTTGGTTTTTCCAAGGAGATCACTTCGTCAGCCTCAGGCTCTTTGATGGCTGATTTATCAGCATCACAGACAGCCCTAACAGTAAACACTATCCACTGGATAAATCACAATGTGAGAAAAGAAGTGTTGGCAAAACAAACTAATAGCTATCCTCTGGATAGTGACTTATCTGCCGGAGAGCAATGTACATCCTTTGAAAAACTGGGTCTGATAGTTAACATTGCTAGTTATCGAACCTTGTATATGCTAATCACCACTTTTCCTCAACAAAAAATTTATCTGAAATAAGTGCGCAAAAAAACAGTCACAATCTTGGTAATACAACAAATTCAATTTTTACCTCTAAATCACAGAGCAAGTCTTTGAAAGCCACCCTGTTAGGTATAACAGATGACTCCCTGTCACTGTCTACTGTGCCCACTAAGGCAAATGTTAAGTGAAGAATGTGCGTGTTCAACAAATGTTTTTTCCTCCTTAGCAGCAATGCCAGGATCTGTAATGAACATGGCCAAGACAATTAGTGTGATTTAACTACAATCCTGCATTCTATATTTATTATAATGCCTAAATCACTCATCAAATGACCACATTCTGATGTAGCAGAGAGAAGTGATGGTTTCAAGTTTCAGGGCTTTTTTGCCAGAGGTCTGGTAGGTACTCTGTTGTAAATTCATGCAGTTTCCTATAAAGGAGCAGTGTTTTCAGCTTATTGTAAATTTGCCCTCTGACAGGTGTCACATATAGTAAGGGCAGCCATGTACTTACAGCCTTGCTACGTGAACACCTGAAATATTTCAGGAATGTTGATTGTGTAGTGACCAATCGCAGCAAAAGTTCAGGATACGTGAACAAACCTCAAAACCACAAACTAATTACTGTGAAAGATTAATTACCGGTAATCAAAATGACACGAGCATGGGACAAAGAAAAATTCAGAGTCCCCAACAGGAATCGAACCCATGACCTCCCGTCCCGTCCAGGAGGTCATGGGTTCTATTCCTGTCGGGGACTCTGAATTTTTCTTTGTCCCACGCTGGAATGTGTTAGAATGATTAAACATCTCAAAGAATTCGAATTTTCAGACAAACCACCACATGCATATTCTGTCAAAGGCTGTTTTTGAAGGCAGGGGGTGGGGGGTTCAAGTTAAAGTTTGATTTTTGTTACCTGGTAACCTCTTGTTCTCTCCATATCTCTCCTTGCAGATGGGTTGCTTCTAAGAACACAACTCAGAGCTTTGACAGATGCATAGAGCCCTTCAACATCAGTTGCCATAGCAACCAAACCCAGCAGAGCTGACACGCCACCAATACACTCTATCAGCTTAGAAACTGGATTGGGACAGAAGGTTCGCACTCCAGAACAGCCAATGATTACTGCACCGATTGTCCGTGAAGCACCTTGAAGATGGGCTGCGGTGTTATGGATCAGTCGCACAGGTGTAGTGTTGTCATGGGTCGACAGACCAAGCTGAAAAACAGGTCAAGCAAAGACATACATGTATCAAGATTTGTGCAACAGGCCTTCAAGTGAAATTGTCAGTGAGGTTGTCTTCAGTGCAACAAACTAGTTATTACAGCACAATGCACCTTAGTGTGGCCACCCCACAAACTTTTTTGACAAGTTTTTTGACAAGCTCAAATTTGTTTGAGCTGTCCCGCCTCCTTGCAACGTTCAAAGCTGTCGGCACTAAACTTGTCGCTCTTTTAACAAGGAGGCAGGGCAACTCAAACAAATTCGCACTCTCTGAGCAATTGCCTAACTTGTCAAAAATGTTTGTTGGGTGGCCACACTAAGGTGCATCACACTGGAAGTCATGGCTGGTTTGCGTTGAATTTATTTCAAATTGAAACAGTCAAGATAGCTGTGAGAATTTGCTTTCTGGGTTCAACCACTTCAATTTGCACAACAACAGTCCAACAAAAATCAAATAATAAACGGCGATTATGATGCCCAATAAACCAGCCAACCAACCAACTCAGCATAGTTGTCAGGAAACATCCTTTGTGTGTATGAAGCAGGAACTGATTATGTCATACAGTACCTCTCTTGCCACTGCACGGGTGTCACTCCTCCTAAAGTGTTTTCTAATTTTTGCCAGGGTCAGCACTGACTTGGCATGGCCGTGGATACCAAACATGACTTTGTCTTCACTCACAAGTGGTTCAACACCTTCAGCACCATACTGCAGAAATGAAGACAGTATATACACAAAAAAATAATTGTCTTAAATTTTACGCGATGTGGAGAAGAGTGTGTCCAGAGAGATGGCTAATTTAGCACCCCAAGTCTGCAATGACAATCTTGCACAATAAAGAAAGAGGTATTGCTTAAGCCTACTTTGAAATCAATGTCGGAAAAATTCCAGACGATCAGGGATTTCACTGTTTCCCCACCGTCCTAGATTTTTCTGACTAATGAAAATTGGAAATCTTTAATATCCCTGATTGCATGGGATGGTCAGCGAAAAATCGGGAAAATCGGGACTGTTTCTATTTTCCCGACGAGTCCCAGATTTCTGCGATGGTCGGCGATCATTCCCGACAATGAAAACTGAAATATCCAAAATATCAAAGGTCTTCACCATTCCGTATGATGAAGTAAACAAAAAATAATTATCTGTTAAAATGCTACATAATGATTGCAAAAGTGGAGAAGCAGTTGTCAGACTTCATTGCATGAAGAAACTGAATACAATATGAAATCGAACTTCATAGGTATGCAATGCGTGCAGACAAGTAGATAATCTATCATAAGCCCCGAAGGGGTGCTATGCACCTCTTGGATGGCTTAAGAGGATTTACTGAGATAACAGAAGGAAATATAACAGTAACAATGATCCTATAGAGAGGCATATCAAACAGAAAGCAAATGAAATTACAGGCTCTGAAGATGCACATAACATCTGGACCTTAATTGATGTGTGCATCCCAGGTCTGCACCCAATGTGTGCAAAAAGTAAATCATTTAAGAGGATCGTTCTGCAGTTCTGCAATGCGTGCAGAGAATCAAGCATTATAGGTTTGCAATGCATCCAGATAAACATTTAAACTCCTATTATAGGTCCGCAGTGCATTCTGAGAGATGAAGAATTCAGTGTCATAAGATCACAATGGATGGCAACCTACCACTGTTACTTGTCCTTCAGGACAGGGAGCCTGGAAACTACCAACAAAGTTAGGTCCCAGTCTATATATTTCATCGGCTGTTGCGCCAGAGAGTGGCTCTTCTATCAGGTGTGTGGGTCCCAGTCTCCACAACAGTCGGGAGCATCTGCGATAACCAGGGTTAGGTGGAGTACCAAGGTAGGCAGAGATGTATGGTGCAACATTGACCACCGTCGGATCTGGGCTGACAGCAGCTGCCTGGATGTATTTCAACTGAAAGCAACATTTGGAAATAAGTTAGAAATTCACTAATTTAAAAAATAAGATAACAAAGCATGAAAGATTATGAATATTTAATAGTGAAAGAAAAGACGATTCAAACTCTGCTTTAATTTGAATTGGTGCAATTCAATAATACACATAGACATGTCAATGGTTCATTTGATACAGAGGCAACTCATTCCACACAGCCACACTATTTTAAAAAAATTTGATCACTCTTCTGGAATTTGATTGACATGTACACGACAGTGTATGTGTAGCCAGTCAAAATATGTGGGTGTAAGTAGCAAAAATTTCATTGTACGCTGGTAGGTGGCAAAATTGCCGGCTGCCAGCAATTCACACTCACCCTGCATGTGTTCACATGTTTTCCATCCACAAACAAAGCACAGGTGCTGTTCCGTATCAATGCTTTGTTTAGCACGACCATCACATGATGCCATCTCCCTTCTTCTAATAACTGGTCACTTAGAAACCTGGCTTCTGTGTGCTCACGTTCACGCTGGCTCTGCAGCGTTGATGAGTCAGCAGCATCTTCACACCCACTTTCATCTGTGCAAACCTGTCATCAACCATGAAATAATGCATAATGCATGAATGTCATTTATCTATAAAATAATGAGAGTACTGCAAACTCAACAAATCACCCTATGAAATTCTGAAACCCAACCAAGAAAATACATCAAACCACTACTGAGCTATGAGGCCATATGGGAACAGCTCAAAGCAGTTAATGTAATTATAGCAAATTTGTGGCAATGCTTGAATGGGTATAAAAGTCAGTCTTTTTCCAAGCCATTATTCCCAGACTCAAGGTTCTGAATAAAATAACATTCCTACAGTAAAATGCAGACTTGATGCACAGTAACAGTATAATACAAGAGGCAGGGTAGAGAAAATTCGCAAGGTTCAGCAATTGGATATTTTGGCTAAAAAGAAATTTATGTTAAATTGTTTTCTCTTAGTACTTGTTGCAGCTTGGAAACATTTCCTGTATCAAAAAAATAGCCAGAGAAAGCATACAGTCAAGCAAACTGTTTAATTTATAATGTGACTAAGTTCAATTATTTAAAACATAAGATAACATACCACAAGCATTCTATCTTTAGCTGAGATGCTAATGCTCAAACATGGCACATTGGGAATTTTTTCACTTCCTCCACGAAACTGTCGCATGATCGTCAACAGCCTGACTGGATGCTGGTCTTGGGTGGTGTTGCTGTACTGATCAATGCAAATCCACGTTACAAATGTCAATCCTGCCTGAGGGGGGAACACTCTTTCCCCAACCCCTACACCAGGGACACCCCCCATCACTGCAGCAGGAGCCATTACTGAGCTAACAGTTGCGATACCTGAAACAACAATGGAAAGAAAGTGTTACAGTACTTTTATTTCAGGAACTATGTTAGATAAAAGGTTAAATCTGTGTTGAAGCCTAGTGCCTTGTCAAGCCAGAGCTTATACTGTCTTTAAGTAACACACAAACTCTGCGCATGTCGACGGTTACATTTATCGCTGCCGTCAATCATCAAGCACACCGCTGAAGAAACAGAAGCTCACTTCAACAGGGTCAAACGGTCACGTCTGTCAGTTGTGATTGGTAGACTTTGATCCGTTTTATTTGTCTCTGGTTTTCAAGGTTCATTGGCTGTCACCATAATTATGATTGACGGCAGCAAAAAATGCAATCATTGGTTAGGTTTTGAACCTCAGAGTTTGCATGCTATTGAAAAGTGCAGCAACCTGCATTTCCTTAGATTGAAGTGCCTTGGAGTATTTTCTACTCTCAACAAATTTACACACGAAAGGGCTGCAAATAATTTATTTTTTTCTGGTGGAAAGACATGTGTCTGACTAAATCACCATGTGCAGTGAGGTCAGGTGTTGCATAGGTCTACGAACTCCTCAATAAAGGGTTGTCCATTCAAAACATTGGCGTTTTCATTGGAAGGCGAAAAAAATTGTCTGGACATTCATTAAGACCACAGTTAGGATTTCATTGGTAATTGGCAAATTTTGGTCAGCCACTGTCCAATGTCTGACCGTTATTTGCAGCCCTGCACAAGGGGGGAAGACAGGCTCGCCGAAGAGCAAAACACAGTGCCCTGCCCAGCGCTCAAATACAAACCACAAGATACAGAGTCCAGTGCACCTCTCACAGGAACCACATTATAGACAAGAATATGACTGTATAAATTATAAAGCTCACCAGCTGAGACTTGGGGAGCAATGGCTGGGAGAAACAGGCAACCAAACCCATCCACACTCATGTCAAACTCCACAAATGATGGGCAGTCTGTTGCGCCATGGGCTCGTGCATCCCTCGGGGTTGTCATGGAAACCACACACTTGACACGCGTGAGTGACACTGCACCTCCTCCATGTGGCTGGCAAGATGTCACTAACTCATCATCATCTTTTTCAAGCTCTTCAGTATCCTCAGCTTCCTCATTTAACGGACTTGCTTGCTGATCAACACTGCTGCTGTTCAGAGGGTTTGGATGAGATTTGGCGATCTGTGACAGTCTCAGACTAAATTCATCAAAGCTCATTTCAGCAGCCTTTTGTGGACTGGCTGCGGCATTACTCACAGCATCTTCACTTGGCAAGTTATCGTCATCATTCTCTGATGCAACGTCAACATTTGTTTCAGAACGAGTTCTTTCAGGGGATTGCTCTGTTGAGCTGCCAGAAATGGTTTCTTTGGATTCACCTTTTAAATCTAGAATAACTGTGTCTTCACCCTGGTCTATACAAGAAACTTTTTGTTCATTTGTACCAGTTGTATCAATAATGTCCACTCCATCGACTTCAGCTGAGGAAACATCTTTTCGCTCATCACTGGTTTCCATGGTTACATGATAAGTTAGATTACTGTCCAAATCAAGACTGCGCTCAAAAGTGTGCCCCCTAGAATTTGCTTTAGACCTCCTTGGAGGTGGCTGCGGAGGTGAATCATCACTTTCCATGTTTTCCTCTTCATTCTCCCCACAGCAAGTTGGAACAGGATCTAAATTAGTATTTGGAACGATCAAATACTCATCTTCGTCAGAATTTGACTCCACATCAGAACCAGATTCTGAGCTGGGCTGTATCATGCTCAGCATCACATCTCTGAATGTCAGTGTATTTGAATGCGATTCCGAGTCTGAGAGCTTCCTGTTAACAATATCTGACACTTTCCTCGGTGTAGTTACATCTGATAGCTTTCTGAGTGACTCCTTCAGATCTTGCATTTCTTCTACTTTGTCTTCTGCATTTTCTTCAAGAATTGATTCGTCATTAGTTTCCGTTGTGTTCAGAGTTGTTTCGTTTGGAGCTTCAAGAGACTGACAATAAAGAGGATATCCAAGTCGGAGAAAATCCCTGAAGTAAAAAGAAACAGCAATTAATCAAAGCTTGAAGAGCTAGATAGATAGTATTATAGGACTGCAAAATGCAGAAGTAAAAGGTAAAAGTCTGCATACAAGCCTAGTGGTCCATCAGGCTGGAGCTTATCCTGGTTCCCTTAGAATGAAGTGACAAAGAGTATTTCTACTCCCCCCATTTATACACCTGGGTGAAGAGAGGCACTGTGAGAGTAGCCTGTTCAAGGCTCTCAGATAGTGGGGTCGCGAAGAAAAGATACGTAAGCGAAGCGAGCGGAAGAGCGAAGAGGTGGGGTGAATTCGCGCGAGCCCATCCCGCCCAATTGAAAGAGGAGACCCCAACTTGTCAAAATATCAGTGTTCAAATGACAATAATTGAAGGTTTGGTATTTACTAAAAACATTCTAACTCCTGGGAACATGTTTGAATATGCTGCGGGAAGCCGATAATGAGAGCTGTTGATGTAAATTGCCAAAATTAAACAATCAGATGGAGATACCAGGAGCTGGTATACCGACATAAGGATTTTAAAACAATGCTTACAGTCTCTCACGTCTTCACCCCACCTCTTCATTCGCGTATCTTTTCACTAGGTCACCACACCTCCCACAATGCGTGCACAGAGATAAATATTAATTTGTACCTCAAGACAGTAGGTGTCAATGACTGTGAAGCAAGCCTCTCAAACATTCTCTGTAAAGGTGCATGCAGTGGATGTTCTTCGGTGATGAGTGCAGCTTCACATCTGTTGAGGATCTGTTGAGGAAGGCCAGCCTCACACATCACTTGCTGATTGTGCTCACATTTCAACAAGTGCTGTAAATGACAGATCCAGTACAGCTGCAACTCCAAGCATCCCTGTCAAACAAAGCACAACATCATTAATCTTTTTCAGTTGTTAGCCTTCATGTGTCAAGAAGCTCATTTCCAGAGATCACTGTATTCCAAGACACTTCCAGTGCTGATCAGTGGTAACCTTGGGACTATGTGCCGTGAAGCAAGATACAGAGTTCTTCAGGACTCACAAGTTTTTGCGTTTCAACTGTGTGGAGTTGTGCAGTCAACTTTTTTATAGGCACCTACCACAAGCTACCATAATCTATTGGTTAAATATTAAGCTCACTCAACATGTAAGCTGTTGATTTCATTTTGCAGTTTTTGTGGCTTGTTTCCAATTTGAACTGCAGAAGAAAACCATAACTGAACTTTTAACCCTAAATTGCAAATTTATAATTGTGAACCCTGTAGCAGCAGCCAGAATTTGCAACCCGTTAATGGGTAGCAATTAATACAAACAAGACATCAAGACAGTGTTGCGAACTGCAAAGAACTTAAAGGAGCTATGTCACAATATTTTGAATCATTTTTTGGTTCGTAAAATGTAGGAAACCTAAAACTGCTAGTTTACTAAGGAAGAAAAGAACAAAGAGGTGATATTGAACCCAACAGCAACAAGGATTGTTAAGGATGGAGAAGATTGAGACGGATTACATGATGGATTTGAAAAACGTAGGCTAAATTTTTCAAACTTCACAAACCGTAACATAGCTCCTTTGTGATCATAAAATAACAAATCATGATCTATTATTATTTACAGTTCAAAATCATTTCATAATTATTATGTAATTTACCTCTGACATTAAAGTGCCATTCATTTCTGAAACAGCTGGCAGTAGATCAACAGCTGCCGTAACTGCTCCAGGGTGGTAAATGTATGGCACACCGAGGCCATTTCTCGTCGTCTGTGTTCCAGTTAAGTCCATTGGTAAGCCGCTTCCACTCTTTAAACAAAACGAATCCGTGGCCATGTCGAAAAGGTTTTTCAACATCTCGTTAGCGGCATACAGCACTGAATGAGGGGCAAGATCAAGAGTACCCTCAAACGTCACTGAGGATCTGATAGAGTCAATACTTGGCCGAGCAGATAATGGTACATGTTGCAATGACTGTGAAAACTGCCTTTCACACATTGTCCATTTTTTCTGCTCTTCACCAGCACAGCATGGCAGGATGTTAATGGCATTTTGGGAGAAACAGCCTAGTAAACGGATGGTGTCTGACAGCCCTCTAAATCGAATCTATAAAAATTTATCAATAAAAATAAATATACAATAAGCCAACCATTATTTCAAACTGAAATGCAGAGCTTGAACAAAGTCCCAAAGACCAACAATCTGACAGACTGATGTGAGAATTTGTGAAAATAAACTTTAAATTTTACAATACACAACTAATTAAAGAGAGTTCTTGTGTGCTCATTGGTTACGAGCTTTGGCTGATGAGAGTACAGGCCATGAAAATGATGTATAACGACACAACTACAAAATGCAACAGAATCTGATGAGTTGTGAAAAGTCAACTAAATCATTTAGAATGAAATTTCCTACACATTCAACAACTTCAAAAGGAAAAAAATGTGATCCTGCAAGAATTCATGAGTGCACATAGTTTTACTCATTTTCCAATTTTCTTTGCTATTGTATGAAATGAAAAAAAAAATGTGGTCAATTTGTTAAAACAGCAATACCTCATCCATAAAGTTCTTATTAGCTGGATCGTCTTGAATAGCAGCAGTCAGAACATGGAATACTATGCGCAAAAGAACAAGAATCTCTCCTCTGTCAACTGAAAGGAAACAATCAGTAATGCCATATTATGACTAACTCACAAATTTAAGACTGTCATTTAAACTCAAGCAAGTAATCGCTAACCATCAATCCATGCTGAAGACACTTGACTCGCTAGGCTGCCCTCCATGTTAATCAAAACGGACATGACATACACAAACCCGCCAACTTCACGAAACACTGCTCGTGTTCTGGGGTCAAGGTCAAACACCTTCAGTAAGGCATCAAGAACATCTGTTTTGAGCTTAACCTCCGACTGAGGAGTTGAATGCATCAAGCCAAGGAGCGTACCTAGAAAAGAAATCAAAATTAGATCTTTGTGTTAAGTAGCTTTTATTAACCAAATAAAAGAAGGTAAATATGATTACATTTGGCAAGTTACCAATTCATTTGGTGACATTTTGCTTGCAAATGACTCCCTTTCAACTAATTTCTTTAACAGACTTTTAAACAAGTGATAAATATGAAATTAATTTTCAATTGTTTTGAGCATACATTATTTTTTCATGGGAAGAATTATCAAGCAATGGAATGACATCAAGTCCCAATCTTTGACTCCATGATTCACAGCAGAGTATTTTTGATACACTGAGAGGTGTTTGAAAATAATGATGAAACACTGTGTCTCTAGTGTTTGATATACTACTTTAAAAAGAAAGGAAGTCAAAAGATTTCTGACATAAAATTGATGTGGAGGGGGGCAGGTCTCTATCTTCTCAATCAACACTGCAATTACAGAGAAAAAATCGTAAAAATCTATGCTGATTAAGATCTCATTCAAAACCACGGTCACAGTTCCGGTTTCCTTTCTTGTAGCTTGATTAATTATTAAGTTTGAGAAGTGTCTTTCTGGGCCATTTTTGTTCAAATATGAGTTGGGAATAAATAATTGCAGTGAAATGATAGAGTATTAATAATTATTATTACTGAAGGCTGTTTTCGTACCCAGATCATCATTTCCTCCACTGAGAATCAATTCCCTGATTATCTTCAAAGCCTCTGATCTTGAGCTGGTGTACGGCACAATGTTATGAACACAACGAGCACCTCCACATTCACGGAACTCAGTGGCATTGGTGGAGTTGTTTTCCAGAAGCAATCTGAGGCATCCCATTAGCAGGAATGGGTAATCAGGAACAAGATTTTCGGTGTCATCAAATGCATTCCCATCCAGCTGGCAACTGGCTGTTTTAACTGTTTCTGGATGAGAAAGAATTGAATAAATATTTTTTCCTTCCAGTTAGAGGGCTACACAGAACTGCAAAACAAAGTCCTATTGAAAAGGGGAAGATATTTATCTAAATACTTGATGCTCAAAACTGATCCCTGAATCGATGAAGTTCAATTTTTTTTTAAACAATTAAAAAGGTCAGATCTGCCGGTTGTGATTGGTAAATTACGATTCATTAACTGTTGCCTTTACTGTGTTAGTGCACTGGACTCCAAATCAAGCAGTTAAGGTTCAAGGAACCCAGCTCCGAGCCCTTGCTAGGGCATTGACGATTGTGTTATGATCTTTGGCTGGGCACTGGCAAATGTAATGCTGGGGAAGGGGGGGGGGGGGGGGGGGTGGGCAAACATGCCTTGAAGGCGGTCGAAGTAGAAATACTTCCAGACACTTATGGAATCTGTGACAGGCTCTGACCTGACGGGCCTTTAGACTTGAACACAGTATTTGCTTTTTACCTTGCTTTTTTTATCTTCAAGTTCTCTCTGAAGGGTATAACACAGAGCCAACCTAAATCAAATCTTATTGACAGCTTTGTAGGTGCGTTGTACACTTACCATCATATATTTCCTTTAGACCATCAGCATACCGCTTAAGGCAATTTGTGAGTACTTCGAGCACTCCAACATCTCGGAACACATCTTTATACTTATGATCATAGCTCAGAATACGAATAAGGAAGCCAAGGGCAATTTGATGAAAATCAGACACCCTGATAGAAAGGAAATATATTTAGCAAGAAGTTGTTTTATGGATAATTTAACATTTATTTGCTATACAGATAAACTCTACATCAGGCCAAATGACCTATGCCCCCGGAGCTTAACCGGGTCGGTTGAATCAATGTTTCTTATGCTCAAAGGCTGTGAATTAAAAATCGAGGCACCTAAAAAATACAAACTATGGCGTGCAAAATCCAGTTTGACCCTAGGTACATGTAGCTCTGCTGTTTTCCCATTGTTTCTTGTGGTTAAGGCGTTATGGTGTGACCACTGGAAGTAATCTTTAAATGGGAAACATACAGTTCCATTGAGGCAGTCAAAAACAAAGCAACATGTTCTCCTTTGTAAAAAGTTATCAATTGTTAAAAATCAAAATGGTCGCTGAACAGTTGCTAGCTTTGAGCATGGAACATTAAACAGTTATAATGCTATAAATTCAGATTTGTCGAAAAGTATTCCGACCTACAGCTGCATGTATTTTCCTATGTTGTAGTTTAACGTGTCCCTTGGTATAATCTGGTATTCTCCTTTGTTTTAAATCCATTCACACCAGAACAAAGGAAAATACCTGATTATACCTGTCCAAGGAATTAATATTTACATCTGCAGGTATATATTTAGTGTAATGGGTGACATAAAATAATATAAAAAATGTCTCACTGCTCGTTCTTGAAGAGAATGCTAACAGCGATGAGTTCAGGACAAGGAACCCAGTTCAGATTACAGATGACCAGTTCTAGCAGTCTAAAAATCCTCTCTTGTACTTCAGTATGTTTCTCAGGAATTGTTCCAATGAACAAAGATAACGTATGTTGTGGTTCCAAGATGAAGTAGTTTGCATTGTCTGAACAATAGATGTTGTTGATACAATCCAGAATATTTAAACAAAGGAGTTTGTCTGTTGTCTGCAAAACACAAAACAGTTGGAAATGATTGGTATCATAAAATCAAGCTACTACAATAACTACTAGGACAAGACAGAATGACAGTTTTGTGGTTCCAGAAATATCCATAACAACCTCAAGATAGGTGTTTTGGCTTGAAACCTCTCAGCCCACCTCAGCTCTGGAAATAGTTTAGTTTCATACTTTCTTTCAAAAATTTTGAATTTTGAATGCCACCCCCACCCCCTCCCCTCAAATTTCAAAAGACCTTCTGTGATGTGGGGATAGATATTTTCTGGAATCATACATTATTGTCAACAGTATAATTAAACTATTATCTTTTACCTTGCAAAAAACACTTTGTAGGACTTGAAACCCCTCGATGTTTCTAACACTACTTCCTGGAAATGAATGACAAAAATCCATTATTAATTACTGCATCTAAATCAATTTATAAATTGGCAGGACCTAAAAAGGTCCCTAAAGTTCCCTAAAGAAGTTCACCTTTCACTACATCAGCCGGAAATTCTAAAAAAAATAATTTTAGAACTAATCACCTTGACTTGCATATAGAGCAAGGTTCGCAAAACATACCTCCACCAATTGGTTCTGGAATTTCAAATGCAGGGTCCTGAAATGGAGCACCGATACTCACAAGGGGCCTCAAAGTCACATGACCAATCATGACGAGTGACGACACAAGAAGAACAACATTCCTACAAGCTTCACGTGCTTCATTTTCAGTCATCTCACCCAGCATTAAAAGTAATTCTGTCAGAAACAAATAGCCGTGACAACTTCGAAAATCGGCCAATAAATAATGTGAAATGGCAGATGAGTCTTTTAGACAGCAAACCAAGGTGACAATCATTTCTACGAGTTCCAGAGGATTTACTTGTTGAATTCGCCTCATGTTCATCAAACATTGAGCAAAGCATGATTTACCTGAAAAAAATAAAGTACAGATTCTAAATTTTCTAAAACAATTCAAGAATGTTTAAAGTGCACCTAACCCCAAAATATTTTTTAGCTACAATAAACCTTTGCACCAGTTCGAAACACATTACACCATTCGGTTCTCCGTTTTACCAAATGCTGACTATTTATAGCATTAAAAAGTTCACGACCGAATCAGAAGGGGCGTGGGTCTATTCCTGGACCGACTTCACAAACTGATTTGCATCGCATCAAGTCTTTGTAAACATGCATGCAAATCAGTTTGTGACTTCAACCCAGGAATAGACCCACGCCCCTTCTGACTCGTGAACCAAATAAAGTACAGTTTTTCGTAACTTTTAAATGCTATAAATAGTCCGCATTTAGTAAAAAAGGAGAAACGAAAGGTGTAACGCATTTCGAACTAGTGCAAAGGTTTACTGTAGCGAAAAAATATTTTGGGGTTAGGTGCACTTTAACAAAATGGATTCTGGGTTGAGAAGGAGGTAAGGAATGCTGGGGGGTGGGGGACCGGGATGGGGTAGAGAGGGTACAATACTTCTTGAAGCAGTAGGGCGAACTGCCCTGGCCATATCATTAGTTTTCGATGGATGATTTTCTACATCTGCGTCAGACAAAAATAGAAAACAAAAAGGAAGCAATGAAAAAGTTCAAAAATGAAAAACATATTAAAACTTGATTATCATCATTTTTGGAAAAAAATGTCAATCAGTGCACGCATTTCCCAAAATTAAATATTCCAAAATAATAACGTGTCCATATTGTGTCTTGTAAAGCTTGTCTTGAATCATATGAGTTTTTTATTTATCACCTAGTCAAATACGTAGTAATTGATTTTTGATTTGTTTGATCAAAATTAATTCCTGTTTATATTTTTATGAAAGTAACTGACATGAAAATCTGTCTGGGCCAAAATAAATATTTCAATCTAAATACTAAATAAATGCTTCTTTCTACTTTTTCTCCTTGATGAAAGAATCTTTCAGGGACTTTGTAGAGGTTTGTCAAACAATTTTTTTCAGCTCAGAATTTATCAAAATGATTTTGTGTTATATGCTAATAATCTGGCCAAAAAAATCCAATGCAAATTTGAATATGAACATCTTGCCAATGTTTGATCTTCAAATCAACTTGGACACCAAAACAAAGTTAATTATTAAAAGTCATCTCAAGAATCATCAAAACAATACAGACAGACCAAGTATTGAAAGCGGCGTACTTTACGGACAATAAACCAATTAGGCATTACACAATCTTCACTTACTGTGAATGTAATGCACCACGTCTCTATCTAGACCGTGGCGAGTTAAAGTCATCAATATTTCGGAGACGCAACTTCGCCACTGAACATTGTGTTTAGGGATAGGACACGATATCGCAGTGAAAAGTAAGGCAAGATCATCTGTGTGTACCAACTCTCGTGACGTCGCATAATAATTGCACAGTTTTACAAGTACTTGAGTATATAGCTTTTGTATCGTTAAAGCATCGTCTTGAATGTCTTCAGTACTCTTTTCGTTAGTTTTCTCCAGAGGAGGCAAATCGTAGAACAAATAAAGACATTTGACCATGTTTGATGGTAGACTTGCAGCGACCATGCATTCCACTACAGGGGTATCTGCTGAAGCGAGAGTATTCAACGTGTTCAAGAGATTCCATCCCGAAACAGAGTCCTCCGCAGAATCGCGCATTAGGAAATCAATAATATTTTTACTAGCAACTTCGTTGCGTTGATTTGCCGCTCTGCGACGAATTTCATTCACCATGAGCCGTGAAACGTGCGCGGCAAATTGACAAACATCCCCAAATTTCTCCGTCATACTGCTAGGTTTCGCCTGTCCAAAAACCTTGCAGAAAAGAGGAAGCATCATATAAAGCTTCGATTCCTGTTCACGGACAGTTAGTGGAACAGGTGAATGAAGAAATTCCATGAAAAGCTTACGTAAATGCCTCAACGATAGACCTTCATCTTCACTTGATTGATGAATGTTAGTCATAGGTCGACCTGGTCGAGCACCAACAAGTTTTCGAACAAACTGCATTTTTGAGATCGCTTCAGGGCATCCGTGTAAATCTAGGGCTCCCTTTTACGTTTATCATTCCATAGGGGTTAAATCAGAGAGCAAAATCAAGGCCATCAGCCACAATTTCGTCGAGAAACCTCACAAAAAATCTGTACTGCTGTCCATTTTGTCGTTCTCCTTCCTGAAACTGAGGTTCATAAATCCATGGGGTCAAACGCTGACCATAAAGCGCCTTGCGACTTTTCGTGTTATGTTATACGACGGTATCCGATGTATGAAGCAATCAGAATATAAACCAACAAAAAAGCTTTCCTTTACCTTGTAATGAACGTTGCGGAAGCGATGTCTTCGCCTCACCGCTTGCTCATAGTTGGTGCAGGTCTCACAGGCTCGGTGACTGCTTCGCTGCTTCGCCGAAAGTTTCCGAAGGATGTCTTAAACATTACCGTATGGGAAAAGTCTCGGGGAGCTGGGGGAAGAATGACGACAAATCGGAACCCGAGTGATTTGCGGTGCACCGCCGATCTTGGAGCCCAGTATGTCTCAACCACGTCAGCTTATGCACGATTGCATGAGAGGTACACTAATTTACTTTCGCCGTCTGCGTTTATCATTTTGCCCGGATTCCGTACCTTCAGGGTCTTCAGGTACTTTGTGGAAGAGGCCTAGTGTAGGGAGGGGGGAGGTCGGATGGGAAGGGGGTAACCCGAGAGACTATAGGTGGCTGGAGGGGTAGGGAGTCAAGGGGCAAAAAAAAACCAAGAATGCTAAAAAGCAGAAAATTGCATAATATATAGTTTGAAAAAGAAACACCACAAAGAAGTGGAGACCACTTTAAATAGGATGTAATCAGTGCGAGAAGTGAGAGTTTCAGACCCCGTATCTCTCCCATGGCTGTTGCAACTTGCCAATTGTCCCTGGGATATTGTCTCCAAGTATCAAGTTACAGAACTAAGTAAAATATAACATTTTCAATTATTTAGCTTCTACCGGGAGCTGTTTTCTGCTAATGTGTTGGTACCATTTACTGGAATCATTGAAGGAGAGAACAAACAAGAAGGATTGAAGAATTTTGTTGCACCAGCAGGAATGAACAGTATTGTTAAACATTTTCTCCATTCTTCAGGTGTGTGGAGTCTGCTCTAATCCCATCATGCCAAAGCTCATTGTAGTTTCCTGAGCATAAAGTGGCTAGGTTTCTTCTCTCCCCACCCCCCTCTGGATGGGACCTCCAAGGTTACACGCCTCCCAACATTAAATTCGCCTCACCAGGGTGATGAGAGGCACCATCATCTATGAGAGTAAAATGTCTTGCACAAGATTACAATGTTGTGTCCCAGCCAGGGCTTGAACCATTCTCATCCCCAAACCCAGTTGTCCCCGTGCTGGGCCTTTGCTTGAGGAACATGTCACTCTGGGGACACATGATTTGATTGGTTAGAAATTATCTTACAAATCAAATCAACCATTTTAAAACTACAACAGAAGACTTTTAAAATGATTGATTTGTTTGGATTCCCCTTGTTAGATTCTAACCAATCAAATCATGTGTTCCCAGAACCACTTGTTCCTCATGCACAGGCCTAGCCCAGGGACGAATCTAGGGGTAGGGTGCAGGGGGTGCGCATCCCTCCCTGGGATGACCTGCGACTTTCTAATAACCAGTCTTCTGCTTATGTCACCCATCAATTACGTCATTCCTTAGTGGTGCACCCCCTCCTAAGAAAAATCCTGGATCCGCCCCTGCAGCGAGCTAAGAGGGACAAGCAGCTCTGGGGTCGAGAATGTGCTCGAACCTGTACCACACAAACTGAGTTCCGGTACATTTTAAACCAAAGCTGGGGGTAGGAACCTGAAAATTGTGGCGCTGATGTGCTTGTGGTTTTCTCTTGCAAAATATTATGCAATGTAGTAAAATTTTTGGCTATTTCTATTTTATTCCTCTTGGTAATCCTACTTCTCTTCTTCTTCCGTCGAGAGCACGCAATAAAAATATTATCTGCAGGGATTAAAAAAAATGCGAGCATAACGCGCCGAGCGCGCTGGGCTACCGCCTTTTTTCCCCTATTTCCGTTTCCTCCCCCTGCCACCCCTCCCGCCCTAACGTTTCCTTCCTTCCTACAAATAAAATCTAAACTTCTCCATACTTTTCAGAATCCAACATATTCTATGAGACCCACTGCAGTACAATTAACAGGCTTGAAAAGACAGGAAGCGACTTAAAAACAAGCAAGGCATGGCAGGCGATAGACCTTAAAGAAAACGTCTCCGAATTTGACACAGTAATTGTCACAATTCCAACACCACAGCTACTTAACTTAAAGGGCTCCGTTCAGGATTTCCTGGAAAGTAAACGATCTTCCTTAGAAACCGTGCAGTATTCGTCACGATTTGCTTTAGCGTTGTATTTTGATCGCGGAGCTGAGATAAACGTCCCGTGGACCTGCAAGTACGTGGTTGACGATCCGTGTGTGAGGTTTCTGTCTGTTGACTCAAGAAAGAGATTTGGTAAAGGTAAGGTCGCAATCGCCTGGAATAAGTGTCTTCCCGTAGGTCGAAGCCCGTCGTTTCCTGAAGCGCAATGTTCGTCTTTAATTTATACGAGGAAATTTGGTGTCCAAAAAAATATGTATGGCCCCACAAACTCGAAAAATTACTCACGAGTCCGCGCAAGTCACAAGTTGAAAACTTCCGTCTTCTCGCAACTCCGTTTGGACATAACTCTCGTTCACTTGCCCTAACTTACCTTCACTTGCGGGGATCAAATTTGCACGGAAGTCGTGCAAGTTTCTAAAGTTTTTTTTACCGTTTGGCAAGTCAAGTCGACGCAAGTCGACGCAACTCTACTCAAATTGATCGCATGACATTTTGGTTATATTTTGACCGTTTTGAATTGGCTTGTAATCTTTGGAGTTGTGATTCTGTTTGGCCTCCCAGTACGCAATCGAAAAAAAAAAACCCGCGCGAGGGAGTCAGACAAACAAACCGATGTATCATGGAATGTGCTAAACGTTGTCCGAGTTTCGGACTGCTGGAGGGCGGGCACGGGTGTTGATTGTGGCTGGGGTGGGGTTTGGTGGATGCAATCTACATTCAGACGTTGCGCGCTTGGAAAAAAGTTTAATAGTGGCAAGATTGTTTCTCGGAATTATAATTACTAAAGGTCCCGCGCCCTGTGTGAGTGTCACCGAAAACAGTTCTTCTCTGGACATCCCTCACCCAGACGATCAAACTACACGATCGAATACATGTATTGTAGTGCAGTTGTGCAAAACTTTTTTCTCTCTCTTTCAGATCCTGAAGGTGTTGGACCGTCTCTCCTTGTACATACAAGCGTGCCATTTGGCATAAAACATTTAGAGATGGACTTAAACGATGTCAAGGATATCATTATACCACATGTGAAACAGATCCTCCCTGACCTTCCAGAACCAGCCAGTAGCCGCTGTATAAGATGGCGTTATTCCCAAGTGTCACGCGGCGTGGAAGGATCCCCCGGATGTACAGTGTTGTGTGACGCCCCTCTCCTTATCGCCTGTGGTGATGCGTTCACGCATACGAACTTTGATGGGTGCATTGAGTCAGCACTGTCCGTGGTGGACACTTTTAACAAGATGGCACCTGGTAGCAGCTTATAGCTTATACGTGCGAGTGTCATGTTGGGATTGTCACGCGGCGTTGAATTCCTCTCCACAAGCGTGACCTCATGCTTACCGGCGGGACTTTTCTTTTCGCCTTATGCCCTGGGAGCCCTTTCGAAGGACAAGAAATAGGAAGAAGGGTTTTATGGTTGGTCACGAAATAAATTCTCATTTGAAATAATTGAAGTCCAGTCATATGGACGTCCCTTGTCTTCACTTTTGCTTGTGAACTCCCTTCCCAATCCCATTCATATAACCCCTCATATAACCCCCCTTATATGGAGTACACTATGGGTAGGGGTGGGGGAGAGGGGCGTCAAAGTCGGCGGAGGGTTTACTGGTGCATAGCGAGCGCAACGATTTTATAAAATTGAAGTTTTGGGGGAATGTACTGGTATTTACCAATATAGGTTCAGGGCATCCACCTCACGTCACTTAAATAAAGATTTTACTGCCCGAACTTTCAATCTTGCACATCAACTAACAAAAAATTGTAATCAGACTGTTTTATTACAAAAAGGTAATGCTGAATTAAAATACTAAAATTGACAGTACATGGTAGCTAATAGCTTTGTGTTCCAGTCTTTCCGTTTTTTTTTACTGTCAGGTAATGGGCTCCTATTACGATACAAAACATACAGCAAACTTTGTTGCAATTACTATACAATGTGTGTCAGTTCCGACAAAAACTCTGTTAAGGTTGTAGGCCATTTCCAAGTTCTCTTTTAACTCAGTGTAAACAGGAATCCAAGTACAAAACCATTCATATGAAAATGTGTTTTACCTGCACGTTCATTTTCATATTAATGGTCGGACTCAGACAGAAGTCAAAGGAAACTCGAAAATGGCTTATTGAATAACGAATATTTTGTCTCGATATTGCAGGACAACCAGACTGCTTAGTGAGTAGGTATGGGTTCAATGTGTTAGGGCACATGGTACGGTACACGCTGACCAACCAAGGGTCCAGTTTCAGTCGCTTCCTGCTTTGTTCATGGGGTTTCTGATGAGCTCAACCTTTGCAAGGCGCTTTCCTTTCCAGGGCCATTGCTCGCACGAAACAGCAGCGAGGGCCCTGGGAAGGAGTGAGAACATTTAAGTTAATTACTTTGTCCTATCTACATGCAAAGCAAAAGCGGAGGAATGAAGAACATTGTGTCAATTTGCCATTCTCAAAACGCGTTATAGACAGCAAATACTTCAATAGAAACCTGATAAAAACATCTCAAAACTATTACTCCAATAATCCCTAAATACATATTTCCTATTTGTTTTCTAAAAAGCACGATTAAAATATTTTCAGTTTTTTTTTGCGGGCATGATAAATTCAAACTACCCATGCCACACAGGACAGCCGTTAATGAGATGTAATGGAATTTAAAATAACTTTCTTATTTCGCCGTTAATAAAAAAAACACTTCACATAACTGTGATAGCAAACTGATTCTCAGAAAAGATAGAACTTTGGGGTTCTATCCATCTCGCAGTATCTTGATCTCAAAATATATATAATCCATATCATATAAAAGGCATAACTTGTTCACAAAAGCGATCATCTGTTCAGAGTGGGCGAACGGCGGTTCGGGCTGGGGTGGGGTGTGGATACGGCCGTGGTCACGTTCTTGGTTCTTCACTTGCTCCCCTCGTCACCGATTCTGGCATTTTTTTATCTGAAACAGCAAAAACAAAACAATTTATTTACCAATAATGTACAACGTTCGCTTCACAAGTGAAGCAAGATATCTAACACGAAAAGCAATACTATGGCCGATGAAAAGCAAGGAAACATGCCAAGGAAAACGCGCAACAGGTGAAAAGGGCGGGAGAGTACGTAACAGGTGAAAAAGGGCAGGAGAACATACAACTGGTGAAAAGAGCGGGAAAACATGAAAGAAGTGAAAAGAACGGGAAAACATGCAACTGGTGAAAAGAGCGGGAAAACAAATCAGAAGTGAAAAGAGCGGGAAAACATGTAAGAAGTGAAAAGAGCGGGAAAACATGCAACTGGTGAAAAGAGCGGGAAAACAAATCAGAAGTGAAAAGAGCGGGAAAACATGTAAGAAGTGAAAAGAGCGGGAAAACATGCAACTGGTGAAAAGAGCGGGAAAACAAATCAGAAGTGAAAAGAGCGGGAGAACATTTAAGAACTGAAAAAAGCGGAAAAACATGTAACAGGTGAATTAAAAATAGCGGAAAACATATAAGAAGAAGAGAGCGGGAAAACATGTAAGTGAAAAGAGCGGGAAAACATATAAGAAGTGAAAAGAGCGGGAAAACATGTAAGAAGTGAAAAGAGTGGGAACATGAAAGATTTGAAAAGAGCAGGAAAACATGTAAGAGGTGAAAAGAGCGGGAAGACATGAAAGAGGTGCAAAGAGCGGGAAAACATGTGACAGGTGAAAAGAGCGGGAAAACATGAAAGAGGTGAAAAGAGCGGGAAAACATGAAAGATATGAAAATAGCGGGAAATCGTGCAACTGGACCGGAAAACTCGTATGAACTGATAAAAGTGCCACCAAATCACGAGCCACTTACCTTTAATAACCAATCCTTTCCACGTAATTTCCAGGAAACGTTCCAAACGAATGAGTGCGTGCTGACGTCCCCACAAACCAGCCGTCATCGCATTTCTCCAGGACAGTCACTTCATCACCTTCGTCAAGGCGCAGCTCGTCTTCATTGACAGGCTCGTAACTGAACAAGGCGCGGTACCTGAATGAGACAAAACATTTGCTCTTTACGTTAGCTGGGGATAACATCAATTCTCTTCGTCTATTAGTCATCTGGGCGGTTAAAAGAACTAAAAGCTACCGATAGGTGACCTTATCTGCCTCTCAAACACTCTCGTCGATTCGAAATGGAAAAGAAGCGCTTTGTTGTCTGTAGAAGTAAATTACCGGTATTTGTTTCAGAGCCGCTTTGGTAAAACGTGTCCTTTGTCGATCAATCAACCAGTTGGACGCGAAATAAATCAACACCAGCATGAGCTTGGCTTTCGCGCGTTTTTTTTTTTTCGCTTGGTTCAGGTTCCATGCTTTTGCCTTGAACCCTGATTGATTGATTGATTGATTGATTGCATTCCTTCAACGTTTACCGTGATTGGCTAGATGCCATTTATTTAATTTTAAAGCAGGTTCTTTCTTTACAGAATCACTCCCCTCCGGCAGGAAAATTGAACTAATGTTCGAATGGCAATACGTCGCTCATTAATAATACTGCTTAACTGATGTATCATTAATTTATCTCAAAAATTACAATACCTTTCTCCTTGCTCGTGCCCTATTCTAACTGGCTCATCGATTACTGCATGCGCCACAATTCCACCACCGCTGAAGCGAGGTTCCTCTGGCTCCTCAATATATTTCACTTGCGTGTGCTTGGGAGGAGCAACCTGGCCTCCGTACATAGGACTAGAAAGAAAGAAAGAAAAATTCAATGCTAAAAATGGCGCTTAATTAACATTTCGTTGATAGCTTGTGTGCATAGATTACTAAGGGGCGTAAATTTTGAACGAATAAAAAACAATTTCCTTTCCTCACCTTCTTGGCTGCTGCTGTCGTTGATCGTAACTGGGTTCGGGCCTTCCGAAGTCGGAAGCCTACCAATGGCAAATGAAGAGCTAAGTTTAGATTATTCAAATACGTTTTTCCAAACACTCGCTATGAAAAGTAATGTTAGCGTAGAAAATACTTCCCCTTTCGTGAGTCAATAAAATAAATACGTCCTTCCTTGCAAATAAATACGTATCCCAGGCGTTTGTTACGAACCAATAAGATTACCTTTGGAAACAGTTTTCCACATCTTCATATTTTAATCCATTTTAATCTTCCTAACGTTTTGTCCATCTGTACCTTCTTTTGTATTAGCTGTGTACTTGAAACGTGCCTTCATTGTTTTAAGTGGATAATTTTATATTTCATTCATTTTGATAGCCATTGTTGGATGTCTTAATTTGGTTAATGCACCTATCATTGTTTAATAAGCCGCAGGGGGAGGCCGGGCATAGGCGGGGCATTTGAACTGAGCTGAGATTTTCTCTTCAAATGGCCTACCCCAGGGCGTTTGTGGATGTCACTAAACGTCAACAAACCTTTCTTAGAAATTCTATGGACTCTAATATTGCTGCCAAATTCGCCACCTATGCCCGGCCTCCCCTCGTCCCCTCCGGATTGCCACTGACAGGGACATAAAATCTGAGTCACAGTTCTCTTATTAATACATTAAAATCCGCAACTGAGTGACCAACATATCATTCTCCTTGAGTCATCAGTGCACAAAAATCACACAGGTAAGGAGTATTAAGAAATAAATCAAATAAGTATAATGTTGATGAAACACCACAATTCAAAACTAACGTTGAAAGAAATGGAAGACAAACGTTAAATAAATCTGATATTTGGCGAGTTGGGGCGATTCTTACCTGCTCGACACGAGCTGATTGAACTGGCTGAACTTGTTCTTGACGGATGACTGCAGGAAAACATAAGAATAGAGACCCAAATGATTAAATCGTTATACAATAGGCGGAAATTACGTTTTAAAGAAGTTCAGGTTCGTACGATTTTAAAGTTTGATGTTTTAATACAGTCACGCCTGGCGATAAGGCTGTGGAGAGCTCTTCGATTGGTTAAAAATCCGTGCAAATTGTTCTAACCAATCACAGCAAACGCGCTAATTTTTCAACCAATCAAGAACAAGACCACAACCAAGCGTGGCGTACGTTTAGCCGCGCTTGGCTGCATTTTTCCCGCGCAAAATGACGGTTACGTGGTAAGTATTCTAAGCGGGTCGTGACGTCATTTGTTTATTTTATTCGCACTTCCGTTGTTCTTACTTTCTTAGTGATAGGCATATGGAATACGCGCTGTAGCCACGGAAAAAAATAACAATAACCATAAAACACGACCACAAATTTATCGAAAACGCGTTTTGGCGTACGCTCTACATACCTTTAACTTCAGGTTCTCTGAAGACCTAATATCGAAAAGGAAGAGATACAAAACAGGAGTGAGAACAAGTTCATCACACAATAACATAGACACTGAAACTTGGTACTAAGCTTCAAGATACACCACGTTATTATTGACCTCAAAAATCAACAAGAACTCCAAGGAATAATTTACTAGCCTAGAAAAACATTAAAGGGAACCTCCACTCTCTTGACAAATTGATGTTAAATCGTTTCCAATTATAGCTACATTCCAAATTTTACCTGTCAACGGAGAAATAAGATTTAATAGAAACCAAAAATGGAAAAAATTATCTCTTTTAAATTTCCCGCACACCGCCATTTTGAATCTTATGTTTTGTGTGAAACAATTCGGCAACCATTACATGTCATCAAATCCAAAATGGCGTCGCGAGGGAAGTTTAAAAGCGATCATATCTTTTCAATTTTCTATTGCTATTAAACGATATTTCTTCCTTAGCCTGTAAAAATTGGAATTTAGGCACTAATTGAAACAAGTCAACGACAACTCGACGTAAGAGTGGAGGTTCCCTTTTAGATCCCGTCCACACAGTAACA
Organism: Blastomussa wellsi; assembly: GCA_947652115.1. Classification (NCBI taxonomy): domain Eukaryota; kingdom Metazoa; phylum Cnidaria; class Anthozoa; order Scleractinia; family Plerogyridae; genus Blastomussa; species Blastomussa wellsi. The sequence goes on from OX393573.1 coordinate 15,908,236, forward strand.
AGGATTGTCACGTCTGGGGGTGATTTAACATTAACCGTCTGCGAGCTACAATGTGTAGTTACCTCTAAGTAACTTGAAGGTACAATTCCTTTTCTGTCACCCACCCGACCCTCGTACCAATTGGCATCCACTTTACGAGCTAAAGCTATGATATCTCCCTAAAAGAGAAGACAAGACAGAACTGAATCACTCAGTTAATCAGTCGTTACAAAAAGATCTCTGCACGTAAATTGAGTTTATATAAGGAAATATTTTTTTCTTGCTTTACATATCTGTTATCGCTTACTCTACAGTCAATTAACGCAAACTCGGAATTAAAGTTGATAAATGCTTCAATTTCTCTTGATAATCATAACGATTTCACTTGAGTGTCGCAAGTAATTAGCATTTTCTTTGGTTCTGTACTACTACGCTTTGTGATTGGTTAAAAAAATCTCGCGCCACTTTCTTAACCAATGAGAAGTAAAACCAAAACCACTGGCGACTTCCTAATAAACGTTTTCCCGCGCTTCGCCCCGGCTACATGTTTTTGCTTCGAGTTTTGATTGGTTCACTGGATTGTCTATGTCGACACTCAAAAAAACCGCTCTAAACTGCAACTTTTAATCAGGATGAAGTTTAATCCCAGCATTTTTCGTTACATATCCCTTGCCTGGTTACAGCTTAGCGCTAGGGACGTAAAGTCGAACTCAAATAATACTTATGTTATACCTTACTGCAGGGCAACTCTCTTGCCGTCTCGGCTTTGAAGCTGTACCTCACCCGTGCCTCCCCCTCCACAGTCACAGATTGCGTTGCTGGTTGAGAGGCAGGCCGCGGTGACGCCTGCTGAGCCTGGTACTGAGTGTTATCTGTTGGCTGACGCTGCTGTTGCTGCGTCGGTTGCGTATGTTGCTGACGCTGGTGCTGCGGCGGTTGCGTATGTTGTTGTACAACGCTAACTTGGACACGTGGAACTTGTTTCTGAGTGGGTGGGGGTGGGGGTGGTTCTTCCTCATCGTCATCGTCATCTACAGGTCGAATCTACACAAAACAGGAAGTTTACAATTGGTTCTTTTCAATGGTGGTGTACAGATGCCCAAAGGAGGAGAGATGGGGCGAGTGAAGGCGGGCTATGCTCGAATAATCTCTAGATCTGCCAAAACAGCATGAACCACATTTGGCATTTGATTTGACTTAAAATGTTTCACAAAAGTTAACGGTTTCAACCCAGGAGTTTGTAGAGTGTGACCGTCCGGGTAAAGAAATGTTGTCGGTAACTGAGATTTCGACAGCCTAAGAGGAAGTCATAAAGGGTAAATGCAGCACTTGTAACACTTTACTTTGGAACAGTAAACTCCACTCTAACAAAAACTATAACAATTGAGGGAGGTTATTGATATAAGCCACACTCCGACAGAAACAAAAGGCTACTGCGTTTGTCAGTTTGGTTATAAATTACACAGTAACGAAATCAGTAATCAAGTCTTATCTACCTCGACATAATTTGCAGGGAAGATTCCACGCTTTCCGTATAATTCTCCGTCGACCCAGTTCTTGTCGACTTGTCTTCTGACAGTGATGATGTCACCTTTTCTGAAGGACAGCTCTCTGGTGAATTGAAAAATTAAAACCAATGGTGTTGTTACGTTACGGTAAAATTACTACAAGCCTTGATTTTGGTAAATAAGTGAACGTGCAAAATACACGTGCGAACGCAAAAGTCTGCCATTATTTTTCCTCCATGTTCTGGTTTCTGTAATATTTTCGCTAAAAATAAGTGTATATGTAACAATAGAAGACAGGGTTTGAGACGCTATGCAGCCATGTGTAGACCTTTCCTTTTCGTATTTTGGACAATGCAAGAGCTCCAAGTACGGTGTGCAAGTAGGGTCCAGATTCAGTAAAAAAAACTTGATTGTTGGATAAAATAAGAGTCAGAACTCTTACAAGACATTTTGGTGTGTAGCATGGTGTATATTTTTAGGCGCCGTTTGTATTTTGCCTCACGCTACAAGATGGCCAAAAATACAGTAAAACCCGCATATCAGAACCCAGTGATTATGTCCAAACCTATTAGGCTAAGATTCTAAACTTGTACCCCATTTACACAACAACCTATTGTGGCCAAAAATTTAAACCAGGTTCAATTAAAAAAAAAATCAGTTGCACATATAATGAGGCTAACTTGTAAAAATGCAAGTTCATATATGTGGGATTTCTTACTTCTCCGTTTGTCCCTGGAAGGTGTACAAAGCTCGAGCCATAAACTGTGGTTTGTTAGCTTCTCTTCTGGCAGCTTCTTCTTCCTCTTTCCTCCTCCTAGCCAGCTCGGCCTCGTACTCTCTTCTCAGGCGCTCTTCTTCCTCTTGTCTCCTCCTGAACATCTCCTCTTCTTCTTCCCGTCTTCTTCTGTCTTCTTCCTCCCTCCGTCTCTGCTCTTCTTCCTCTCTCCTTCTACGAGTCGCCTCTTCCTCTCGCCTTCTCAACACATCTTCATCTGATGGCGGTTGTTGTCGGACTTGCAGTTCTTCTGAAGCAGTTCGTGTCGGAGCCTGTGTACAAATATTGCAAAATATTCCCTTACAAGTTGCGAACATCCATAGCTTATTTATTGCATGCGTTGTGCTAACTTTGTCATCATTACAACAGGGAGCCAAGAATAATAACGTTAATTTAAGGGCATTTCACGACGGAAGCCGAAATATATCAAACACTAGAGACAGTGTTTCATCAAACACCGAGAAGAGAGTTGAAAATACGACGCGCAGCGGAGCATTTTTGACGAACTTCGAGGTGTTTGGAAATGTGATGAAACACTGTCTCGAGTGTTTGATATATCTTCTAAATCTAGATTAAAACTACGGAAAAAACGAAGACATAAAATCGTAAAAACCTATGCTAATTAAGATCACATTTCCAAACCACGGTTACGGTTCCGATTTCTTTTGTTTTAACGTGACGAATTATTCATGAGCTCGAGAAGGGCTCTGCAAGAATGGGCAAACCATAGAAAAGAAATGGATAAAAAAGAAAAAGAATTAAGTTACCGGTGGTCTTCTCTGAAAGCGACTCTCATACAGGCTTGTGGCGCTGGGAGGTTGATTTTTCTCTTCCATTTGCACTGTCACAGATCCTGGAGAGCGCCTCTGGTCTAGGTAAGATGGCGATACATTCATAGTGGTGGGCGCTGAGGGGACTGGCTCGTGAAATCTTCTTTCCTCGCCTACATTCGCTACAATTAAAGAACAAAAACGCTACATTTACTACGCTCTGAACAGCGTACGCTTACGGAAAGATTGCCGATTAGATTAGAGAAACATGTTTATACGCAATTTCTTGGGCAAATGTAATATGAAAATTACCCACGAAGAAACACTTGTGAAAGTTTTCGATAACTTGAAACAGCCAATTTTTGGATTTTTTTTAATGATTAATTAACTTGAAGTTTCATAATTTCAAAATTAATAAAATATGATTAAAAAATGCTTTTTAACCGCCACGAGGAAAGAGCGACTCATAGATAGAACAGACGGTATTTACCGTAAGCTGGTTTCTTTTGAACAAGGTAAGACTCTGGTTCTTCGATCGTCTGCACGGGAACTTCAACTCCTTTCTGCATGTCCTTGTACCACGCGGGAACATGGCTCTGACTCGGCCGTGACGGTCTTTTGTCACCGCTCAGCTGCGAAGAGGTTCTTCGCTCACTTTCGTCACTTGACCAAGATGGAAGGGGTTGCGAAGACACATTACTTGTGTATGAATTCCTCACTGGAGCTTCGTTGACATAATCGGTCTTTCTACCAAACACGTCATTATCTCTGTAGTCGGGAGAAGGCGATGCACTCCTTGGTGGCGACGAAGACCCAGAACCCCCTTCATAATCCCTTACAGCTCCCCTGGCAACATCACTCGCAAGTAACCCCGACAGATTCGAAGAAGCTACATGTGGAAAAATGACCTCATCAAAAAGCTATCGAGCAGTACTTTCATGTGGTACTGTTTATTATGCTGTACAATGTGATGCTAACTTTCAAGTCTGTGGATGAAACCCTAGTGTGTAACCATTCAAATGAAAGCTATTGAGCAGTACTTTCATGTGGCACTGTTTATTATGCTATGCAAGGTGGCTCTAACTTTTAAGTCTGTGGATGAAACCCTAGTGTGTAACCATTCAAATGAAAGCTATTGAGCAGTACTTTCATGTGGTATCAGCTGACATTACATACTTCCTGCAGTTGAATGTAATTCTTTGAACATTTCTTTGTACCACTTTCCTCCTCTTTGGATCGACTACAAAACAAATTAAAAATGTTAAGTTAAAATTTTAATGACTGTTTTTACAAAGTGATTAAAAGCTACATTACAGAATGCACCAACAAATTGGAATTGGTAAAACAAAAAATACCATGACTTGAGAAATTTTACTACCCGACAGTTTTTTTCTTCATTTCAACTGGAGATTTTTTTGGGAAAACACATATTAATTTTTTGTTTTTGGCATTAGTTTTTAGTCAATTAAGAGCTACATAAGCTCCAACCTTATTTAAGATGGCATTTGCGACATGAAAGCATGCCTTTCTTTCCACCAGCATATCATTATTTTTTCGCATTTTTGTGCAGGCATAGGTAAAAACAAATTTTGGAATTTTTAGACAAGAAAGTGAGCTAACACTTTAGGACCAAGGTTTATGTTTTTGTCGCACTTTGTTTGTGTTCAGCTACTGAGCTTGCTTTCAGTTCAAGAATTTGTAAGAAAGCATCATTCAAACAGGAAATTCTTGCCATGAAGTTGCCAGGGGCGATCAAGGGAAATGTGCAATTAATTAGTTAATCATTAATTAATTATTAATTGTTGATGATGAGTGTAACTTACTGGGCGATGAGGTCCCATGTTAGTTGTCTCTGAAATCTTGTGCTCATCACTGTTTTTCCTGGTGGGCTTGGTTAAAGTTGGTGGGGCTACTTTGATGGGTTTGGGTTCCTTTGTGGCTGAAAATTGAAATTCAGTCCCTTTAATCGTACACTAACAGGTTACCCCAACAATTCGCCATTACCTGTTTCACCACCTGGGTGGATATAGGCACTGAGAAAGTAAAGTACACGTCTTGTCTAAGAACACACAACAAAGGCCCTTGCCAACTTGAAACTATTTTTTATACATGTTCTTTGGTTCTCTGTGGCTCACCAATTTCTTAAGAAAACAATTAAGAGAGAGAACTTCAAGCTAAAAGTCTACTCTTGCACAAATAAATCACAGCAGCATTAAACAGTGAAAACAAACAGGTCAATACTAGCGTATAGACTGCAAGTGAATAACACATAGCAACCACACCAATCCATCTAGAGCTCTTACGTGCAACATGAACAATTTTAGTGTGAACAGTACCTTCAAAGGCTGCCTGCTCTTTTTGTCTCTTAAACTGTTGTATGGCAGGTCTATTTGTTAAAGATGGAGCTGAATCTGAACTGCTTGCTTCACCATTTGCCATATTGAACTCTTCTTCAGAGCCAATAGAACCTGACGTCAACCTTCATTAAGAAACACACAAAAAACAAGGCACAATCATGTCACATTCAATTACACTGAAAAAAGTATAACTATAAATGCAACAAAAATTTTTATTTCAACCAAATCCAGTTTATAGACATATACTTCACTAGGAACACTTGAACAGTAATTAATACATCAAGCAGTCACTATTAAGACACCAACACCTTCCAATTAAATCTCATTCCCAGAGGCCACAATCCTTTTGGTCAGCACCAAGAATCACAACCTCTGGGTTAGACTGAAAGCCAACCAAAAAAACAGCAAAATAGAATTAATAGCTATTGAAAACTTATTTTGCTTCATCTAAAATTTCTGATGCATCCACACAATCAAACTTGAACAAAAATTTACAGTTTAAACCATGGTATTTACATTTTATTATCAGTACTTACTATTAGTAAATGTACAACATTTATCAAAATAATACTTATTTTTTTGGTAAAATAGATTTACATTTGACTTAACGTAAGTTGTTAATGATGAAAATTTGTTTTGTTGGATGAAAAGGCATTTGTTTGTGTCTTGACAAATTTAACATACTTACATGTAGTTACATTTAATTTATTTTCAAGCCTTTAGTTTTAATAGTTATAGCAAGAAACGCAAATTGAACAATTGCCTGCAATTTAAATCGGCCAGCTCCTAAGAAAATAATTATATTTTACAGAAATCAATCAGTTATGCATACATCTCTACATCTTTTCAGAGTCAGGTTCAGATTTTGAAAAGTGGGAGAGGTGTAGCGGCAAAATGTTTAGTGCGCCCTCCCCCCATGACATGTAAACAACATGCAACATTCAGGTGGCAAAAACATGCAAATCCAAAGAATCAACATTGACGTACAGTGTGATCTCCCTTTGAAAAATCCTGGCTGTGCCCCTGGTGCTGTACTCGAGATGGGGCAGTTCCAGGAAGGCCACATGAATGCAGAGAAACTGTATTTTTAATTTTAATTAACGCTGGTACTGCAAACATTCTTGGCAAATTGTCTTTTTCACACACTCAATTTGTTACCATACATGAATTGTATAAAATGGATGAGATGTGAATTAAATGAAAGTAATATTATTATTTGTCAGGCCGAGTGCAAAAGAAGAGTTATCATGAGTGATGTAAATGTGAGTTATCATGCAAAACAATAGATATCACTGAATACTAACTGTAGACTAGCTCCAGTTGTTTGAAAACCTCTCTCGTCAAATCTATGAAATTGTAAATGAGAACAAGGACATTATAGTGATGGTACCTTTACTGTTAATAAAGTTTGCACAGATTCTCATGATCAGCAACTGTACAGTTAAATGATAACACTCCACTACACAGACAATTTGCAGCCAAGGTCATGACGCTCTCCCACTGCACTATGTCTCTATAATAGCATTATTTACTACCTATTTTTTAGTTATTGGTAAATGCACAACTTTCAGATTAATTTTTGCAGTTGTTTCTTAATGCAGTTAAATGCTTATTTAACAAAGTTAACAACAAAGAGTGGTTAGCGGTTAGCGGTCAGTAGTTAGTGTTCATTGTGCAGCTTTGTCTGCCATCTACTGTGCGTCTCAGCTGTCTTCTCCCCCCTCCCCTCCCTATTTGCACTGCTTGGAAGTGTGACAGGTGCGTGGATGCCAGGCGTGGGGGCTCATGGCTGGGTTGCGGGGATTTGCCAGCCATGGGAGCGGTACTCGGTCTAGGGGCTGGCTGCCAACAGTGGAAGCCCCTGGACACACCAGTCACCCAACCTCCATTTAGTGATGGAGTTGTTAAATGTTTATTGTGTCGCTTTCAAATTTTAGCAGTGTAATCATACATGTCGCTTGTCAATGTTTAGAAAATCACATGTTGACCTTATTCAGGGCCGAGTTGTAAGGCCCTTACCATGAGTAGTGGAGTATGCATTGATACTGAATTAAGCTAGACAGGGCTTCTGACAATTTGCGGGATTTGCAGAGACAAATTCACAGAGAACATGGCCGATTTTGCGGGGATTTCCCGCGAGTTTTCGGGGCAAATTTCACTAAAAAGGAAACAAGAAACTTTCCAGAAAAAATACCAGTTATCTTCTTTTTTTAGCTGCAATTTAGAACCGAAAACAGCAACGCAATGAAATTCTTTCCTGTTTCTCGCTCTCTTGTGTTGCTTTGCAGTTTGAAGGCAAGATTGTTCGCGATTGAAGGTTCAAATCCATTTGTGAAGTCAAAACATGCTTGCGTCTTTGATGGTGTCCTGCATGAATGAGTAAACATGTGCCTGCATTACTACAGACAGCAGTTTCCTTTCACACTCCGAATAGTGTCAACGAAATGTCTTCACATTGTGGCCAGTGCCCAGTTTTTCACAACATTAATCTAAGAATGCCTGGTAGTTTTTGGTACGTTGTTTACTTGTGGCAGTGATTCACGCGTTTCTGTCAATTTCACAGGATTTCGTGGATATACCTGAATTTTGTGGCTCCGCGGCTACGCGAAATATCAGAAGTTCTGGCTAGGTCACATTTTGTGGCGAGGGATTTTTATACATCTTCACGACTATCATAATTTAAATTAATCTTAACCACATTTATTCATTTTTATTAAATCTTTTTAAGGTTATGTTGATTGTTTCACAGAAACTGTTCTCAATCATACGTTTCTTTGACCTACATGTATACTGGCAAACACCAATACTTTAATTACTTGTCTTAGACCTACATTTACACCCATATTCCTCTAACATGCACACCATTAACAGTTAATCATTGTCACCCACGGCTAACCTTATTCTTTGCCGTTTTTTTTTTTCTTTTTCATAAAATTCAGTGATACACTAAAAAGACCACTTTCATCATCTATAGGAATTTCAATAGCAATATTCTCACAAGTGCATTTAAGTAAACCCTTGCACGCCAAAGTCAGCTGAGGGTGTTTTAAAATATTTCAACTTATTTTCCACAATTTGCGTATGATAAACACTTTACATGTGAAACAGGTGCTACATGCATAATTATGCGCATTACTTACCTTCTTCCTCCTCGTCCAATGGGACGTGGTTTGTCAGTAAACCCCCGTGAATCAGTCGGTGCCCTAACTAGAGCACTGGGTTCTAAACAGACATGCTAAAATGTGAGTATTGACAAACTGCACTCAACTGACCTTAGGGATGTTCAAGAGAAACAGAACCTGCACTGAGATTTTTGTCAAACTTTGCCAAATGATTGCTTGTGTTATAGGAACTAGAAATTTTGAAAAAAACATGGAGGACACTAAAGGGGTAAGGAAAATGGTCCTTCTTAATGGAGATGACTGTATTGCAGAGGTATGTGCAGAAATGTAGTGCTCAATGGCAGTATTCTGAAAAGCAAGATGTTTACACAGTCACTGCGTAATGCACTGAAGAAATGGCTGCATGATGAGTTTTTGATAGCTGCTCACTGTTCAGAATGCAGGTCAAATTGTTTTCTTTAGTCTTAGAGCCATTGATAACAAGCAATCCGCAGCCCGCCATTCAAAAATTTCCCTTCACCATTCAGCTGTTCAACCTCTTCCATTCAAAAATTTTCTTCAGTGTAGTGATAATAGTCCTAGGTAACAAGTCCTAGGTTTGGGTTTCCATTGATGCAGGAACATATTTCAGCATTTTAAAATGACGCCAAAATACCGTGACAGTGCCCCTTTAAAAGGCTTTACGAATAATATAATATTAATAAAAGGCATAATGTATTCACAGAGAATTGTGTATACTGTACCTGATGATGTTGATGAACTTGAAACAGATCGTATAGCTTCCATGCCATGAACTAATTTGATTTGTTCTGGAGGTCGAACCACACCTGATATAATGTCAGGATTCCATTCATTGGCATCTGATAAATGATCTAAAAGAAACAAACTGAAATATTAGAGCCTACAAAATTCACGACAAAATATTATTATGCAAATGCAGCGGAGACACATAGTCACATTTGAGAATAAATTGTATAAAATCTTGCAAGATTAACCCTCCACGTTGGGACCATTTTAGTCACCATGGCAACCAAAATTTTGGAGCTGGCGACTAAAAGGAAACAGAAGTCGCCAGCTGGTGACTACAATTGAGAAGAAGGATTAAGTGCTTGGGCTAACTTTAGTGACTAAAATTTTTCACTGGCGGCCAAACTTAAACAGTCAGTGACCAAGTGGCTACAAAGGGAAAAATAGACTTGGAAGGTTGCAAATGGTGACACCTCAGCTAGAAATTAAACCTAGAGCACTCAATCATGACCAAGAGCCCAACATACAAGAACCTTCACCTTCCTAGCTAGTAAAGAACAATCAAAGTTTTCAAAAAACAAACAAACAAACTAAGGGCACCTTCATACAGGCATGTACGAGCCACGTCAACTGGACTGGCCAAGTTCAACTCCTAATTCCTTAATTGTAAAAATTTTAATGTGTGCATATGATAAGGCAGAGCAGCCCAGTTGAAAAGATCTTGGGTTTCTACAGCCGAGATCTTGGCAACCGGGATCCACAGTTTCCCGTATGAACACTCCATCCTGGTTACCAGAATAAAACATTAGGCCAGCGCTCTTCATTAATTGTTTAAAATTTCTGATAATTTAGGTTGGAATTTCTTTCAAGCCAGCCTGAATACTGGGTTAATATGAAGAGGCCCTTAAACTACAACATACATGTACACACCTTTTGGTGAGTTGAAAGCGTCATCATTATTATTCTCTTCGACATCTCTCCATCTCTTTGTCGTGTCTATATCCCTTTTTTCGCCACCTCTAGGCATTGTCGCATAGGACAACACCTCATTTGAAGATGATGGCTTGAATGTTGCCTTGGTGACATGAGTAGGCCTGCCTGTATTAATGTCGTCAGTTGTTTTTGATGCAGTTGATGAGAAAAAACCACTACTGCTTGTATTGGGTTCTGGAGATCGAGCGGGTTTTCTGAAAAAGTGCCAATGAAAACAACGAGCGTATTCTTTGCATTATTTTTATCTTTAGATACATCAAAGTTCTCCACCTACAAGTTTCAAAGTAATAAAATTATTGTAAGTTGTGTTTCTCTTAGAAATTGCGTTTTTCCTCAATAAAACATACCCTCGACAAAACCTATCACAACCAGCAATGAGAAATGACATTTTAAACTTGCAACTTGGTTCAATAAATTATTTACATGTACCTTACAATGCTTAATGCAGATGTATAATTTTTTAATTACTGTGCAATTCCAGAATCAGTGATCTGTGAAACCATGCCTCCCAAGCAGAACACAATGTTGTTAGCAAAAATCCTGTGACTTAGTTGCACATAAAATGTATTGACATAAAAATCCACTATGGAAAGACCATAATTACGATATCACACCAAAAAAAACAGTTGTCTTTACTTATAAGGAAATTCTGGACAAAGTCAAAACATAAACAAATTGTTTTCAAACAAAATAACCAGATAATAATTTCATCAACAAGATAGAATATTTTGCACTGATATAAAGATTTTAATTTCAGTAGGGACATATCTCTTAGACAGTGGTCTGTCACAAGCAAACAAATCGCCCAATCATGACATGTGCCCCTAGGATTTATAAACAGTAACAAGAGCAACGCCCACTTGTGAAATCAGAACTGACAAGGCTAAATAAATAAGTGAAAGTCAAATGAAATAAATTAACTGGAAAGCAAATCTGACAATTAAATTAAATTACTCAGAAGGAATTTCAAGTCTTGCTAAGCCCTCAACCTGTTTTTTTTTTTTATTGCAAGATAAAAACATTCTCTGTTTCTTCAACTAACAGGAACTTTAAAGCTGTGTTGCTTTTAGCTGACCCAATCTGCTGGTGTTTATCACTAGTTAACTTTGAAATACACAAAAGTTAACAGCTAAAAATGATGATAAATTTATTAACCATGTACAATGGACATTGTAAATGCCAGGCATCAGAAATTAAAATATGAATGAAATACAACCAAGGATCTGAACACATGTACATGTAGATAACAAATATTGAATCAATTCTCAGCGGGAAGAGAAGAACAAAACAATTAGCACAGCAAAATCCAGCCATGTATATTGATCATAAACTGAAAGGCTTTATACATGTTGTAATATATACTCTGCAGGCTACATGCACGTTAGTAAATGGTATATCAGGTCTGGTTAATTAAATTATGTACACATTCATAACTTAGACAAAGTGAGACTATATATTACATGCTTTTAGCTTGCAAACTTAAATAACACAGAGCAGTTCTATAAATTAAAATAAATTTGTGTTAATAATAACTGAAGTAGACTAACAAAGATTAGTACAAGGTACCATGACATTTTGATAATATTCCTTCAAATTTTGTAACCTATACCTTGAAAAAGGTTATTGAATAGCAAAAACAATTCCAAAAATAAAAATTGAAAACCAAAATAAATTTACAGTGTATAAAGTGAATTGCTACATGTTATCTAAACTATTAAGAAATATCAACTTAAAAACCTAATGTACACTATTTCAATCTACTCAAGGAAAAAAACACATTCGAATAAGGAATTCATGCAAATATTGATTTGAAACAGACAGTTGCTGGCACAGATATAGATGCACATCAAAATCTACACACTACTGTACATGTAAGAAAAATATTTTTTTCTAGGTTTGAGGTTAAATTGGAATTAGAGATGACCTATCGCAACTAAATATTAGCCATAATTTATACATTGTGATCTTACTGCATTGCCATGTTTCAGAATAAACAAGGGATCAATGTATATGCCCAGCAAAGAGGATATAAATTGTTGCACTTAATATTACTGTTAAATAGTCACTCTTCTCAATGCAATCAAAAACAATCTGTTCTCAAAAGACAAACTTTTATACTGTAAAGGAAAATGGAATAAGATTCAGAAAAGCTATGTACCTGTGTGTGCAACAAAGAAATAATTCATGCTCAAAGTTATTCAATTAATCATGTTACCTGCTGAAGCTAAAAGTTGCTTTGGAAACAACTTTCACTTCACTGGACATGATACATCAGAAATTCTTTCCTTCAGCAGCGTGATTTTTACAAGCAACAGCAGATAACTAAGCCAGATAGCCCCATATTGAAATCAGCATTCCATTTTAACACTTCATCTAACCCTGCCTGTAATACAATCACTTTGCTTCTCCAATGACACACTAACACAAACACAGGCCTTAAAAGGAAGGCCTTCATAAAAAACCAATTAACATATCTTATTTCACAGAGACTTGTGAAAGGTCAGGGAATACGTAATTTACACATGCAGAATTCAATAAGTTTTCCCTTAAAAATAAGTTTGTTTGGAGACAAAAAGTAAATTTAATGCAACGCAAGAGACATCAAGCTTACATGTACATACCGGGATGTGATTCAAACAGTATAATTATATAAGTTACCAACAAACACACTTCATTTTAATGACAGATTAAAAATGTCAAATAGATTGTCACCAACTTACATGTAAATTGACGTCTTAAAACAGATGATCTTACATGTGCATGTTAATGGTTTTATCCCCCTCGTAAAAATCTTTCTGAGCCTACACTATACTTAATCTGCTTCACAGCTCAATTCATTTCAAATTGATATTTACAAGGACTACATGTACATGTAATTAATGTGCATCCTTTTAAATTTAAAAAATCACCTTCACTCAGTTGTGAAAAAAAATAAAAAGGAAAATTTAGGTGATCACCAAGGTGCTGGCTGGTTAAATAAAATTGCTTTATATTAATTTTAACAACATTCTCAATATGCAAATATTTCACCTGCAGACACACATTATCCAATCTTTAATTTTAAATAACAATTACAGCCTTTCTCTCTTGTAGTTTTCTTAAATGATCATATTTAAAATCACACGACAGTCTGTAAATTACAAATAAAAGTGGTGCGAGCAAGGGCTTACAAAAGCTATGCTATACATTTTAATTTTAACTTCTTTCCACAATAATTTGACTGATTTTCAACTCTTTTTTCTATTTCTGTTCAGGCAATCTGCAAGGATTTCGTTCCTTCAACCTCCCACCCCCTCTCCAAGGTCAGCATCACTCTTGCTCCCTCCCCACCCTGCACAAATTCAGCAACTCACCTACAAAGAATAAGTTTTAACATGGATCCAGTCCTTTTGATGCTATTGAGTGCATCGCTGTGCGTCCAGTCTTCGCAGTTAGTACTGTTGATTGATCTAACAAATAATCCTTCAACAATCCCTGCTGTTCCAGCTTTACTGTTCGGTGTCACCTATAACATGTCAAGTGAATACACACAACTTATTGATTTCAACAATCTACAAACCATAACTTGCAAATCACATCCAATCAGTAGTTCTGTTGAAAAATGCAATGGGCCGTTTGCAGGATCCGGTCACATGGTACAAAATCTGCCATGCTGGACGGCAAGCTTATTATCATTCTCACACTGGGACATCCAAAACAAAGAAAAGTCAAGCTTGACTGGATAAAGTCGCTTTGTTCTGAATCTCCCACTGTGTAACTTGCATTATTTTGTGTCCCAGCATGGCTGATTTTGTACCATGTGATCCTGCAAAGGGCCTATTTAACAGGATGATACAGATACCTATAAATAAATTATGTTAATTAAATGGTAACCATCAACGACACATGAGGTCATAGTCCAGGGGTTTCAAAACAAGCCGGCGGCTGCCGGAGTTCCACCGGCTACTTGACTATTATGCCGCCGGCTACTCTGGTCATACATGTAGCAATCAGCTTGTGACCAAAAAGCTCACTTATAACAGCCGCCTACTCTACCAGTTGATGATACCTACTTCAAAACATTTTGAAACACCTGTCATACATCATAATTATTACACTTTAGCATCATATTACATTTTATTTATTACTTGATAGCATCTAGTGCATATTCAATGTAAAACACCATCGTTTGCACTTGCAGCCCTGTAAATTTAAAATTTTGTACATTTACATTGTGTTTACCCAAACTACGACTGTCACAAAATCTTTTTAACCACAGTTTCAGTCAAATCTTTTCTACCATTCTTGATATTGATACATACACCTGTATTTTTTAAATGCTAACACAAGAACTTAATATATTATTATAATATATATTATAATATATTGCATTGCAAGTATATTGCTTGTGTTTTTCCAATTAATGGAAGAAAGCAAGAATGGCATTTTATTATTTTTGACTTGGGAAAAAGCAACACATTCTAACAAGAACTTAAATTATTTGATTTGTGGTATGACCCTGCAGTGCTCCTGCATGATAATAGTTAAAAGAAGGTCTTGATTAATTATGTTTCAAACGTAACCACAAAATTATTGATGCCAAAAGAAAATAACATAGATGTCATCAACTAATTTGCTAACAATAATATTTTACCTGGTGTGAGAGAAACGGTTTTCTACATGTATTTTAATATGCATTTTTACAGCACTTGCATCTGGGACTTAAAACTGCACAATCATGAAAATGTCACTTCGAATATGGAACTTTACTTAGTCAAAATACAGTTTATGTTTGAGTCATTATTTGCTTTACTCAGACAATGTTATTGTCAGTTGTAAATAAGCTTAATAAATATTCTTTTAGACCAGCTTAAACAGGGTTGTTTCATTAAATATTTTGTTCCTTATAAGAATCTCTTAAGTGGAAGGTTAACTTCTGAGGGCAATAAACTTGTGAATTGAAAAAAAAAAAACATTGTGTTTTTCTTTATGTCTAGGTAAATTTCACAAGCAGTAATTTCAACATAAAATTTGCATGCGTTCTGCAGAAGACTGGAAATAGAAATCCACATTCTAAAGAATTATCTTCTTGCAAAGAATTCTTATTATAATCTACAGAGTTCGTAAACAAAACTAGCCGCAGGGAAATAGACACTGAATAAATAACATAATATTCATGGATCAGTAATGCTAACCACAAACACTTATTTCATAAATCCGACAAGAAAACTGCGAAAGAAAACACGCAATTAAACTAGAAAGGAATTCATTTGCAACGGATATTTTCATAACAACGAATTATCCCATATATTTCCAAAGGTTTATATTAGAAATTTATCCACTCAATTTCTTTCAGCACAATACTACGATGACATGTGCGCAAGCACTCTAATTAAAAGCTTTAAAAATAAAATACACCCAAAGCTAGAGATTTAATCAAATAATCGCCATTCTTGGCAACAAAACTAGGAAACCAGCAGCGTCTCAAAAAAGGAAAGATAAAATCGTTTTTACCCCGAACAGGGTGACAACATTTTTGCTGAAATTTCTGCAAACGCGTGAGAGCGTCTGTAAGCGATCATATCTTCGAAATCTTCACTCAAGCTATCGAATATCTACACAACTTTGAAATTCCAACAGTACTGTTCGCGAGATTCTTATGAAACGAGGTAAAAACGGTTTCAATTCTTAAGCAGCAATTCAACAGTTTAGCAACAATTTCGTATAAAATGTTTCGCTGTGAATAATAAGAGCAAACGTGCAAATAATCTTGGTTTGCAATAAACCTTCAACAGGCGTTCACAGTTTACGTTGTCCCCGCAAACTGCAAAACACTTTAACTTGCAAGCTATTCGCCCGTAAAATTGAGATGACATGCAAATCTCGAGGACGATTCTTGATAACTAACCTTTGCAATTCTCAAAGGTGCTCTAAATTCCTTTCCTCCCTGCAATCTAAAGCCCCACGGAGCTCCGCCACTCAACACAACTTCGAAGACCTCAGAAGACGCCATTATCGCTCGAATAGCAACAGATTACCCATGATCCCGCTCATACCGGCTTGACTGGCGAGGGGTCAAGCGCCACTTACCATATAAGGACAGTTTGCGCCAACCTTGAAACGCGCGTGAATTCTCGATGAAACATCACGGTAAAATAACGATCTAACAATTAGACTATATACGAGCCCGAGTTTTCTATGAGCGAATAGTCAATGACGCGCGGCCGAGTGGACTATCGCTCATAGAACACGAGGGTGAGTAGTCTAATTGTTTTAGTAGAAACTAAGAAAAATCTTGCCTTCGGAGAGCGCGCGCGATCGTTTTCTATCGGCGAATAGAAAACAGTCAGATAACCAATCAGATTCAATGATTTCCAATAGAACACGGATGAGTTTGTACTAAATAGCTCGTTTTTGCATTGCAAGACGAATTTGTCAAGCTCTGAGTTACAGAAGTTAACAGTCCCGAATCGTGACCAGCTATTGGAAGCTATCTTGACCTCAGACCCGCGGCCTCGAAGTGATACAAAAAAAAATCCAGTACAAAGAACGGGTACAGTATCTCTCTGCAGACACATGATATTTCTGTTTATTTTCACTGTAAATGTCCAAACAGAAGCTAATATATACGCGCACCTAAGTAAGGTTGAACAACAATAGAGGCAAATATCATTGTTGGACTCTTTGCTGATAATTAATGCCAAAGGGTCAAAGCTAAGACTGCCTGATTATCGTAATTTGTTGACACATGTACACGACGATATTTATAAATCCTGTTATGCGCATGCTGATGATATTAACTGATAAAAACTGTGATAAGGCAAGTTTTTTATAGATCATTTTCGGTGTCACGCAACAACAAAAAAAAAAAATAAATCAAACACCATTCAGTCAGTGAATCCAAGAAAAAGAAATATTACAGGAAACAACAAAAGAAGTAATTTCTTTAAGTTTTATGACTGTGCGGTACCCCAAACCGCAGATATTCGTCGAAACATTTTTTGCCCAAATTTTACAGAGCCCATGGAGCCGCAGTATTGATGCACCCCATATGTGCACCAATATGGCGGCCGGAAATAGCGTAAACACCTCTGCTTCTGCTTTGCTGTTTACGTTATTGTTTCCATGCTCTTTACACGCACATCTTTGGATAACGTGCGCACTCAGAATCAATGGCTGTTTCCATTTACAAGCTTCGGCTACTTGCGTCATTCGATTTCCTATCCGACATTGCAACGTTTGACGGCAATGTGTTATCGATAGGGGTGTCTGCAACGATAGGGTTACTCTCCAACCTACACTACAGAAACCAGGATAAGCTCCGACCTGATGGGCCACTAGGCCCGTATGTTTTCATTGCTAGCATTGTTTAGAGAGCGCAGAGGTTTAATTAATGCCCGGGACTGGTCCACGAGAAAACAAATTAAAAGGAAAGCTCTAGATGATATTAAACTTTGCCTGTTGTTTCTGTTGACTATGAATGCTAGCTACTGCTTGAGTGGTTCTGCGAAAAATTTATCTGTTCCCTTTTGCACACATGATCCATTTTTCCCCAGCCAGCAATTCGAACACCGCCTTCGTTGATCAGTTTCTTTAGTCGCCCATCCGAGTTTCAATCAGCCAGCGCCAAAGTAGCATTTTTTCAGTGAAAACGCCCTTGGGAAACCATAAACTGAACCATTTTGCCAGCCAGCAATATTTACGCTGGGGATAAAGTGAGGAATAGACTCGCTGGGTGTCCCTGTCGGGTTTTAGCGTGCATTGTCGGGTTTTACAAAATAACTGATATACTAGTACTTCTCGCGCTGTCATTGGTTGATAGGTGTGTTTAGATTATGTAAACAAGGTTGTGATGTTTTAATTTTGTGTGTATTTTTAAGAAATATTTTATAAAAGCAATAGATGACATTTTCCCTGTTTACATAGCCTCATCTAAGCACTCGGGGGCTTGGGAAAACGAATTCTTCTTAGAAGAGGCTATGAAAACACGGGAAATGTCCTCCATTGCTAAAATGGTACATGCTAGAAGTTTGGAGAGAATAAAATAAGCTTTAGTGAGAATTGCTCGAGGCGATTGTCTGAGCAGGCCAAAGGGTAGATCTAGAATTTTTCTCAGGAGGGGTGCACCACTGAAGAATGGTGAAACTGACCTGCTGACGGGTGACGTAAAAACACATATACCGGTATATATTTTTCTTTTTTGCAGAATACTATCTACTCATATTAGAAAGAAACAGGTCGTCTCAGGGGCGCATTCACTGAATCTCTAGGTCCTCCCCTTTCCTATCCTCTCCTGGTCGAAAGAGTCAGCGTAGCGCCGAGTCATTTATAATAGACCTTTTTCGCTTTGGTGTTTTGTTGCATCATTACAGAACACGCAACTATTTGAAAATTTGAAAGAAAGAATTCTCAAGAATATCATCACATTGTATGTAATGGGGCAACAAACCGCCCAAGCGAAAAAACATTGACATTGCAACTTGGGTAATCAGCGAAACGTCCCCTGAGTCCTTTATGCTGTTTACAGTCCTGAAGTTGCTGAGCTTACGGGCTTGCTCGCGCCATTACTATCGAGTATTTCGCGAGCGTTCGCTCTCGTTTCTGATTGGATGACACTAGTCGAAAACTCTTCGAGTGCTTGAGCGAAGATTTCCGAAAACGTACGCTTCTCCCCGAAACTGTTATGCGAACTTCGCGCTGGCTCGAGAGGGAAAGACAACGTCTCATTTAGTGAAAACTCGTGAAAACAGTAAATGTCGTTAGGTTACAATAACATTTATTTCAAAAGGTTAGGCTCAGCGTATTTGAGCGTCCAGTCTTTAAACAAGAATCATGACATTTACATGTAATTAAACGCTGAGAGAAACGTTCTTTTGTCGAAAATTTCTCTGCTTAAAACAATGATTCCGGCAAATAAGACTTCAGTCGATTTTCTTGACGCTTGACCTTTCTTTGAGGTAAGCTTGGTAGTAAAAATTGGAAAATAACCAGATCATGGTAAGTTCGTACCAAATCCCATAAGAACACCAGCCGTGGTTAAGATACCCAACAATCATGTGACACAACCCCACCATGAACTGTATGAGCTGAAGCTGGGTCAGTTGCTTCTTCCAGGCTGGTCTTTGTCCAGGGTTGAGGGCGGCTTGGCCATAGTAGAAATATAAGAAGACGTGGATTACTCCATTCATCCCAATTGGTACAGAGACGGCTGGCCAACTGCCGTACGTATAGGCGTATTCGCTTAACATCAGTATGGTAGGGTGATGGTACAGCTGTCAAATAATATAAATGTTAACGTGTTTATTTTACGCGCGCGTGCCACATATCTCCCGTGTGGTACGGGTGTAGCGGGGCGCGAACTCCATTAAGAAAAGTTGGAGGAATTGTGAGGGCCGGTCAACTGGAGATTCGGAAAGAGTCTTACTTCATTTTGGGGCAGAAAAATTCTTTGACTACTGAACAAGGACTTTCGTTACTTTCGCGTGTGTCCTACACGTACGGTAGTTTTGGTATCGGCGATGCTAGTCCAGAGCAGCCTCAAAACAGAGCGTTTTCACTAACGTGTTCCTGTTTTTCGACAAACACGATCATAACTTTATGTCACGCACCGCAATAACTCTGAAATTAAAAATGCGCTGGTTTCCAAACGAAGGACGCTGTTGAGCTGAAAAGTTGTACACAGATATAAACTTTTGCACCTCGTATGCCTGGTGAGTATGAAAAGTTTGGTGGCTCTTTGGTTTCGGATTTCAGAATTTGATGACGTCACGTGAAAACGCTCTATAGTCGGGAAGTTATTTGGAATGCCAGAAAGAGAAATATTTCAAGATCCTTTTTACACCGGGAAAAAATTTTCTTTATTCCTATCAGAAAAATCGTCGACAGTAGCTGCTACTTACATGAAGTAACGTCATTTGGCGTTGCCTGTGTCTTAGAATCATGAAGACTGTGTCCATTAGCTCGATGTACTTCGTCATGTAATACACCCAGAAAGCGTGCCTCACAAGCGGATCGAATCTGCTTGTGTCAAAAAGCGAGTGTGGCCAGTTCCTTGCGAGTGCCGCTAAGATGAAAGCCACTGAATACAAACTCATCGCGCTGCATGCAAAGTTGTAAACCACAAGAACCTGTGTGAAAGGAGAAAATGAGTTTAACAGTGTTCATGTTCACACAATCTACTGCTAAACGTGTGCAATTAATTAAGCCCCAGTCACCAACTTGCAGCGTTGCGCGGTCCCGTATATAACACTGCTACTGCAGCATTTTATGTGACATTGCCGAAGAAACACGCAGGTTTAATTCTATAGCGCATTCCTATTGCGCGGGAAAACCGGTGAGAATTTACAGTACAATTTTCAATAAACGAAATAATAGGCGAGGGAAAACTTTGCAGTGGAAAGCACCCTTCCATCTAAATTCCTACCGAAAAAGCCGCGCATTTCGCCGAGGGGCACGGAAATACTACAAAAATGCAAAATACTTCATTCGGAGTAAGGATTGCGGCCTCTGGACGAAAACCCCTGTAGATATTCCATTTTCCCCAGTATATGGAAAGAGCTTCTAATAAAAATAAGTCACACCTTTCTTCTATTACTCCCTATTTCATTTCCTTTCTAAATTTACCATTGATAACGCGAATTCCCCGATAACTCAAACTTTTAACGAGTTCTCTCCAGGTCGCTTTACACGAACCGCATATACTTGACAACTCTCACGCCTTAGACGAAAGTCTCACGTCCTATTGTATAATTTTTTATGAAAGTAAATTTAATTACCTTTTTTGTACTTTTTAGTCTTCCGACCCTATCTTGGAGCATTAAAGCACGCCTACGAACCAATTTCTTGATTACACACGTGTTGAAAATTTTTACAGCCTTAAAGGGCAAATTTTTCTAAAAGCATGTAAACTAGAAGCCATAAATAAGAAAAGCATGTAAATGACGGCAATTTTTCCGGATTTGCCGATTTTAGAAGGAAAAAGTACTTGAAACGTAGTTCTGTTTGACAAGCGACATTCTGGGACTGACCCGGAAATCCTCGGAAATTCTCGGAAGTCCGTCCTCCGAAGTGTTTGGAAGACTTCGGATAAGGTCGGATCGTCTTCGAAAATTCCTATAAAATTAAAAAATCTTTCTTGCTTATTAGCTCCGAAAAAGTTGGTAGGTGTAGGTTCGAGTTATCGGCATTCTGTTGTGTCACTATAAAATGGAAATCATAGTTTGTTTCGGTAAAACGTATCCACTAGATAGCGATTTGGTGCAGTTTTCATCTGAGTGTCGTAAAACGAAAGTAATGACTCTGGCCAATCACAAAGGGTACAGAGAATCCAGCCAACCAATCAGAATCAACGAAGCTCGGGAAAATGTGCGTGCGCGAGTCGCAATTGGTTTTGTGTTTACTTCTGACTGGCTGAGTGAAAAAGGCTCTATCCAATGCGCCGCGTTATCAGCCCCCTCAAAAACTGGCCCTTTGTATTTACAATAATGTTTCGTCACCTTTCGGAGTCCTAAAGAACGGACGTTGCGGATCCAGAGCGGAGAAAGTACTACGATAGCCAGATAAGCAACAACAGCGGGGAAAGATTGCAGCTTAAAAACACCTCCAACGACGCGCGCCGCAAATTCTGAAACGAAAAAAAAAAACAAAGAAATTTGTTAACTAGATAACCTCTGCTCCTATAATTTAAAAAAGATTCCACGAAAAGAGTGTGACGGAAATCTTCACTTGATTGTCAGACGGTCCAACTCGCTCACAGCCACGCATTCTGCGAGCGACCTGGACCATCTGAGAATCATCACTAACTCTCCATCCCAGTTCCCTGTCGGCTCAGAAAAAAAGAGTGTTTTTCACATGACGTCGCGGCGGCCATATTGGTGTCCCAAACAATCCTCCGGGAATTGAATTCTATTGTAATGAAAATATCATATTTTGTTTCAGCAATCCAATATGGCCGCTTGTCACGTGTGTGAAAATACTCTATAAACTGCAAAACAAGCAGTGTTTTTGAACCTTTTGTAGCACGGGGAACACGCCCTGTGTCAACAAAGTTATGGTAATATTTCAGCTCGAGGAAGAATCAAACAGCCAGAAAAAATGGAACAATTAAGCAATACGATAAAATTTGCAGAGTTATTAGATGCACAGAGAGTGGACTATTAGCAGGGAGGGGTTTCCGGGCCAATCCAGCCACGCGTGTCGCGCAACCAGACTCACCTCAGATGACGGATGGACCCTTCCCCGCTGTCTGAGATTACCTCGCAACTGACTGTTCGTAAAACAACAGCTCTACAGGTTACAGGACTTGAGTTCTGAACATGTTAAAATGTTTTGTTGAGTTTATATGATTTATTTTAATTTTTTTTCTTCTCAAACCTCTTCCTCCGGTTCTGTCGTCGTGTACCGGTGCACAAGGGAACAATTCATTGGTTAGCTGTGGTGTATTTTTTGGTCTTTTGTATCGGTTTTTGTGTACTATACCACAGGGTTCGTAAGGGTCCTGGAAAACCTGGAAAGTCCTGGAGTTTTATTATGGCATTTTCCAGGACTGGAAAGTCCTGGAAAAAGATTACAGGTCCTGGAAAGTCTTAGAAATGAATTTTTCTGAACTAACTTTATAACAAATGCGATGCTTACAGTTGGGAGAATTTATATCGGGATATTGGAAGAAAAAGGGTTTAATGTGAATTTTGGAAAATTCGATATGAGTCCTGGAAAAGGCCTGAAAAAGTCCTGGAAATTTGTCTGTGAAAAGGGGTACGAACTCTGGTACACGAGACAGAATTACCCTCCCTCACCCTTCTCCTCCCACGTTGGATACCGCAATCTTTTAACCTCATGAACACGTGAATTAGTTTCGATGATATTATGTAAGGGGCGAGATTTTAATTCGGAGAACAAGGCCGCCTGCATTGGGAGTTTTTGGAGCCGTTTCACCGGACGCAGTGATTCAAATGATCGAGACAATGGTTATGACATCACACTGTGTTTTCGAATGAGTTATATGCATATTTTGTTTTTAGCGGATCCAAGAAAGTCTGCTAGCAGACGTCTGGGCCAAACGTACACCTTTTGCAGTGACGAAATAAAATCGGAAGCCTACGAACTACGTCCAAGCGTCTGAAAATAAGAAATTTCGCGATTTCCAGTGCAAAACATAGAAGCAAAATAACCGTTTGAACGAACGCTTGAAGTTAAATATTCAGGCGAAACAACTTTGAATATTCAGAATATTTGCCTGTTTGTGCAATCTTTGTATTAATTTACCAGCATGGAAACAGAAAAGATACGTACTCACCTCCTAAAGTCATCCCCATCGCGGAGGCTTTCCCAATTTACATGAACTACGATTTGTCAGGGAGAACGAAAATTATTCCCGTTCCGATCTGATTGAAAAGTGGTGTGATCTTTTGGTCCAACCTGCCGGTCAAGTGTTAAAATGTAAATCAATTTATTGTGAATAGCTATGGCGGTTTGATTTGCATGTGATCATGTGGCAATGATACGGAAGTTTGAATGCATGATGAAATCTTACTGAGGGTTCAAAGTCGACTTTGTCTCGTTTTTGTTGAGCAATATGCCAAGGAAATACAATCCATTTAATTTTTTAAAATTCATAATTGAAACCGGCAAACATGTGTGACCCTCATGATTCACTTTCTACCAGGGGTAAAACATGCGCATAATTTAGGGACAGCCATTGCGTTACACTTTTAGGGTCTCCCAGTCTGACTAATCTTGCGTGACGTATTCAGCCCAGTCTCACGCGAAGCTACAAATGTGAGTATGGTTTGAAGTTTGAGGAGGGATCGTTGTGAGGATAAAAACAATTTGACCATCTGCCGGCTACCAGGTAGACTGCGAGCAACCTCTTTCTTTTCCTAGTGTCCGGCGAGCGATCGTGCGACGAGTGTTAGCTCTGCTGGAGATGGAATCTCGGGCAGGTAAGTAAAACAAAACGAGGACAAACAAAACTGATCACCGTATGGAAATGTAGTATTGTTTTACCTTTGTTCGCGATTCTTTGTAGTTTGGGGCAGCATAATTTGTCTCTCATCATTTGTTTCTTTTGCTTTAAATGCGAAGAAAGATAATAACAGCTGTAATATATAAATCGTAAAAATTTCGCAGTTTTGAAGGTTTCGAGCTGGGGTTATGCGACCTCGGTGCAGGTGTACATGGCCTTCACTTTTGTCATGTTCATGTTCTGCGGTTATGGTACGGAAAGAGCGAAAGGAAAAAAGAGCAATTGATGCTTGACCATCCCAAAATCCCCTGGGTAGGGCTTTTGAAGAAAAAGTCTCTGCTCAGTTCAAATGCCTTGCCTATGCCCGGCCGCCCCATCCCGTGGTCGTAACATTGGCATTGCATTAGTCACGAAAACTTGTCGCTTCCCTCCCCTGTATAAAGTGAAAATCCAGATTAATGCACCTATCAATGTTAAGTAGGAGGTAGGGGGGTGGGGAGAGGAAGGGAAATGAAATTTTCTGCTTAATGCCTTGCCCCCTGCCCCAGTGCATTTAGTTTGTGGATGGTCAACTAAACTAAAAATGTTGCTAGATTTAAGTCCACTAAAACGGTTTGAAGTCCCCAACCTATGGCACCACCCCCTCCCCCCCCACTCTGGCTTAACACTGATAGGTAAATTATTGTTGCATTGCTATTATTCCTGAATTTGGGAGCTGTATTCTTGTTTTTGCAGAAAAATATTTGAATTTTTTCAAAGCTGTCATAGAACTACAGTCATTCCCTGTTGTGGTGATGTATTTGAGTCTCATTCCTGTGTCATTACTATGGAAAAACTTCACCTCTCCACTTGGTTTGCACAAGGTAAGACCTTCACACCTAGAAAGAACCACACCCATCTTTGAAATTACCAAGGCTCTGATACATTTCTTTGTAGTCAGTTGCTAAGTAGTTGTTTACAAAATTTATGTTACAGCACGATGCACCTTAGTGTGGCCACCCAACAAACTTTTTTGGGCAAGTTATAATAAGCCAATCAGAGAGCGTGAATTTGTTTGAGCTGACCCGCCTCCTTGCATATGACCCCTTCAGAGGAACATAACCTGATTTAAAATTTTACTGATGAATAATTAATTCAATCTCATTTTAGGTTCTAGTAGTATACAACTTTCTGTGCAGTGCCCTTAGCTTTTATTCTTTAGCTGTGGTTGTCAAGTCGTTTTATCAAGGAGGGTTGCTGTACACATTTGCCATGGTGCCTGATGCTGATGTCAAACATGCATTCCATGTCTACGTGATTACCAAACACTTGGAATTATTGGATACAGTCTTCATGATCGTTAGACATCGACAGCGGCAGATCACATTTTTACATGTAAGTTTAGACTATGAGTGGCCCCTTATTTTTCAGTGCACAATTTATAATTGCTATCACTTAGTGCAAGTAATTTAACATAATTTGAATTATGCTAAAATAACGTAATAAATAATGTCAACAGATATATTTTTTATTAACTTTTGCAAACTGCGTGTCCAGATTTAAAATAAATTGGACAGTTTTTGCTCAAACTGTCCACTTTGTAAAATAATCTTGACACCTTACATCAACCAATTAAATTTTAATGGTCCTACAGCCTAGTCCAATTTGATTCATCCAATTATTTCCAAAGTGGACAGGATGTAGTCATATTACATATAGAAATATCTACATGCTGCTACTTCCAATGCATCGCATCCCAAAATGTCAATTCAAATTTTTATTGAACAAGAAAGACAATGAGCCAGGCTAAACTACGGAAAATTATGGCGATGAGACTTTTTATTTCTATCCAACTTTATTCCAAGCTGCTTTTCAAAATCATTATTTTCCTTTCCTTCTGTTAGGTTTACCACCATGCAAGTATCTTGCTACTGAGCGACTATGCCTTTCGCATGTGTCCATGGCCAGCTATCGGAGTCATGCTAGGATTGAACTCATTTGTGCATGTCTTTCTTTACCTTTACTACGGCCAATCAGCCCTTAATCCCTCTCAAAGACCACAATGGAAGCAACAAATGACGCAACTTCAAATGATCCAGTTTGCAGTTGGGATTGTTCACTCTTCCTTTGGTTATCTGCATCATGGCTTCTGTGTCTATAGTATATTCTATGGAATAAGCATGATAGGTCTATTTGGCAATTTCTATTACCATGCCTTTCTCAAAGTTAGGCGTGACAAGAAAATTGAGTGAGCAAACCAAGTATCGTCCTCAGAGACCCAGGGGTGCAAGTTTACAAGAAGTCAATAGAGAGCCCCTTGGCTGCTACACCAGTAAACGGCTAGTTCTGTGACCCATTCGAATACTTGCCTCTGATTGGCCACAAAAGCTTTTGTGGCCAATCATAGGCAAGCACTTGAATGAGACTTCTTGTAAACTTTTGCCCCTGGGTCTCCGAGGATGACCAAGTATTTAATTTGATATGAAATGCCTAATTATTTTAACACTTTAATGTGATATTTCTGAACACATGCTAACAGATAAGAGTTCAAACTACATGGATTACCAGTACAGTTTAGTAGTTTATCCAATGCATATCGCAATTTAAATTTAAATTCCACAAATAATTCTTACTAGTGTTCGTGTCTTTCTGATTTGCAATTCACAATTTTTTGTCTGATTTTCTGTTGTACTAACTAAATAATATATTTTGCCAGATGTTCATAAACATTGTGAAATGGTACAAACAAAAATTCTGGTTATGAATTTAAAAAATCATACCCACCTCACACAGGGTTGAGGGAATTCTGATGGGGAGAGCCGTCTCAAAGGATGAAACATTTCAAGGAAAACATGAATCTTAAAGGCCCCAGTTAGCCACGCCTTTGTTATTGATTACATGCGAAAGTTTCAGCATTAAATTTTACGCGGAGCGTGTCAAAACGAAAGAGATCACTGAGAAACTTGCTAAAAGTAATTTAAACACTTACAGTAACATAATGTACAGCAATACAATAACACATTAAATTTTCACTTCACAATGCAATTACCATAATTTCGATGGCATTGAAAATTTGCCAAGGCTGACTAAGACCCTTTAACTGAAATTTCTACAGGGTTAGGGGATTCAAACCAAATCACCTTCTGTGCAGGAGTATAGGTATAGTATAGGTATATAGTATAGGTATAGGAACAACATGTTGCATTTTTATCATCGGATATCTACTCCAAAACAAGTTTTACATTTATGATATCCATCTAAAACACTATGATATTTCAAAAATATACAACATATCCTCTATTAATACATACATCTTTTTAACTTTCTTGAATCATCACCTTTGTACAATCACTTATAAAATAATTATTATACAGCACTGACTGTATTGTCTTGTGAAAAAAGTCTCCTCAAACTCATATTAAATAATTCCTCATTGATTTTCAAACAGTTTGTTACCCTGAATTTCTCAAACTCATTAATAATTCATCGAGTTAAAGCAAAGAAAATCATAACCATGAACCATGATTATATCAGTCTGTTTACTCCTTAGTTTTTGTTTCAATTGAGAAGATATATCAAACACTCTATAGTGTTTCATCGCTTATCCAAACACCTCGAAGTTGGTTAAAATTACTCCGCTGCACGTCGTATTTTCAACTCTCTTCTCGGTGTTTGGATATCCCGATGAAACACTGTCTCTTGTGTTTGATATATTTCTTCAGCATCTGGTCTGGTAGCTTACTCCCTAGAGAGAAAGTCTTCTGAATGCATTGCAGCAGATGACATTAGTGACGGTCTGGTTAAGATAATATTCTAGGGAGTAGGCAATCAGAAAAGACTTCTAAAATTTAGGCTAACTGTTTGTGCCACAGCCAAAAGAATGTTTTATGAGGACGCCAAGTCTGTTCACAGATGAATGGGTGTGACCTCCATAAAATATAATTTACTCATTTGACTGTGCTTCTAATCCAGATTTAATCAATGACAATTCTAGTGCAGCCACAGTTGCCTCTTGGCCCATCTTTTGTCTCCAAAGCACTAAAACCTGATAAACTTGTTCTCTTGAGCGATGGGGGTACTTCTTTTTCACCTCTCGTATTTCATGTTTGGTGAAACCAAGTTCACGAGCCAATGGAGCCCAGTCTTTTTCACCAATTTTACCAGCAAGGTCCACCAGTATCTCATTTGAGATGGTGGACTGATTCTCCGTCCTTGCCCTAAAAACAATAATAAAATTAAACATTAACTGCATGCATGAGATTATTTATTTACTCATTCCTGTCAGATCCTATGTTTAAGTGGTCGTTTTTATAAAACCACAGTTTCTTTAGAAACTTACCTCCTCTATTCAATGGTCTCAAATAGCCTTTTATGTACACATTTAGCAATAATGTCTTGTACAATTATATCATGCATTTTCTTTGGTAACTCTATTATTATAATCACACAAGCTGCGCCTGCATCTCTTCTTCATATTAAGAACATTAGTTCTCGGGAAATGGTTTACGAATTAAAGGGACTAGTCCACTTTTATGTGTCAACATTTATGTAGGGATAACCTCACTGCACCTTTTCCCCTTGGACGGACTTGTCCAAGAAAAATTGAGTACGAGTATGAGTATGTCTTTTGAGTACTTCAAATGACTTCTCAATCTTTGTAATCTACTCAAGAGAAAAGTCAATTTAAGTAGCCACAAAATGCTCAGTTATTTTCTGTTGCAATATTTTGATTTCACATCTTACGTCTTACCTGCTGAGTGGTGTGTGTGGTTCAGGGTCCATTTCTTCTGGTATGATAGTAAACTTTGTGAGTTTGGTGATTTCATCTTCAGGAAGTTTTAAGACCCAGTTAACCCACTGATCAACATCAATGTACCCTGCCCAAAAATTATGATAAAGAAATATAGATCATTTATATGGGAAGCACTTGTCTAACAGTCCCAAGATTGCTGCATTGTTGTTGGACAAGGCACTATATTCTCACAGTACCCCTCTCCAAAAAAGAGCTGAGCTTTTTACAAGACCTGGCACTCTGAAGCTCCAGTACGTCCATTCTGCCGCAGACTGCGACCAGTCTCTATTTTGCTCCAAAATCCGAAACAAATGCGAAAATTTGCAAGTGCTCTTTTTGGAATTCAAGTGGTTCTACCATAGTTCCAAGTCCTCACTCGTGACCGAAATCCCAGGAGCAAATAGTTAATTATTCAAATAACTCACTGAATGAAACAACCACAACTGGAACACCAGCATCGATAGTACTTTTTGTAACAGAATAGCTTTGGTAAACCCGGCTTTTGCCAAAACCTGTTGGCAAAATGGCAAAAACATCTTTGTTTTCAAGAAGAGCGAGAACAGTGTTCCTGTTCTTTTTTAACTTCACTTCCAAATTCTCCTCGCATACGTGTTTCAAAACGGCAGTCATTGTGATTTTTACTGAAAGTTAGCACGAGCTGTATGTCTCAGCATGGGCTTTCAATGACATAATTGATGTGTTGATGACAGATACCCGGTATGCATCATCGCTTTATAGATCGACAAAACACTCTGTCACCAGTGTGCAGGGCGTCAGAAATGCAGTATGAAGGCATTTCAGTCTCCATTTTAACTCCCACTGGTGCCCACGCAACTCGCGGCTCGTGGATTTGCCGCTCGCCCATCAAAAATAGCGATCGCAAATTTTTGCTTTTGTTACAGATTTTGGAGCAAAATAGAGAATGCTTGCAGTCTAATTCTCCCGTGAATCTCCTGCTAAAATTCATGCAATTCTCTACAAAGAGGATGTGTTCTGTTTCTTATACATGTATATTGCTCTCTGATAGGTGCTGCACAAGAGCATCAATGTATTTCAAATGATAGTGAAAATATAACTTGGGGTGACATTTGTGGTACGTTATCTTCCCTGGAATCATTGCGAGCCCTACTTGTTCACATTTTTTGTACCGTATTTGCATGGTACATGTAGCTAACCTTGGTCTTTGTCATCCAGTGTTTTAACCAACAACTCTGCTCTGAATGTGGCAGTTTCCTGTATAAAATGCATTTTGTTAAAAACATTTTATTTTAGTTCATAGCTCACTTACCTGCTAGCAGTCAAAGCTATCAGGGCGCTGGTCTGAGGAGGGTCTCTCATATCAAAGGGATGGGGATTCTTGTCGGAAACTTTGAATTAAGGTATCAGCATGCCTCAATTTCGTTCAAAAAAGTAAATTTCCTTTTTTTCGAATGTTTTTTGGAAAATTTTACGGTCTTTCTTTAGCAAAAAATTTGAAAAGAAAAGCTATTTTCGTTTCCGAGATAGAAATAAAAAACAATTTTTAATTGCTAATTAATGCCAGCTGAGCATCGACAAGTTTCTGTCATCGCTTACTGTCAATTCACCGCCGAAACCTCACATGAGCGTCTCATTTTACAACAAAACTTCTTTTACAAACAGCAACAGCAAGCCGATCCTTAGAGTTATCTGTCAATACACCATTAATTCTGACACTTCGTGTGTCATCAATTGTTCAGAACAAACAAAACTGGAATAGTTTTTTCCGACTGTATCTCGAAAACAAAAAATGCCGTAAACGTACGCACATTTTAAGCTTGTTTCAGCCACCTTTCAACCGATTGAGCTGAAATTTTGTTGGAATGTTCCTTAATACCTGCTCTACAAAAGAGTGCCTCCGATTTCTAAATTTCGACCTGGCTAAAAAGTTATAGCCTTGTTTGTTCAAGGGTATCACAAGCTTTAGAACCTCAAACTTTATTTTGAAGGACAATCTGTATTGAATCATTTGCGGTGCTAAACATGTTGCAGCAACAATCGAGGCATGTATTAAACGAACTTGATAAAGACAAATAAATCACTTAATTGAGCAAAAATTCTAAACCTATTACCCTTTCTAAAGGTGCAATCGAATTCCTCGTTTATTAAGCTTTCAGAAAATGTATACTTTTGGGGGGTTTATTTTTAAAGCTTCGCCATGAAAATGTCTTAGTGTGAGGTGGTCAATTGAGGTATACTGATACCTTAAAACCCAATAACTTGGATGAAGAGTAGTCTCCCTTCACCCTCAGAGATTCCATTGTACATCATGTACACAAATGCAGTACCTACTTCGTTGAGACTGCTATCAAGCTTCATGATGATTTGTTGTACGGCAGGAACATCCAATGGCTGTGATTTGTTGAGTATCTTAAAAATACCTGCAGTAGAAAAAGTTAAATAAAATTATCATTATTTGGGATGCAATTGTCTATCCAAGCTGAGCCGTGTCACCATTAGCTGTAGAGATGTAAACCTTCAATGAAATACAAGTTCATTTAATATTCTCAAGTGCATTAATAATTCATCATGTCAAAACAAAGGAACTGTGGAAATGTGATCTTAATTAGCATAGATTTTTACGATTTTATTTCTTTGCTTTCTCCGTAGTTTTGATTGAGAGTATTATTTCAAACACTTGAGACAGTGTTTCGTCACATTTCCAAACACCTAAAAGTTTGTCAAAAATACTCCACTGCACATCATATTTTCAACTCTCTTCGGTTTTTGGAAATGAGATGAATCACTGTCTCTCGTGTTTGATACATAATATAATACCTGCCAGTTTTTGGTCCAGTGGTGCAGTTTTCCACCACAAGAGTACCCCAACAAATGAATGGAAAGTGACATTACCATTCTCATCTCTTGGGAAAGTCCTCCAAATCTAAAGCAACCATGAAAAAGGCAAAAATAACTGACAGAGATTTACGCACCTTTTACAATTTTTAAGTGTTCTAAAAAAATCCAACAGCTACGCGTACTGCAACAGTGAAACTTGCCATGCAGAAAATGCATATGGGCTTAACATTAGTGAAAAATTTTCTTGGGAAATATAAAAAATACGTAAGACATCGGATATGATAAAGAGCTTACAGAGATTTTGGGAAAGAGATTAGCAAAGATACATTTAAACATAGAATGTTTTCACGAAAATTTAATTACCTGTTTCACAAAAGGATCAGTTGTGTAAGGAACTTGCTGGAATGCCTCATTTGCCAGGGTTTGTTGATCATGGAGGCCAAGCTGCTGAAATCTCAACCACAGTCGTTCCACCTCTGCTACAGGAACTAAAAATGAATAATGTTTAATTAGAATAAAATGACATTAGAATAACACAAAAATTCAACATAACTGTTGATCCTAGCAGAATACAGGACAAGTGTTATATATGCACCTGGCACAGCTAACCAACCCGATCTAGCTTACAAAATTTTCTCCCTAGCTTAGTTGGTTATGTTAAGCCAGGCATAGGCAGGGCATTTGAACTGAAGTGAGATTCTCTGTTCAAAAATGTCCTGCTCAGGGCATTTGTAAATGGTCAAAAAACCACTAAAAATCAATAAACTGTTGCTAGAAAGTACACTAAAATTGTCACAAGGCCCCTCTATGGGACAATAACTACTGTCAAATCCCCCACGAATGCACAATACCCCTGCCCCCCAGGCTGAACATTGATGGGTGAATTAGAGTGTGAAAACGGTATTCTAGGAGGTCATGGGTTCAAATTCCTGCTGGGTGCGCAGCCAGAAACCCTGTTCTTGTTATACCACAATACTGCAATATTAAATAATCTGCACCTTTCCCAATTTTGCTTCCCAAGCAAGACCATTGAAGACGTTATCAGCAGATCAATATTTCGCTTTATATTTGATTCGGTCTTATCAATTGTTTCTTCGCCAATCGAACTCAGACGTGGAGGTGGTGGTAAAGAATTTGCTAGCGGGACAGAATTTCTCTTGGCTGAAAGAGAAAATCACCGGAAAAAGTTCATGTTTTTAAAGAGGACCGACCGGACGGCCCGAATAATGTATTTAACTTGGAATGGCTACCACAAATTTTGATTACATTAAACCTAGAATTATGCATACCAACATATTCCTCAGGGGTCGTTGGCTTCATTCTCTCAAACAAAGGATTCAATACCACTTCAAGATGATTCAAAGAATGTTGTTGGTCATCAGCGGTGCTTTCATCCTGGATCTCATCATCTCCATCATTCGCTGGTTCGGAGTGCTGTTTATTTTTCTTCCGCAAAAACTTGAACATTTGGAGCTGGTGTCTCAAAAACAGTCAAGAATTCCCTTTCGCATTGCAATAAAGTCCTTCCATTATCCATTGCCCATTTTCTTGCAAATATTTATACAATTATAGGGAAAAGTTCCGTAATCCCCGGATCGGCCGCCATGTTTTGTTTTGCATTTCCTGCAATGTATTGTGGGTGGTTCAAGCACCGCTGATCAGAAGACGCGACCGCGATCTAGTGTCACAAACCGCCTCCTTCCCCCTAAGTTCTGAAGGCATATTTTCGTAGGGACTGTGTCATTATAGCCACCTACGCAGGGGTTCAAGTGTAACGCAATCCCCCAATAACGGCTGCGTAGGAGACTACTACTCAGCGAGCTGGGCCCTGGGTAAAACTGGCCAAAAATAACGGGTGGGGAGGTGGGGGAGGGGTAAGAAGGACACAAATATGGCCTCTCTATACTGAGCTTTGTAAATTTCCGTGGAACGTTTCGGCAAATAATTCACGAATGGCACACCGCACAGGCCTGAGACTAAATAGTTTTTAATTGCGTGACCGTGAAAACCACCAATACCAGAAAATCAGGTCTTCTTTACAGAACATGAGTAAGCGGTGCCTACCACAACTGTACAGCGGAGAAAAACGTCATTGCTTGATTATGAACCAATCAATTGTGTTTTTATTTTGGTGCATTACGCTAACTAGCCAATCAGATCTCGCCTTATTTTGGACATTACGAAGGGAATAGAGCAAAACAACGAAAGTGATGTCTGGGCCGTGAATTCTACAAGGAAATTGTACGATCTGTAGAAGCGCGCCATGGCGGCGCATCGAAGGTTCAATATCCCTCTGCATTCCAGCGATGCACTGAAAACCATGAACGATCTGCGAAGGAAGGACGAGCTATGTGATGTTATTCTTCATGTCGACGGCCGTCAATTTCCCGCGCACAGAATCGTCCTTGCTGGAGCGAGTTCGTACTTGCGAGCCATGTTTACAAACGGCATGCTGGAAAGTGGAATGAAGGATATAAAATTACAGGGAGTCGAAGCAAGTGTAATGGAGGGATTACTTGATTTTGCTTATACTGGAGTGATTGACGTAACTGTGGAGAACGTACAAGCGCTTTTATCCGCCGCATCGTTGTTAAACCTTCAGAGCCTCAGAACTGTTTGTTGTGGCTTTCTTCAGACACACCTTGATGCCACGAACTGTCTTGGTATCCGAGCATTTGCGGATCTCTATTCCTGCTCAGAACTCGAGGAAGCAGCTTATCGTTTTGTCCGTCAACACTTCTTGGATGTAGCGAAAGGGGATGAATTCTTACAATTGCCAAAACAAGCTTTGCGCAACCTTTTAAGGGAAGACCTGCTGCAGGTTCGATCTGAGAACCAAGTTTTTGAGGCGGTGGAGGCGTGGATTTTACACGATTTTTGTCGGCGGAAGGATTATGCAGTGGAACTTTTAAGTAATGTAAGACTTCCTCTTTTAACTCTCGAATTTCTTGAAGCACGCGTTTTTCCTTCGAAGATTATCAAGAACAATGCGGATTGCCAGCTTCTGTTGGCCAAGGTGCTAAACGAAAGTGCACGCAATCTCCCTCGCTATATGACACTACCAAGAGCCCAGCCACAAGCGGTGTATGTCATAGGTGGTCGTAACGGTGTTGATTGTCAGTTGTCAAGCTTAGAAAGATATGACACTCTAACAAATCAGTGGATTATGCTGCAAAGTATGAAATATCCCAGAACTGCAGTTGGTGCATGTAGTCTCAATGGCTTACTTTATGTAGTGGGAGGGGAGTGCGCAGTTAGTGCACCACATGACGACACCATGTATGTGAGACATGTGGAGTGCTATGACCCGGCAGTAAACCAATGGATTTCGCTTGCTGACATTGCTATTCAGAGATCGTTTATTGCGGTGACGGCATTAAATGGCTATCTATATGCCCTTGGGGGCGAAGACAGAACTTGCAGTTATAACTATGTTGAGAGATATGACCCTAAGACTGACCATTGGAGTACAGTGCAGTGTATGCGAAGGAAGAGATCAGGCGCAGGAGTGGCCGTTTGTGATGGTTTGTATCTTCACATAAGTATATTAATACTGATGTAAAGTATATGAAATAATTCATATTTGAACTCTGGATAAAGATGAAAGTGAGAAAAGCTCTTCGCAGTGAATTTCCAAGCAATTGGAATAGAGAAGCCAGAAAAAAATCAGGGCTGCAACAGAATTTTTGAGGCTTCTTTTCTCCAATTGCTAAAATTGGAAATTCACTGTGAAGAGCATTTCTCACTTTTTCACACTCACTCATCATCATCGTGCCATGAGGATACTTAAGGCCAGACTTTTACAATTATACTATAGAGTAAATGGAACCTTTGAGAAGGCAATACTTCATTTTAACACATTTTTAAGGCAAATTCTTTGTTACAATGAGGATTTTAAAAATGTTCTTAGAAACAGTCAAGGTACTGGTAGCCGATGCTTTAGTAAGTAACTGATGGCCTTAAATCATTTTCAGTTTCTGCACCTACCCTGTAGAATTCACAAGTTTCCACATCCTCTCTTAAGAAAGCACTCAAGAAACATTTATTTAGAGAAGCTTTTAAGTTATAACTTACTATGTAAATTTTTTGTTGTCTTTGTTTTCTTTCTAATTAGCAGTTGATTGTAAAGTTATTGTTATGGGATGCTAGTCTAATGCAGGGTCACCCCCAGTGTATCCCACCCAGCTGTATCTGGTTTCAATAAAACCACTCATCTCTTATCACATAATGATATAACTTTCAAAAACTCACACATAAGAAATTAATGTTTAACGAGTGTCTTTATATCTGATATAGGTACAGCTGAATTTTACAGCCAATTTTATCCGGAAAAATAATAATGTACCCGAGGATTATTCTACAAATGATTATATCTATCACAAATGTTTTTTAAGCTGTTCCAAAAACTCACATCACATTTTGAAAACACTGCTGCTCATTTTTTAAACATCACGTAAGACTACTTTGAAGTTACTGCATTTCCTCAAAAAGTAGCAGGGGAAGATGTCTGGTATTTTACTTTTGAATTTTAAGAGGGCGATTATTGTTATTTTTTAGATTGTTGTTATTCAGTAAATGGTTTGAACATGGGGGTAACAGTCGATCGTGTAGTTTGATCGTCTGGGTGAGGTTAGTCCTGAGAAGGACTGTTGGTGACAGTGACTACTGTCACCATCACTGTCACTGTCACTTCTCAGGACTACCCTCACTCGGACGATCAAACTACTCGATCGATTATTGTTATTGTTACTGCAACACAAAAAGCACTACTTATACTACGCAAGAGAGCGATTATTAGTAAAGTAAGTCTTTATGCAAGGGGAGGGGATTATTTTAAATATTGCTCACTGGAAATTGTAATGTAAATACTTTGTTTTATAACCCCCATTGAATCATAACAAATCTCTTATAAATAAAGTACTCTAAACCCAGGCTTTCAATTCAGTTTGTTTTATAAATTTTTAGTGTCAATATTCTCTTGGTTAGAGCGTGAGTCATCCCTCTCACAGCTGTAATTTTTTTACTCGACAGGGAGGGGGTGAAAGAAAGGGGAGATAGAGGGACAGTGGTTGGGGGCATTATTTGAAGGAGGCTATTATTCAAGGCAATACAGTGAGCTAAATCTGGTGCAAAAATCACTTCCCTAAACACAGGATGAAGCTAAGCCTAGCATTATGTGTTTTGCAGGGAAGTTGTATATTGCTGGCGGTTATGACCGAGGTGTGCATAGCGACAGAGCAAGTGTTGAATGCTACGATCCCGACACAGACACATGGACCTTTGTAACGGAACTTGAAAAAGCACGCTCTGGTATGTCATTAGTGGCTGTCAACAATTACTTATACGCACTTGGAGGGCGAAACAGGAGCACAGATCATTACTTTGATCTTGCTGAAAGATACAACACACAAACTCATCAGTGGCAGCCGGTTGCACCTCTGAACACACCAAGGGCGTGGCCATCAGTGTCTGTCTACGACAACAAGATTTTTGTGCTGGGTGGATTCGATGGTGCACATAGGCTTTCTAGTGTTGAAGTGTACGATCCTGAAAATGATACTTGGCATTTTGTGCAGGACATGAATATCTCCCGTGCAGGTTGTGGTGCAGCTGTATTATAAGCGACAGAAAAATAGGAACAATAGGCTGGTCTTTACTGGAAGCCTAGAATGAGTGTTTTTCCACCAGGATTTTTTACCAGGAATTTACTTTTTTAAGACATTTTTTTAAATAATTGTTTTTCAATGCAGCTACAAAAGTTTTGTAAAAACCGGCAGAAAAACTTAGGAATGCTCCATGTAGGCTGGTATGACTAGGAAGAAAGTAATTATCATTGACAAGAACCAAAGTTTTAGCAGGAATCATGCATTGTGAAAAGTGGCATCTGCATTGTAACTGTTGTAAAAGCTATCTGCTTTCTTTCAATCTTGAGTGGCAGGATATTGTTTGAAGATATCATTCAGTAAAACTGCAATCAGTTATCACCAAAGCTGTTACAGAACTTTGCAAGACACTGCACTCATTTGTTGTGAAAGAAAGTTGTTTTGAAGTAGTTTGTAAAGAAGGTGTCAACATTTGAACGTGTTTGCACATAATTTTAAATACTGCTGAAAGATAATCCATGCTCAAAGAATGTTCAGAGAATCTAGAATTGTTGTTCTTAAATAGTTCGCAAGTTGCAGATTAATCCGAGTGATTGCTGTACATGTACTTGTTGCACCCTGTATCATTATTGCCTTCTGTGATCAGCAATAAAGTACTCCCTCTATAAATGCCTCCCTCTGATTATTAGCCAGCGAGAGTAGATGCTTTCCAGGCTAAACATGGATTGCAGACTCATAGGGGTCTGATATCTAGCCTTCAGGGGTTTCAAAACAAGGCGGTGGCTGCCGGAGTTCCACCGGCTACTTGACTATTATGCTGCCGGCTACTCTGGTCATAGCAATCAGCTTATAACCAAAAAGCTCACTTATAACAGCTGCCTACTCTACCAGTTGATGACACCTACTTCAAAACATTTTGAAATCCCTGAGCCTTGCCAGAGAATCTGATTTGTTTTGCTGTTATTACCATTTGCATCCATCCTTGAAGCATGACAATTTAACATATTGTTTTACTTTTAAAACGTCAACGTCGCAAAACTGATAACATTTTTGATGATACGATCATGTTTCATGCACCAGCTGTTCAAAATTTGCCACCCCACTTTGATGAATGTCTGCTAGGAAAATATTATTGCAACGGAGACAAGAAACATTAACAAGTTTTGCCCAGGAGTCACTTTAGAGCATGATAATAAATGTGTGATTCACTGATCCAAAGTGACGCAACCAGACAAAACCACTGATGTTTCGAAAGTAAAGCTATGTGCTAAATTCGTCACGCTTGGCCATTATCTTTCTGTTGCACACGCAATCTTGTTCCCATCATCAGAAACCCAGGCGCAGCTAGTTGAGGCAAAAGTAGAGACAAAAGCTTTCAAGAAACGATAGTCCCCATGAATTATGCTGCATTTTGTTTTCCCTTGACTTACCATCCCTGGGAATCTGCAGCTTGATTAGGGTTGAATGTGTCAGTGGTTTGGAAATCTAATCTTAATTAGCATAGATTTTTACAATTTAATTTCTTCACTTTCTCCATAGTTTAAGTTTTGATTGAGAACACATGAAACATACAAGAGTATTTTATCACATTCCCAAAAACCTCACTTTTCAACTGACTTCTTGGTTCTTGGAAATGTGATGAAACACTGTCTTGTTTGATATATTATATACAAAACATGATAACATAGTAGCATGTAATAATTGTTTTAATAGTGGTTGTTATAAAACAGAAAACTGAACTTAAAAATATTATATCGCAAGTGATACAAACAAATTTATCATGTGTCCTACATGTTAGCGGTAATCAAGTAATGCCAGTATTATTGACTACGCATGCTAAAAATAACACTTAAAATCTTGAAGGGAACCGTTTAGGACATAAAAATTTCTAGATGTTTAATGGCAAATTTCAAATAATTTCATCTATTGTAAATATAAATTTGTTGAAAACAAGACATGATAGTCATTGCAGCACTTAATTGAATAAAAACATCTTTCAATATTAATTTCTACTTTTTGAATACCTCTCCATTGTTTGCCATACATTGTAAAAATTTGGTCTGATTGGCAGGCAGGATTCTGGATGAGTGCTTAACTGTCAGCAGAGCCTCTAACCACCGCAATTCCTGAGAATATCGTCTCCTACACAGATGTCCTTTGGGCTCTTCAGCCATAAAAAATGAATGGTCTATTTGGGAGGCTAGTGAGAATTTTGGGAGAAGTCAAGTTGTCCACTGCTAAAAATAAGCACTCAGGAGTGAGATCTATGTGACCAGCTATGCTTGATGCTATACAACTGGGGGTTAGACTACGAGTAGTCGGTTTTTGTTCCTGAAATCCTACGTGTGAGGGACTGAGTTAAGATTATTTAAATTACGGAAAGAAACAAGGAACACTGACTGTCACTCGTCACACACTAGGAAAAGAAAAAGACTGCTCGCAGTCTAACTGGGGGTTGAACTTTTGACAAAACATTCTTAGATTGGTGATAATGATGCTCTTTGTTGAGGTGTCAAGTCTGGATGCCAGAAGTCCACAATTAAAATAAGTCTGAAGGTTGATCCATTGTGCCAAACTTCATGGTCGAA
Source organism: Blastomussa wellsi (assembly GCA_947652115.1). Lineage (NCBI taxonomy): Eukaryota > Metazoa > Cnidaria > Anthozoa > Scleractinia > Plerogyridae > Blastomussa > Blastomussa wellsi. The sequence continues at coordinate 15,948,208 of OX393573.1, forward strand.
CGAGTCGTCAATGATTATTGCTTTGCCTTCTTCCCAAGTTCTGTAAAGGAAAACAACATTTTGTTAAACAGAATAACACAGTCTGTTTCTGAAAAAGTCATGCACGTGATTAAAAGTACTTGGAATACTTTTTCTCCTTTATAATTTGTCATTATATTTTTATTATCACTCAATGTTCAATGGTGCCAGCCAGCCAGCCATGATCAATTGATCAGTCAGTTAGTGAATAAATAAGTCAGTTAGTTAAATATACATAATTTATTACTTTGTTTCGCGTCCAACCCTAATGGCCACATTTTGGGGTATGACAAGACCAAGGTGGAGTCGTAAGCGGCAGTTTGTAGGACCAGTGTGAGGCCAAACATGGGTACCTGGAAGCATCACTGAATACTTGATCTGTAAAATTAAAAAAAATGGATTCCATGTTGCCAGGGTTTTCAAAATGTTTTGAAGTACCGGTAGGTGTCATCGACTGGTAGAGTAGGTGACTGTTATAAGTGAGCTTTTTGGTCACAAGCTGATTGCTATGACCAAAGTAGCTGGCGGCATAATAGTCAAGTAGCCGGTGGAACTCCCGCAACCACCGCCTTGTTTTGAAACCCCTGTGTTACCATACATCTTTTCAGTAATAGATCACTGATGACGTCAAAATGTGGTAAGGACAAAAATGTGGCACATGAGGCAATAGCCGAGTGCGTCACTGATGCTCTTACCACATTTTGACATCATCAGTGAACTATTGCTGAAAAGACACAAAGGCAACATGGGATCAACTATTTGTTAAATGGATAGATATGAATCTTTAGGTCAACCTAACAGAAAATGCTGGTAAATAATGATGACGACACCTCCGCCACTGCTACCAGAGATGGGGATGATGACAGTAGCCTGCAATGGACTAGCAACTTATCCACAGGGGAATAACAAAACTCCATGTCACTTTGTACTACAGACAGGCTGTAGCCTAGCAACAATGAGTAAACAATGGCTCCTCTTGTGTAACTCTGGGATTAAAACAGTTTTAACCTTTAAGTTACTCTCTTACTTGTCCTCTCTTGCAGCTTGTAGCATCTCTGATTGTATCAATGATAGCACAAGTTTGTGGTGTTTTTTGGCAGCCTGCTGCATTCTTTCTGCCTCGTTGATACAGTGTAAACTGTTTCCAGTCCCCTTGCTCTCTCAAGTTCTCCTCTTCTGGTATGAAGCCACCAGACTTTTTGTCAAGCACTGATAAGCCCTCGTCTCTGATCACTTCCCAGTTAGACTCCAGTTTTCTGATTTAAACAAAAATAAACACTTGATAGTTTGAAAACACACCACATATACAGTAGTCTAGATACTATACATCCGTTAGTCATTGCCATTGCAGAGTGTCCCTCCCCCCTGCATTATTTTGCTGGTACCCACAGCGTACGGGGCTAGTGGATTTTGCCATCGGGTTAGTGAATTTTATCCTTCACTTGCCCAACAGGCAAGTGAACGGTTTGAATTCACAAATTAATTAATCAATTTATCCATTACACTTCTGAGAATTTTTTCGGGCTAGTGCATCGTGGCCAAAGCTTGTCCAAAGGGCCCTGTACCCTGACCCATTTATAAATCTGGGTGGAGAGAGGCACTGCTAGTCAGAGCAGTGTCTTGCCCATCTACAAATTGCAGTGTCCTGGCCAGGACTCAAACTCGGGCCGTCTGATCCTGGGTGCTAACCATCACGTCACCGCCCCTCCCACTCACTGTGTGAGACCCAGGGCTGTCACTACGAGCTAGGGGCCAGGGAATTCCTGCGGCTACTATGAGTTTGAGCTCCGGCTACTTTGAAACAAAACCAAAACACTGGAAAGTGAAAATTGCATCAAACAACAAAATCCCCAGGCTACGTTTTTACTTTCCCCACCTACTTGAAAAATTAGTGACATACCACGAGATATATTTACCATCTATTAACTCTGTCAGTTTAAAAAAATTTTACCGTATAGCTCTTTCATATCCAGTTTCCTGTGGAGTCCACCATGGATGTGCTGTCAGGGGAGTGTCAGCATTGTATAGGGACCGTTGCAATGCGGATAAAAATATACCTTTTCCTGCAGCCTCCTCATATGTCTTGTAAGCCTGTAGAGCACAGCATGCGTGCACGGTGTGATTGATTTCTACTAACAGCCATTATGTAGCTCCATAAATTATCCACAACACATATAACCTCCTTCATGGAAAGGATGCTTTCTAATACCCCCTCTGTAAATTTCAATTATTTTAAGGTTTTGGTCTTTGACGCCCCCCTGCCCCCCCCCCCCCCCAGCAACTCTTGGTTACAAATGCCATTTCAAGCATTTTAGCAATGTGCATATCCAGAAAATATCCATACTCCCCCCAACAGAAGGGATTACAATTTACTGGTGGTGGGTGGGGTTTCTGTAAGAACAAACAAAAAAATAAAACAAATGCTGTTGCAATCCCTTCCAGTGTTCCCCCTTAGCAATGCTGACTGACTTTTCGCATTATACCTGTAAATTCAAATCATTGATTCTATAAGCACCAACACTGAAAGGGGAGGAGCTTGCTAGAAAGAAAATTATTTGTGAATGTTTACTTTTTCAATCAAGGACTGTAATTTTAAAGAAAATGTAATTTTTGGAGAGTTTCTCAAGTTGATAGACTACACTTTGTTATTTGTAGGTTTAAGACAATGACCATCAGCCAGCAATCAAAGCCAGACCATTTGATCAGGAGTCAGTATTAATCTCTAGGCCAACATAAAACAATAACAACAACAGACAACAACTTTAAGGCAGCTACAGTCCTTGCAATATCAATAATCTCACCTCATCTGGTTTCCCAATACGCGTCAGTGCGTCTCCTAATTGAAAATAAAATCTTCCATCATCAGCTCCAGATTCCCCACTTGAGATGCCATCACGCAACAGAGGAATGGCTTCAACATAACGTAGGTGATCAGTTTTAAGAATAAAACCCAAGTGTGACTTCGCAAAGCCATTTGTTGGATTTATGTTCAGAACCTGAGAAACGAAAAGCAGGAAAAAGTCTCCTTAGATTTCTATGACCTTGCAGCAGCCACTGCGATTCAGAGTGTGTACTATTTAATAATTATTATTAGATTTCTTATGAGCTTGGGATTTCTATCACATGACATTTGACAGGGATAGAAATCAAGGGAAAATAATCTAATGGTTTTAGTATAAACCTGCTAGACGTTCAAAACTTAACAACAAGATTATCCACAGACACTAAAACACTTCACAAATTCAAAGAAGTGGTTGCCATTTTGCTGACAATGGCTACTCACTAAATCTATAACAGAATAGATACCGGTAGTGATAAGCATAGCCTATCAGAGCAAAGCATTTATGATAGAACACAAGTAAATTTATACTAAACAACAATATAATTTTGAATTCATAACTCACCTGGCTATAAATATGTTCTGCGTCCCTACTCCTGCCGGACATAAGATACTGCACACCCAGTTCATTCATGAGCGAAACATCACCTGGCAACTCGTTCAATAACTGCTTTAATACATACGCCGCTTGCCCCGCCTTGCCCAGGAAGCTAAGTCTGTCAGCCTGACGTCTCACCACCCTGCGTTTGAGCTCAACAGGGCAATCTGGTATTTCAGTGACTTTGCCATAAGTGTCTATACATTGTTGAAGAATTTCGTTGCTCTGCTTCAGTTCTGATAGCTTATCTAAAGACTGGGCCTTTCCATACAAAGCCCTTGGACTCTTGGGGTATTTATTAGAAAGAGTTTCGAACTTAAACACAGCATCTGCAATCTGACCCTTGTCCAAAACGCTTTGTGCTCTGTCAAGTTCTTTGGAAATAGATTTGTCAAAGCTGTTAGTTATAGCTGCTAGAGGGTCTACTTGCTTTGTTTTCACAGTTTTCTTTTTTGTCTTCTCTGATGTCTTTGCTTCTGTGTTAACAGTTTGTGGCTTAGAATTCTGTTTAATGTTGGAATCTGTTAGCTTTACTTGGTTAAATATATATACAGCAGCAACCAGCACTAAGACCAACACAATGATAACAACAATCCACTTGACGTGTGATGAAGGTGAATCACCTGACTCACTGGTAATTCTTTTAGGCCTACTGGAAGTGGCATTGTCAACATCTGCAAATGAAAAAAAAATGTGGAAGATCATTAGAAAATACCACCAAAACCTGTTAAATCATCCAAAATCAAGCATACTCAGCCGTAACAGGTGTTACGGGTTACGGCCCTTAATGACAGCCCTGCGAGATATTAACCATTAGACCACGCCTAGCTCCCACAGTGGTTATCATAAGGTGAAATATTTCCCAGGTTCAAGTTTCTGCCGAGCCATTAGCTGGGTCATGTTGTTCAGTTTTCAGTGGTCTTGGAGGTGTCGTAGCCAAATGGTTACAGTGCTGGACTCCGGGTTGGATGGTCCGGGTTCGAGCCCTGGCGGGGTCACTGCATTGTGTTATTGGGCAAGACACTTTACTCTCACAGTGCTTCTCTTCACCCAGGTGTATAAATGGGTACCGGCGAATTTACTGCTGGGAGGTAACCTTGCCATGGACTAGCATCCCATCCAGGGGGGGGGGGGGGGGGGGTAGAAATACTCTCTGTTACTTCATGCTCAGCTATGGAAGCCGGGATAAGCTCCATCCTGATGGGTCACTAGGCTCATATACAGACTTTACCTCAGTGGTCTTGCATTCAACTATAGCGTTGGCTATCTCTTTCTCTGATATAGGGGTGGACAGTCGAGATCAGGTTTCACGCAAAATAGAATTGTGGTTTACAGTTACATTTTGCGAGAAAAAGCAGCATTTTTGCAGACCATAGGGGACCATAGGATCAAGCAAAAAATAAAACAGCCACCACCTTCTAACAGCCAAATGGTCACAATCCTGCCAGCTGGTGTCGGGATTCATAGAAATGTTACATGACATGTTTATTTATTTTAGCATGAAACAAGACCTGGAGCAAAGCTATGCCCAAGTCACAAAATGTTGTACTGGTACCAAAATTCATTAATCCGCCTCAAATACGGGAAATAACTAAACAATTCTCTTGGCTGAACATTCATGAATAATTAATTGGTATTTAAGGTTTTAAAAACAAATACACCTGTCCGAACATTCTGATGCCACGTAAAACTTTCCGGTCTCAGAAAAGGAAAGCACAGCCCAATACATGTACGATTATCGATTATCAACATGATACACTCAGATATCGATGTACATAATATTCTCTACCGTGGTGTGCTTTAATCGTTTTTACATTATATGCGAATTAATGGTTGGAAAACTGCTTTTTATTTTCTATCTAAAGCATGGAGATGTACTGTCAAAGTTTTTTAAAACGGGTAAACAAGAACTGCATAAGCTTACAGGATTATAAATTCTTTTTGAGATCTGTCCACTGTAGTTGAAAAAGCATTTTTTGAGAAATTTTAAAGTTATAATAAGGTAGCAGTGATCATTGTTCAAGGAAACGTACTCAGACTACTTAATGAGATAATTTTTAGGACAACTATATTCTGCATAACAACAACGGTTCGTGGTTTGCGTGAAAACGTTCAGCGATGAAATTAGCTAGTAATTGGCTTCGCGTACCGCGAAATCGGACAAAATACTCATAAATTTAAACTTACTTTTCTTTCTATCGCCAGTAACTCTCTTTCGTGGTGGAGCCATCTTTCCAAATGTGCTAAAATGAATTTAATTCACGATAATAATGCACATGAATTAATTCATTTCTTTGTTTTTGATGACACCTCGCTTGCAACTTCGTTTCCCGCGCGACTTCGCGCGATTGTGAGCCCTGAAACGACAGCGGTGTTCAATAAGAAACATGCGCACGAGTTTTCGTTGCAAAGCCAAGATGGCGTCCAACGCGGTTCAAAGTTGGAAACCACGTTTTTGGAAACCAGAAACAGAAAAACCTAGCGGCGGTATCTCAACCGAAAGGCCAGTAAGTGGCGATGATACTTCTGAGTCAGCCATGTATAATCCTAACAGCTCACTGTCTATCACTCTTCAAAGACAAAGGCTCCCAATTTTCATGCACAGAACAAACATCTTGTATCTGCTTGAGAAATTCGAGACTGTCATTGTCGTCGGGGAAACAGGATGTGGGAAATCTACACAGATTCCTCAGTATTTACACGAGAGTGGTTGGACGGCTGGAAAATGGAAAGTCTGCATCACACAGCCTCGCAGAGTGGCTGTTGTTACCGTAGCAACTAGAGTAGCAGAGGAGAGAGGGTCATTTGTTGGAGAAGAAGTCGGATATTCTATTCGATTTGATGACTGTTGTAATCCAGAAAGTACACACATGAAATTTGTAACAGATGGTGTGTTACTGAGGGAGACAATGAGTGACCCTTTGTTGTCGCAGTATAGTGTGATCATGTTAGACGAGGCTCATGAAAGAACACTTCATACTGACATCATGATAGGGCTCTTAAAGAAGATTAAAAAGAAGCGAAAGGACCTCAGGATCATTGTTTCTTCAGCCACGCTTGATGCAGAAATGTTTAGAGACTTTTTCAACACGAACATCACAAGTGACCGCAGCAAGGACACTGCTGCCATATTGTCAGTTAAAGGACGTTCATATCCTGTCGACATTCACTACACACTAAGCCCAGTTCCTGATTACTTAAAAGCGACGATTGATGCCATCATGGGTATACATAAGGAGGAGGGACATGGTGACATTCTTGCATTTGTTACAGGTCAAGAAGAAGTGGAAAGTGTCGTTTCGCAGTTGATTGAGAGAGCAAGAGCCTTACCCAAAGGATCTCAGTATCTCAAAGTACTTCCCATGTACAGTGGACTTCCACACACGGAGCAGATGCTGGTTTTCAAGCCTACTCCACACAATACAAGAAAGGTGGTAGTTGCAACAAACATTGCTGAGGCATCTATCACTATAAATGGCATTGTCCATGTCATTGACTGCGGCTTTGTAAAGCTGCGGGCTTATTCTCCCAAAGTAGGTGTGGAAAGCTTAGTCGTTGTGCCTGTGTCACAGGCTTCAGCAAAACAACGTGCTGGTAGAGCTGGTCGTGTGAGGTCAGGAAAGGTATACAGGCTGTATACAGAGCAAGATTTTCTTGGCCTTAATCCCTCTACAGTGCCTGAAATGCAAAGATGCAACATGGCCTCTGTTATGTTGCAGTTAAAGTGCTTGGGTATTGATAACTTACTTCGTTTCAACTTCCCAGCTCGTCCTCCTGCACAGAGCATGATCCGTGGACTGGAGCTGTTGTATGCTCTAGGAGCTGTTGATCAACATGGAAAGCTGAGTGAACCCTTGGGAACAAACATGGCAGAATTCCCCACAGATCCAATGATTGCCAAAATGCTTCTGTCTTCAGGTGATTTTGGTTGTTCAAAAGAAATTCTAACAATTGCCGCCATGCTGCAGATACAGAACATCTTCCTTAGTCCAAGCAGACAGAAAGCTGCAGCCAATAATGCCAAGAGGAAGTTTTCTGTTTATGAAGGAGATCACATAACTCTGCTTAATGTCTTCGAGGCCTTTGTTAAGTACAAGAAGAGCTCAAAGTGGTGCCATGAGAACTTCCTAAATTACAAGGGACTCTGTCATGCCATAAAAATTCGAGAGCAGTTCAAGAAACTCCTTTTGCAATTTAAAGTTCCACTGATCTCTTGTGATGGAGATGTTGACTCAGTATGTCAGTGTATTGTCAGTGGGTTCTTTGCTAATGCTGCTCGATTACACCCTTCAGGCTGTTATCGCACGGTGCGCGATGACCACCCATTGTACATTCACCCAACATCGGTTCTCTACACTGAAACACCACCACAATGGGTGGTTTATCATGAAGTGCTTCAGACTTCCAAGGAATACATGCGAGACATCACCAAGATTGATCCATCGTGGCTATACAAGCTGGCCCCTCAATACTACGAGTTTGGAACTGAAAGAGAGATTGCAGCAAAGAGAGCTAAACATGTTTAAACTAACAGGAGATTTCTTCAAATCCTCATATGATTGTTACGTTTTACAACTCTCTTGTACTGTATAGAATGTATAGAGTCTAACTCACCTTTTTGTTAAAACCCTATAGAAAATATCTACCTTTTCCTCTCTTTCCAAGGTAGAACAGGAATAGAACCTTTGTCAATTTGGTGCATATTTGTCATAAGATTTCAATTCTAGAAGTTGACTGAATTCAGAGTTGTTGTGAGGTACATGTAGGCTGTATTTATTGGAACAAACCTTTCAAGTTTCTTTGAAACAATTAAAACAATTAAACTACAACCACATAAAACTGCAAAAAAAACTAACTTTATTCTCATAATTTGCTTGTAGCTGCCTGTCAATTCTATGTGAGCTTGTTCTCAGGCAACAGCAGACGTGCTAGTGGGAATAAGTCGGGGTGGGGTAAGGGGGCAGGGGGGGGGAGTAGTGATATACCAGTGATGCACTGAAGGGGAAGGTACTTGCTTTTGATCAAGGATAAATGAAACAGAGTTTTTACTTTCAACTACATATTTACTGAAGGTATTTTTTCCATACCCATATAATTTTGGCTCAAATATGTTTACAACACTCCTTTATTTCATACACCCAAATGCTCTCACCGACCCTGGTAGTTCCCTAAAATAATGCTCAGCTTATACATATTGCCAAGCAAGCTGGTTAAAAATAAAAACTCTTCTATGCAGACTAAGGGTTAAGAATTTTCCCAATTGTACTTTGTCGAGAAAAAACCTGATGTTCGACAGATAAATGTTTTCCATCCACACTACACCATTTTCTAATCGTTTCACCGTCCACACTGAAATGCTGACTCATTAGAGGTTCTTAATGTACACTAAAGCATGCGCATATTTGACCCCGCGCAAATTCGACTGTCGTGACCTCAACATTTTCAATAAATTCCATTTTGGCCGACCACATTAAAGGAGCTACGTTACGATATTTTGAGGAATTTTTTTGACAACCTAAATCACCCTTAAAATTTACAAAACCTAAAAATAATATATATTTGCTAAGGAAGTAAATAACAAAGGAGTGTTACTAAACCAAAAAGGAACATGGATGGCTGGGGAACGGATTGGAAATGACGATTTTGAAAAATTTAGCCTAAACTTTTCAAAGTGCACGAACGATGACGTAGTTCCAGAGTTATCCATTGTGGAGAGTGTTTTTTTTTTTAAAAAAGTTGTGTTTTCGGATTTATTCGACTTAGTGTGGACGTGGCCTCAGTTTGTATACTATAAAAGATTTTAAAAATCACATTTTGTGCGTGTAGTGCATAACAATCATTCGAGTCTCTTCTCACTGTGAATATTTCTGCTTTCTCTGCGTTTTTAGTGAACTGGGGTTCTTTGTGTGCGCGTGACCTCCAGTCACGTTGTTGTCACGTGAGGGGTTACTTCATCCGTGTCTAACTTGTGTGACAATCTAAGTGGTTTTTCACCGTACACGTGACCTCCAATCACGTTGTTATCACGTGAGGGATTTCTTCATCCGTGTCTAAATCGAGTGACCATCTAAATGGGTTTTCTCCGTACACGTGACCTCCATTCGTTCGCTCGGAATCCAGCAGCACTCGTGCCCAGTATTCACGGTTCACAGCTGGTTTGTTTCCTCCAAACTCCGCTGGCAAAATGTCTTGATGACAGTGGTCATGAAGAGTCGCCATGTTGTTGCCATGAAGATGAATCTACGGAAAGTATGGGTTGAAATCAGTCAGGCATCACTATGAATATCCAACTGTCTATTTTTAGGTTTTCTTTTCCTGCAGAAAAAAGTTTTGGTCCACGTGAGAGGTTATCTCTCGTTCATTTTGTTTTATTTTCGATAGCGACCAAAACGTCCGGTGACGTGATAACATAAAATTAAAAAATTAAGTACGCCCTACTTGTGATTGTTCATCGAGCCTCCTGTGGGAGTCTGCTATTCGCGGAAAATTAAATCTAAAAGAAGATTGGTCTGCGAACATACCGTGGCAAGGATATAGGACAGTTGGACGTTCTTAGTCATCGTCTGGGAAGTAAGAACATTATATTTGTTGGTCGGAAATACCCCCTACCATCGTTGAGTTAACGCACTGTTCTCATCCAGTTGATACAACAGTAATCGGAGCGATGTCTTCAAGAAATCGGAAACTATTACACAGTGGCAGATCTCGAGGAGAGCCCCACCCACAATGCCCCCAACCCCCATCCCCCGTTTTGAGTGCGTCAGAATACGCTACTTCGCAGCCGGTTGCTTTAAATTGGGCGGCGAAGCTGGTAGATAATTTGCCTGAAACTGAAGCAAAAATCTTCCCAGCTACGCAGGCCAAAATAAAAGTTTTTCTTTTGAGTTAAAAACAATTTCTGGGGTATGCATTTTTCTGTTTCCCTTTATTTCCCTTTGTCTCCATTTACGGTTTTCCCGTTTTCATACTGCAGGCTTATTATTACGTTCCTCTAAAACATTCTTGGACTGACATGGGGCAGTTCAGAGAACTGTTTATTAAAAAAAACGCCACTGAAGAGTTAGAAACCGCAATTAATTAGATGACTGAAGAAAGACAACAACTCGTAACAACTTACCCTTTTCCACATCTTCTCGTGAATGAAAGGTCTCAGTAAAGTTAGTCCAGCTTTCACATACCAGGGCTCGTTCACGAAATGGAATCCCACAAACCTTGCGGGGTAGTGATCCTAAAATGACAATATGGACCATGAAATTACTAGTCTTCAACATTCAATACCCCCCCCCCCCCCCCCCCGTACCCCGACTACGATCTGTGCCGCGTTAAAAAATCCCTTGTACCAAGAACTACTTTGAAGAGCAAGGGTCCGGTTAAAACACGTAGGATTGGGTTAAACCAGTAAACGCACGCCTACAGCCCAACCGAAAAAAGACTGTTCAAAAATTTTAGGGTTTTCCTAATCACCATTTCGTAAGTTCCAAGGTTAGTGATCTCAGTGGTAATGTAAGAATGAAGAGAGCGTCCACAAAGGCGGGCACACAATTCTTCGGTCTCTCTGGAGTGCTACCGGATCTCCGAAGGAAATAGAGATTGTACAAACTGTGTACTTAGAAAAAGACAGCACTTATTGCAGCAAAAAATTGTTAATTAAAGAATTCAATGAATATTAATTCAATGATTCTGTGGAACATTTGTGACTCCCACGCAAACCTTTTAATTTGCACCACACTGTGACCGGCGAAGAGTTGAATTCATCACACTGGATTCCGTTATGTTTCAGTTTAATACTTGTCGCTCGCTCTTAACTCACCTGGAACATAGCAAAGACTTGTCTGATAAAAGACAAGGACAAATGAGATGCGTGAGTTGCCGTCCAACCTGAAAAATCGGCAATAACTATGATCCCATTTAACTGAGCATCATCGCTCTCGATCAAGCGTTCCATGCTCAAAATAAAAGCCTTCAAAATTTCTTCCGTGCCATAAGTATCGATATCCCAGCCACCGGCGAAAATAATTATCATTTTAGCGCCATCCTGATTGGTGTAGGGTAAAACGCAAGGAAAACCGTCTTCTACAACGTGATGCAGGTTCCAAGCTGACAGGTTACGAAAAACGGCGGCATTTTTCGTGCGGAATTCAATGTAATTACACAAAAGTTGATATGATTTTTCCACTTGATATCTACGCGCTCGTAGAAAGAGTAACAAAAATGCGTCCTCGTCACTGCGTTCAAGTTGAATGCAATTACAGTTGTTCATGTTTTCTTTGATTCTGCAGCGGAGTGCTTTAATTTTCTCTTCGTGACGATTGTCCAGCGGCTCCTTGTGGTCGAATGAATCGCTATACTCCTTTCCTGATATCCGCTGTGTAAATTGTTCGTACGGGTAATCCATCCCGCTTATTCACTGAAGAGCGGGGTTATAATTTCTTGAGCAATATGCCGTGAAACGATCGACCAGCTACATGTGAAATTTATATGTACATATACCAGCCGCATTCCAAACGTATATTAATAGTTTTCCCTGAAGACCCGTTTAAGCCACCAGCCTTTGTGTGCTGATCAGTCGTAGAACTGCTAAAAATGTGACTTCACTATTCACTAGTGTGAACTTAAACTGCAAGACTTTAAAAACTACCTGCAGAACAAAAAAGAACAGGCTGCTAGGATACAGTAATTCTGCCCGAAACTTCTAACGGTGATCAGTGTATGCGCATTTATTTAACGTCAAAGCTTTTATTTTTCAAAGTATGTTAGTTCATTGTTCTGAGATTATCGATGCAGAATATGTTTCTCGCTTGGTTAAGTAGCTAAACTTATGGCGTACAGAGTCCCGCAGCAAAATTCCAGCCTGGCCCAAACAGGTTATCCAGAACAAAAGCTATCCCTTTTGACATACCGGCTACACCTGTTTAATTTTATTGTACGCGTTTTATTAGCATGTTGTTTATAATTATTAGGCCGTTTTATTTTATACATCCGCAGATTATAATTTTTAATTCTACTTTGATATAACTGGTGATCAACATCTAATTTCTTCATTCCATGTCTTTATGAGCAGACAGTCGTGAGGAGAATAAAGAAACTCATCAGCTACGCTTAGGGAATAGTGTCTAGCTTGGTACGGTGGATCCCAGGCTTAACCGCAAACAAAACAAATACAGTACGTTAGAAACAACAAAATCTGCTACCAAATAGTCAAAACTTCCTTTGCAACATGAAAACATGCCTGTCTTTCCATCCATAAGCGTCGTGTTTTTTTACGATATTTTTGTTCGGACATACGCAAAAGGTAAAATTTAAAAAGTGACCTACTTCTTTAGGCTTTTCGTTTTTTCCATTTTTTCGCTTTTTCTTTTTCTTATCGTTTTGCTGCAGTTGTTGGCCTTCTTCTGGACTTGCCTTCAGTCCAAAAATTCCCGAGAAAGCGTCATCCAAACAGGAAATTCCAGGCAATTTTTTCCTCCGAGTTCTTCACTAAAATTTCTAAGCATTTCCGTTTGTACTTCATTCTCAATTAACTCTCACTCTGATGTGTATCATTGGAAAGATTTTTTTCCTCCTGCAGAGTATAAGTGCTTCCTCTTTTGATCAAACATGATGACGTCAGAAGTAGAAGAAAGGGAAATGTTCGTCATGGCCGGTTTTGGCAGGCACGGGCGCCAATGGGTTAAGAGTCTTTCAAACTATCTCGAAAAGACCCAGCGAACGGTCGAATTATGGTTATTCAAGTGAAAATTAAGAAATTAAAAGTAATGTATAACCCCCTTGTAGGTTTGCGAAAGTGTAGGGTGGCATAAGGGGGCGGCAACCCGATGGGAAGTATACGGGAGGCGGGAGGAGAGAAGATGGGCCGGGACGCGGGATTCACAAGGCGGGAACCGGGAAAGATCGGGAAAATTGTGATATTTTGCAACAAAAAAACGTGAAAACAAAGAGTCGGGATTCTGGAGTCACTATATTAAAGAAGAGGCGGGAGCCGGTAGTAAAGGGTACGGGAAGCGGGAGGTTCAGACCCCGTTGCCACTCTCTCGATCCCCCCCATCCCACCGTGAAAGGGGTACCATTTCTATCAAACGTTCACGAAAGAGTTACTTTTTCTGACAAAAAATGACATATCAAAGGGCAATGCAAGGGCTTGGATCCCGGAGCAGAGCCTCACCGAATCCACAGCTAGCACAGGTTTTATAGAATAACACACTTACTATAATTTCAGACGGAATGAAAAAGGGAAACCTCATCCCCCCCACCCCGCACCCAAAAAAGATCAATTATGAACTCCCGCTAGCAGACCGAGCAAATTTCAAAACGGATTAGAAATGAATCTGCCTGTCATTTATTTCAAGCGCCCGTGCAGTACTGTCACAAAATACCTATACCTTTTAGCAAGCTGTGAATCACTGATTTATGAAAATACGGAAACGCAGATAGCCTCCTACGCAGGCGTTATTAGGGGATTGCGTTACCACTTGTCCCCAACTACCGTTAGTGGGGACAAGTGGTAACGCAATCCCCTAATAACGCCTGCGTTAGGAGGCTAAAACGCAGAGCGATAAGTAAAATATAGACAATGACGTCACTTGTCATGCGCTGGCTTTTTCCTTGCAGTTGATCTGTGTGCTGATTGGTTGGTTATATTTGGCACTGAGTCGTGTATATAATGAACTGAAACCAGCTCGTATAAAGATGGCGGAGATATCGGGGAGTTCAGTTGGAGACACTTGGCTGCAAAAATGGCCACGGCTTTTTGCATACACGGTCATTTAAGAAATGCTTTAAAAATTGTACTTGTTGGCGACTGTGAAGTAGGGAAGACATGGTTGCTTTCACGATCTCATGAGCTATACGCAACGTTTTCTGAAGATGGCTATAGTTTGTTTAAAAAGCCGTTTGTGCCTCCTGAAGCGTATTCACCCACAGTATTTGAAAGTTTTTTCACGAACGTAGACACTCACGATCTTGGGAATTATCAGACAAACATCTGGGATACCGGAGGGTGGTGGATCTTCAATTCTGTCAGGCCGTTAACTTACGCTGGAGCCGACGTGTTTTTGCTGTGTTTTGACGTGACAAATCGTGAATCTTTTTACAACATAACGGAAAGTTGGCTGCCAGAAGTAAAAAAGTATCAACCGGGTATACCTGTTCTTCTAGTTGGAACAAAAGGCGATCTACGAGCACAAAATGAAAGGTAAGAATTCTGTTTGAACCATCTCCCGGGGGTCATAGAGTCGTCGTTTCTGCGAGGCAGCGAGGGGACTGGTACTCCCAAATGTCCTGCTGAAAAGGTGCGTGTGCTGTTTTGGTCTCGTAACAGGTGCAGCTCATTCATTTGCTGGCATTAGTTTCTTTGTCTGGTAGCTGAACAAAGATCACCCCTGAAATACTATCAAAATTCCATAAATAATCCCTGGGAAAATTCCCCCTTTGAGGTGAGCTTATCTTCAAGGGGTTCAGGGTGGGGCTTATTTTGGGAAGGAAATTTGCATTTCAAAATATTTGGCTTACTCATTGGATGGAACGATGTGCTGCAATTTTTTGCTACATACAAGAACATAACACCAGGGGTTTCAAAATGTTTTGAAGTAGGCGTCACCAACTGAAAGAGTAGGTGACTGTTCAGGCCCGTAGTCAGGATTTTTCATGGGGGGTGCGTTTGAGAACGTAGGGGGGTCTGGCGGTATCCTCCCCCAGGAAATTTTGAAAAAATAGGTTATCCGAGACAGCATTTTGTGCGTTTTGAAGGCAGTTTGTTAGGAAACAAGGCTGGTTATATTAAAGTGAAGGTAACAACGACAATAATTCTGGTAAATGTTTAAATTCAAAACATATTTTTAAAAACAGAACCTTGTAAACGTAACTTACAATTTATTTAGCTAAAAATGACGGCAGTACATAAAGGAACAATCTCGTCCCCAGAGCCCGCTTTTCCTTTGGTCAGCACCAAAAACGTGGACTCTGGTCAGTACCCAGTCTCCTCTCTATTCGCAGTTGAATGGTTGGACATTGAAGGACATTAGCTAGAATGTATTGTTGAAATTAACCTACAATCACACAATTTGGTCCAACGTACACCATACATACCACACACATATCTACAAATGGTGTACCTTCAACCCAAAGTACAGAAATACCATTTCCCTTTATTTATTTTTTATTATTTACTTTGATAATTTTTTTCACAATGAGCGGACTTCCAAGGTTCGCGGGGGGTGCGGTCGCACCCGTCGCACCCCCCTCCCTGTGGGCCTGCTGTTATAACTGAGATTTTTTGTGACAAGCTGATTGCTGTGACCAGAGTAGCCGGTGGCATACTAGTGTAGTAAATGGTGAAACTCTGGCAGTCGCCGCTTTGTTTTGAAACCCCTGAACAAAGTAAAACTATTTAGATATAAAGATATAAAACCCAA
The DNA here is from genome assembly GCA_947652115.1 of Blastomussa wellsi. Classification (NCBI taxonomy): domain Eukaryota; kingdom Metazoa; phylum Cnidaria; class Anthozoa; order Scleractinia; family Plerogyridae; genus Blastomussa; species Blastomussa wellsi. The sequence continues at coordinate 15,964,073 of OX393573.1, forward strand.
AAACAATTTCCCACAACAAGTCCTTTTGTTGCTCTGAGTATTTTATATCAATGTAAAACACAAAACATGCCCTAAAATATGGAAAAGTAGGGAAAATCAAGAATGTTTTATCTTGGGCTTATTTTGAAAGGACTTTTGCATCTCAGAATAATTTTGGGGGATGTGTGGAGGGGGTCCTCTTTTGGGGGACCTATTTTTCAGAATTTAATTAATGGCATCCCCCTGCTTTATAGTTACCACATAATAATTAACTTGTTTGTTTGACACTTGCAGCGTTGGATCAAATAACTTGGTATCAGTTGTTGAAGCAGAAGCCGTTGCAGAGAAGATGGGCTCCCTGTACCATGAGACAAGTGCACAGAGTGGTGAACATGTGGAAAAAGCTTTTGAGTCGGCAGTAGAGATGGGCCATAGCCATAGAGTACGAATAGGTGGCCAAGAATGCAAGAAAACATCAAGATCCTTTAAACACATAGACTCGGGATGGCTACCGCCAATTAGTGAGTAACTACTTCTATATGTATGGGCATCATTATTTCTTATAACTTGGAGTTTTGAACGTAACTACTTGCCCCAATCAGTCAGCCCATCTGTCCATCCATCTGTTTGTCCATCCGTTGGTCTATCTGTCTGTCAGTCAGTCAGTCGGAGGGTAACACCCAATAGTAAAACAACTAGTTAACAACTTGTGGTCCTTTAAACATGGCAACAAAATAAAAGAGGGGGCCAAGAATGCTGGCTTCATAGCTCAGTTGGTAGAGCATCGCACCGGTATCGCAGAGGTCACTGGTTCGAATTCTGTTGAAGCTCTGATTTTTTTACAGGCTTCTTCTTTCCAGTTGCTTAAATTGGAAATTCACTATGATCTTCACTTTCACCTAAAATTTTATTAATAGTTTATAATGACAAGTTGTTCATTGTGCCTGTTCTTTGTCAGGTTCCCCTCCTGAGTTTAAAACTGAGTCATCAAAATATGCCAAAGATTTCAAGAAAGCATTGAAAGATGTTAGAAATTCTGATGTTCTTTTTGCATTTGAAGATGGGAGTGAAAGCATTTCTGCTCATAAGATTGTATTGTGGTTACATCAGTCAGCTTTTCGAGATGTGTTCGACCAAAAAGATACATGCACCTTTAAAAAATTCAAGGATGTTTTTGAGGTCAAGGAAATGCCCGTTGATACAATTCAAAGTGACAATACTTGCCTGAAAACTTCTCAAGGTATGACATGTGTGGTTTTGAAAAACTGGATTTCCCGTGAAACCTTCATTGAAATTTTAGAATTTTTATATACTCACAAGGCAGGGATTTCAAAGGAAAGTGAATATGACAAGATTAAAGAACTCTTAACTGCTGCAAAGAAACTGCAAGTTTGTGCACTAGTGGACATTTGCAATCATTTGCTTAAACTCAAGGATCACAAAAAGAAAACTGATACAGAGAAGAAGAGTATCGGGCTTCCACCAAAACTACCTCCACCATCTGTATTTGGCATGTTCCTAGACAAGGAAGCGACACCATTTTTTGATGTGACATTTCTTGTGGAAGAAAAATTGGTGTTTGCTCACAGGGCAGTTCTTGTTGCTAGATGTCCTGTTCTTGCTGCTCTTCTGAGTGAAAACTTCAGGGATGGAAAAAGCTCACAGGTACATGTTTCATTGTTGAACACAATTCATAACAGACAGATGGACTGACCGAAGTTTTGACTTAATAACCAACTGACGTAATTAATGACATTGGAATTCAAATTTGAATAATAACTTGTGTTACATGTGCAAAGACAAATATTCAGTAATTATTTGAAGTGATCTGTAGAATTAATCATGTTAGTGTGCTGGACTCCAGGTTTAAGCCATTGTCAGGGTGTGTTCAAGGCACTTGTTGGTTGTTGGTTCTCTCCTTGCTCTGAGGGCTTTTTCCAGGTCCTCCAGTTTTCCTCCCTCATAGATAGAAGACCCACATGAAAACCAGCTGAGGCTCTCTATATATCATTATTTATTTATCCATTTATGTTTATGATAAGTTTTGATTGACAGAAGTCTATTGCCAACTGCTCGTAAGAGTTTTGATTTTAAGGGTCACGTAACATGGAATTTAGCGGTAACTTTCAATATGTTGAGTGTTTGACTACGATCTATCATTTATTTTCAGATCCCTTTGCATGGAGTTGATTGTCATAGCTTTGTAGCTGTGCTGGAGTACCTGTACACCGATCATTGTTCTCCCCTGGACAAGACTTCCTTTGAGAATGTGCTTGTTCTTGCAGATCGCTTGTGTCTGCCTCACCTGGTGCAGATTTGCGAAGCTGGAATGCAGAAAGGATTGCAGCAGATGATACCAACCCAAATCAGCGTAGAAGTAGCAAAAGATTTGTTAGACCTACTTGCTTTCTCTAAAGTAAGTGGCTGATATATGCTAACGAAACGTGGGAGTGGGGAAAGGGGGGACTTGGGAACTTGCATCACCCATTTTTTTAAATCCCAAGATGATCTTTTGCACTATTGGATGCTCCTTTTCAGAAGTGTCCCAACTATTTTTGACCTCCATTGTAGGTACAGTAAAACATAACATTTGGTAAATCAATGTTTTTCCTGTACAGTTACAGGAACCAAATGTTCTAACTGTAAGTAATTATAGGATGGTAGGGACTTTATGGATGCATCCTCTGAGTGAGGGAGTGGCGTGGAAAGCGGTAACTGTTATTAAGACATGTTGTAAAATAATCTACCTCAGTCATTCTCTTCCCTAAGAGCCCAGTATCATTTGGTCTCTGCCTTGGGGGTACTTGACCCATGTTTGGGTATAGGGATGCCGCTGGAGGTCCAAAACCATGACTCTGTTTAGGATCAAAATAACCTCAAGCACATTCCCTGTTTAAGACTAAGGAAAAGGTTTTTTGTACTATAGCGCTAATATCTAGTCCTGAAAATGATCAAATGTTGACTGATGACCAGCTAAATAAATACTGACGATCGTTTCTGATTTCAGATATGCTTAAAACTTGACAAGCCGTATCCTTTCTAGGACGACTCCTTAATATCCACACCCTGTTTAAGACAGACTCGCTTGAATTATATACCCTGTTTAGGACTGGGAGGTAAAAAACCTTACCCTATTCAGCGGCACTTCCCTGTATAGCTCATATAAGGGAGTACCTCCCCCCGGGGGGAGGGGGGCTGTCTGTGCCAGGGATCAAGACCTCTGGCCTGTTCCAAGCATGTGCATATTTTAAAATAAATAACATAATTTTCAACTGACTGTTTTTTCAGATCTTTAATGCCAAGCAGCTCACAGAGTGGTGCCTATACATCGTTGCGTTAAACTTGACAAGATTTCAAGGAATCAGTAAAGATCTGGATTTGGTTGTTGCCGAAAACAGTCAGTTCTTTGAAAAACACAGCAAGCCACTTCAGGGATACATTGGAATTCTTGACACTAAACACAAGCGGGTTACATTGGAACGAAGACAACTGCGTCGCAAAGCAAAATCCTGCTTCCCAAATCAGTGTAACATTTTATAAACCAGGGACCACATACACTCTTTCTTTTTTATAAGAACATTGTTTTTCTGGCCCAGTCTGAATATTCTTAATTTCTGCCATTTTAGGCTGAAAATATTCTTATGAATATTCTTATATTAAGAATTTATCATGATCCTTTTTACAGTATTAGTTTTGCCGTTTAGAGAAAGAAAATTGTATTGTATTTGCACATTTTCAACACAAAATTATATTCTTTTAAAAATCTCAGCCTTGGGTTTACTCTTAAAATATTCTTAAAAATTCACAAATTTCAGCCTCGATATTCTTATAAATATATTCTTATAAAAAATAAAGAGTGTAGCTAGTTTACTTTAAAGCCGTTTTTGGCACATCCTCGGTGTAAAAACCTGTTAAACACAACAGTGACGTAAAACAAAGAACGAGCAAGACAGCAAAGAACCTCGAAACAATATAGAACAGGAGAACAATAGCTCAAAAACAAAGAAAAAAGTCGCAGGTTTTTACACCTAGGTAAAACCCGTTTTTTGCAATGTCAGGCACCGCTCCGCCCCACCCGGAACACAGTGTTGCGTGAAGGAGAGAGGGAGGCGGGGCTGCATAATATCCCAGAACAACGGCTGCAGAGGAGAAACTGTCATGTCACTTGATAAGGTTTAAAATACCTTGGACTTATATTTGGTAGTTGATATTGCGGGAGTGAAAGTATTTTTCGTAGAGTGGAAAGTGCTGAGCAAGTGAATGTGCTATAAAAAACAATATTTTGTTAATAGAAAAGTTTTATTTTGTATACAGTACCTGATTTCGCTAATAAAATTGTTTTTAGTAGATAGGATAAATATGGACATGTTGCAGTGACGTGCCACATAGACACGCTTTAGAGATGCAGTGCAGAGACACGCTGCGTTAACGCGACGCAAAGACGCACTGCAGAGACGCTACCAAAAACGCACTGAGAGATACGCTGCACAGACGCGCTGCAAACATGCGCTTAAGAAACGCGCTGCCGAGATGCGCTGCAGAGACGCGTTGCAGAGATGAGCTGCAGGCACACGCTGTAGAGATGCGCTACAGAGACGCACCAAAGAAACGCGCTGCAGAGATACGCCTTCGACCTTCCCAGTGACTCCGCGCGCGCCTCACTCCACCCTCGCATCCAATCTTAAACAGCGATTGAGTACGAGTCTGTGTGTGAGTGTCGTTCTTTTCTGTGGCATGCCTGTGAATAAGGAGTGCATTTCGTGATCCACTTAAAAGTTATGCTTATCCCCACGGTACGCTGTGGACGATAACAAGCGTGGAATAACGATAGCTGTGACATTCACTGATATGGCTGACGGTTGAACTTCCTTTCCTGTCTGCTGATAGGAAAGCATCCGTTCTAAATTAAGAGCCGCTACATCTGAAATCACGAAAGGGCTCATGGTGAATTCAAATGATTCCTTTGTGTCATTTTATGATGGTTTATTTTCATGCTGTTACTGACTTTACTGGGGCAAGAAAGAAGCTATTATTGAATTAAAATTGAAGAGAAACATTTTGTCTCCGCGGCGTGTTTTGCTGAACGATTGTCCACCCGAATTTTTTAGGCTCGGACAAACGTTAAACCAAATATTTCAATTTAAAGTGCAACTCTCAGTAGCTCTCTGGAAATAACTCCTTGCATTTCAGTATTGATATATTTCGTGTGAGTTGTTCCGTACAAGGTGTATCTCACGTCCTTATTAGAACGGAAAACGAGGAAAGAGTATCGTTAATTATTTAAGTCAGTTTTTCGTTCTTTGCGTGGCCCCCGATCAAGTCTTTTCGGTTCCTAAAATCAGTTTAAGGCATTTTATGCCAGAACACAAACACTGAAACATAATTTGAAGGGAAATCAAAGAAGACATTGATCTTTTATGCAGTTCCTAAATGGATTTTCGAGTTAACTTTCTTAACAGCTCTTACGTATTTTTTGACCTTGATGACTTCAATCTGCATTAACACACGTATACTAAAGTCCAAACTCTCTTCCAAAGGAATGTTAATGACGTTTTGTAGAGGCAGAATGACCTCTTAAGAAGATTTTAAAACATGGTATGTTTTTATTTTATTCCCATCAAACAGTTCCTTTTATTTTTTTAATAATCACTGAGATCAATTATCGGGGATCTAAGAATATATCCTATTTCGAATGTTAAACAAGAAGGAAACAATTAGTTGTAAAATTGTTAAACTGATAAATTGAAGGTCATACAGGTTAAATTAGAAGATCACGAAAAGATTGAATTAAAATACACAGCTGTTTGTCTTCTTCATCTTAAAAGCGCTTTAAAAAAACGATCGTATAATTTAAACTTTAACTTTACAAAATTTCTTAGAATCATTGATTAAATATTCAAGGTAGATTCGAGGTCTGAAGGAATGTAAGATTTTCATGACATGACGAAGCTGGAAATATCGGGGAAACTTAAATAAATATCATCTGGCTATTGATAATATCCTGTTTCTTGAACGTAAGTTTAAGACCTAGGTTATCCGTTTAAAAACATAAATTGTCGGCACAATGTCGAGAGTTCAACTACTCAGCACAACTGATCACGAAACAATTCAATTAAAGAAACAAACGCCTCTTTTCAGAACTGTTGTAAATGTTTGTATTTAAGACGAGGGGTGGAGAGGGGGCTAAGTACGTAGCAGTTTGGCAATGCTGCTACGTAATGCTTCTGAGCAATTTGCAATATTACTTTTAATTAATAAGTTCTGCAAGAACTGATTTTTGATGATTTGTTTCATGCCATTCCAAAATCCCAAGAATAGAAGGACTTGTTTCTTTGGTTAGATCAGCACGTTTGTTTCTTTCTGCACTTTTCCTGTACAGGAGGTTGTGCAAGAGATTTTTTGGGAACTGCCTAACCCTGCTCCCCCATCCCCCAACTCTCCCCATTTCTGTAACCGTTAAACAATCAAATATTTTACTCAACATAGTGTCCAATGAGTATGTTTGTTTATTTTGTCTCTCTTGTAAGAAACAATAGTTAGCAATGCTGGGTCATTTTAAGCTTGTTCGTATCATATTGTACATGAACAAATTGTCAATTATTGCCTTTTCGCACCAAAAATATGTAATACATTGGAAAACTTTGCGTGATTACTGAAAAGGAACGTGACTTGATCAGCACTGGACAATACTGGCACAAATGCAGCCGGCAAAAAAATATTATTTCACCTTTACTTCCTGAGCGCGCCGTCGATCGTTTAAAGAACCTGATAATGTACAGCTGTGAAGCGTGCACTTCAATAGCGCTCGCGTGTCAAGCGCCGATTGCAAGCCGACGTTATTGGTGGCTTTTAATCTCGGATCAAGAAAATTGCTAGCTGCCGCAGAATCTTCGACATGTATATATTTCCGTCCTCCTTGTTTTAATACTTTTTGATTTTTTTCTTCACAAAGGAATTCGAGGTGCCGGTTTTCTGGGACGGACAGATTTTCTTTTTTGAGCGACAGGGGAGAGGTGATGGGGGATGTTGTGTTATCTACAGTCTTCGTTCCTGAGCTGGGCTTCACGTACAGGTTCCTTGGCGAAAAGCAACTTCAGGTTTAAAAGCTGCTTGATTTACCTTCATTTTGCTTCACTAGTTTTAATTTTGAGTTTTCAAGTGTCATTTTGCAAAATGGAAAGTATTACTGCAGTATAAACTTTCAGAAATTTGAAACCGGTTTTAATTTGTTGGATAGCTTTGTTTTGCTTAAATTTGATTTTTCCTTGCTTGATTTGTGGTCTTTGTAGCTAATTGGCAGCGTTACCACAATGTTTGTTGATGCTACAACAACCCTCTACAACATGCTGCAAGCTTTTAATTCATGAAAGGTGAGTGAGACATCGCACGACGGACATGTGGAATCTGTGAAAGCTGATGCCGAGTTTATCTAGTAACTTGATTCCCTCCTGCAGCCTTGATACAAAAAATCCTTTCACACGGTGATTTGCGATTTGTAATAATCTCAAAACGAAACATTTTTCTCTCTCAAAAAAAAAAGAGACTTTGAAAAATATTAATGATAATAACCCGCTTTTATCTCAGCATCGAATCCGCTTTCGGGATCTCTGCCCCCTTCCCACACGGTACTTCCAACATAAAACGTGCACGATTTTCGTTTCACGTTTTTTTTTTTTTGCTTCAATTTTCACACCACGCTGCCAACCCGCTGAGATTACATGTTTCTTGGCGGAACGCTTTTTTCAACACGCGAAACAATAAATGGAATCCCGATTTCGTACCCGTGAAAGGCTTGACGCTGCTGATATAAACTCGAACCAAAATCGTTTCTCTCTTCCCTCAGTCCAACACTATAAAATTGTTTGCCTTCGATTTCGCGGACTACGTACTTTCGTTTCTTCTGCAAGCTTCGTCAAATCGAGATTCCACTGTAAAATTCTCAATTCTAAATCTTGCCCAATCTGTCTTGTGGAATTCGTATCTTCTTAACACCTCTTTTCATCTCCCACTGCGAAATCAAATTATCATATTTGCAAATACAAATTTAACAAGTTTTTCGAGGAGATTACCGTTTTACCGGTGACATCTATTATCAGCACATGAAGAGCTAAACGGTCCATAACGTGAATTGCGGTTATCAACTTACCGGATATGACGTCAATCGAGTTACAACATAATTGAACATATCTTGCTATATAAGTGTTCAATTTAGGAAAGGAACTCAGTTGTTAAATATCCCTCACCCGATTGAGAACACATTCCGAGGCACTGAGAGCGAAGAAATCGGACTTCAAGAATGATGACTGAAGACTCCGGCGTCATAACTCATGAATCTTTTTCAAGGCACGGATCACGAATGGAAGGGTCTCGTATCACAAGACTCTATTCTATCCAAGAGGTCGTGCTGGAATACAGTGCTGTTGTGATCATTTTGGGCTGTTTTTTCCTGATTTCCATCTCTTCAAGATTACTCAAACAAAACAAAAGCTACGGATGTCTGTCCGAACTTTGCTAGAAGTGCAGGTCTTGATGTATTGAACTGAACAGAGTGAACGAGTATGAAATCAAGAGTATAAAATGCTAGATATCTTTATTAAGCATTTGACGTTGCCGGCGAGGCTGTAGATTGCGGCTCTTTAACAAGTTTCTTTGGAAGCCGGAAAAACTGAAGAAGCCTTCACAGCAAATTTAAAGCTGACGGAGCAAGATTACTAGAGTGACCACTTAATTTATAATTGAAGTTCAGTAACATACGTTTGACTTTGTAACCTGTCCCTCATTTTTGGAAGCCATTCGACCGAAATGGCCAACATGTGAATTTGTTTTAGAAGACAAAAAGGCCTCACTTGTTTAGAAGACAAAGAGGCCTCCCTTGTCGACGATGAGACAAAATATTTTGCTTTATTTTATAAACCAAAGAGCTGCATTTGTATTTTTAAGAGATTATCTGGCCAAACGCCCACATATTGTTATCCGAGTATTTTTACAGAATAATTATCAATGGGGCCGGCTTGTTTGCCTGTGGATATCCCCAAACGGGGCAAATTGCGGCTCAGAAAGTAGACATTTTATCGTCTTTGTATTTATTTTAAACATGTTGAATAATGTAAAATACATTTTTATTCGTAGTATTTAACAGAAATATGAAAATGCAAAAGTATGAATTAAATTATTTCTTCAAACACAATGCAGTGATTCCCATTAGGGAGTCATAACATTATTTTTGTTGTCATAATAGAATGATGATCTCAGCCGCAGCGGAAAAATGTAATCTTCCGTTGTCCGCCCTTGCTCATTTCCGTTTTTCAAATAATAGTTACTTTTGCTTCAGAGCCAAAAACAACTTTGCGTAGGATACTTTAGAAGGTCAGGTTGACTGCTAAAATATTTTTTATTTCAGCCCACTAAAAACTTCAAAAACAAACTACCTGAATGCTTGTCTTTGAATATTCCCCCCCTGAAGGGGAATGATTTGTTCACAGAGAAGGATTAATTAAGTGCTGTTCATTTTGTAAATAATTGGTCGAAAACATTTCCGAACCGACAGCATGATCTAATTTGGCAGTGAACGGAAATTCTTTATCTAGTTAGTTCCAAATTGGAGAAGTTTTACTTTCTTACTATTAGAACTCGGTTTTCCTTTCCACTGCAGGAAATGCTTGTATAATTGCTTGGGTACGCTGGTCTATGCATTTCTGTCTTTAGATCCATTTCGAACGTAATTTCATGTTATGCCCAGTACCGAAAAAATTTGTCCGCGAAACCTGAAGAAAATGATAGGAGATATTAGTAGTAATATTCGACTTACAATCTCAATGAGGGACTGGACTCATCGCAATACGCCTGTTACCCTGGTCCAGAGGTTTTTCTTATACTCCTGTCCGCACAAAGCAACAGACCGCACCCCACCCCCACTCCCGTCAATTTAGAATACGTGGGGAAGGTAATATCATTTTTGGGTGGATGTACGTTTCCACTCTTCCAGTTGAGCTAATATAATTTAAAATAACTATATCTAAATATGACAACGGGGCCACAATGTCGAAAGGGACAAAAGAATCGAGAACCTTAAAAACCATTCCCCATTCCCTGGAACACAGGAAAAGAGCCCATATATGGTATTACCGCCGTCTCCCCGGAAACACTGTACTGGAAGCATATCCTCAAATCGCTAAGCTTTCAAGGTAATTTCGATCAACAGAAATTAATTTTTTGACTGGGATCTTTTTAAAAGATCTTTAAGGCTAAGAAACGCTGTTTGCTTGACTGATAGTGAATTGGGCTATCTGATTGACTGAAAATGGATTACAAACCTCGTGTTTTTATTAATGCTGGTAGAACGACTGTCAAAATTGAAAATGGAAGTGATGTTTTGTCTTCCAAGATTATCAGTCAGATCTCATTGAAGGTAACTGATTAAGCAAAACGCCCTGTTGAACAACCCAGTTACAGGCGGTCAAATTGGCCAAATCAACATGAGAAGACTTAAAGTACCATCCACAGACTTGTTAACTAAGCAAAGGACCACTTGAACTAAAGATAAATACTGTCAGAAATTTTTATTAGTCCCTTAGTTTCAGGAAAGTATATTGCAGAGATGTCAACCTAAAAAAATCTAAATCCGGAAGACCGCCAATTTTGCGTCACGATACCTCTTCTCTCCTCAAAACGGAGTTTAAAATAGAACTGTGACAATTTATCTACAAAAATGTGTCAAATATTTCAAAACTTCCTCCCAACATTGGCCAAAGTAGGAGTGAAAATTGGCATTTCAGGAAGTTTCCTTCGTATCCGGGAGATTTGGTGACCCGCATCCGAGTAATTTATTCCGCATCCGGGAGACTCCTGGATGTGCGCTATGACGAGGATCCATGAGTCACGAAAGTCTTTTTACTCTCTGTGATAACAGTGACGTGGGACGCTGTCTTAAATTTAAAGGTGTAGCACAGAAGTCAGAAAATTTATTTTTTAATATATATTAAACTGAACAGGAAAATAAAAATGTAATAGTATCAGAATTAATTCCTTTTAGCCATTGTGCCAGACGGTGTACAGTTAACACATTCCAGCAGTAAGATACGTCAATTTTTGGAAGTCATTTCGCAATTATTATATTCTTCCTTTGTATGTCACCGAGTATGGAAACGATAGCATGAGAAGTGAAATTCAACCATCCTCTTCCCGAATTTATGTTCAGTTCGCGTTAATAACAGAACTTTTAGTTGTTTACCATCATTGAAATGGGCCAAGGCGCGGCCTTAATTAATTTTTCATTTCAATTGTGCAGGATTACAGGCTCGCTGTGACTCAAACCATCCATAAACGACAACAATGAAAAGCTGAGTCATTGTTCCCGTTGCGTGACGGCGTGAACGTGACAAGTACTGGCGTGGTTCGCAGTGTCTTCTGTGTTTACAGCAGGATCTCGATCTCGCTTTTATCTTCTAGCTTTTCGTGTGATTAATATTTGCTTGTTCAACCATGGTAACACTAAACTTGGATGATCGCTTGCTCGCTGCATATCTTTTCTATGGCAGCATTCTTTTGCTGAAAACTTGGGCCATGTCGTTTTTCACCGTAAGACATCGCCTGATGAACAAGGTGAGACCTCAACAAGTTGCACAATGACGGACAACTGTCCCAAATTACGAGGGATTGGCGAGAATTTCTAGTTATAAAGAAATTAAGGTTGCAGTAAAGGTCCAAATCATTAGATTGTATAAAAGTTACCTGCATTTATAAGGCGAATAATAATGACAACTGCGAACTCACTTCGCTAGTAAGCAGTATTAATGATTGGAGGACGGCTAGTTCATTTACACATTTCCAAGCTTTTGTGTTGTTAACATTGGAGCCGCGATCACGCGCCGTTGACGAGGAGTACGCACGTGTAGTCGTTGAGAGCATTCCAGGGTAATCTGTATGCAAGATGATTGTTTACCTTTCTAGTGGAACTCGATGGAGTGTCACTGTGTGCATCGCAAATGACCTACCGTAAAATCCCATGTTAAGGCTACCCCCCCTGTTTTAAGCCCTCACCGGATGTAAGCCATCCATTTGCTAACGAAGATATTTATATTCCGATTATAAGCCCCCAGATATATATAAGCCCCCCCCCCTTTTATAAGACCATCTCATGCATCAGTGCGTTCCTTTTAATTTGCATTTCTTTACAAACAAATTTTTTTAATCAAAAGTTATTGGCTGCTGAGTTTGAGTAACACTTTTTTCGTTCCAGTCGCGAGTGATTTATCAATGTTTTTGAAATAAGCAGAAGCATTTTTTTATTCCGCTTATATGCCCCCCCCCCCCCCGGATTTAAGCCCCCGTTTATAAGCCCACCTCAAACCCCAGATCAAGCCCAGGGATTTTACGTGAGATTTTACGGTATTAGAATATGCAAATAACTGAATGATTCATTAATGTGTGAGACTCGACAGCGCGAACGAGAAATGCCCAAGAACGCAACGCAGCGAGCCCGGTTAGGGCTCGAACCCGGACTGTCCGTCGATACTGAGTCTAGCTAACCATTACTGCCTCCTCCACATACTTTTCTTTTCTTTATCGCAAAGAGCGATTGAGAGAGACTGGGATTTAGTAAGAAAGCGCGAGCGGAAGCTGGTAGCCAGTGAGGAGCGCGAGCGCGGGGAGCGATGGGAAGGGGGAAAATAGCGATTCCTCTCCTCCCCATGATTCCCTGCGCCCCCTTTTTTCTCTTTCATAATCGACTCCCACATAAAACGAACCTGTTTATCTCTATACAGGCACTACCCAGTCCGGAGGACTATGGAGGAAAGGACAAAGATAAACCAGTTCCACACAATGCTGATGTGGAGAGAGTTCGAAGGTATTTTTCTTATTCGAGCTCATGCTAGTAGACCAGTGTACTCAAATGTACCCAAATCTTCTGTGCGGAAAACAAGAGATAAAGAAGTAAAAGACTCCTTTGGCTACAAGATTTTTTAGGGTTGAACAATACCTCATTGCATAAATCGTGATGTGGCGGATCCAGGAAATTCAAAGACAGGGGGCCAAGGTAATTGTGGCAGAGCAGCCCAACCTGAAAGGAAAAATAATAAATTCCTGAATGGATGATACCGCTCTAAAGACCGTTGGTCATAAGTTTTTCGAAAATAATAGAACAAAGGGGTTGCCGCGGCCCCCTTTAAATCCGCCCCAACCTCGTTCCCGGGATCTCTCGATGAGAGACCTTGGAACGAGGTTGAATCCGCCCCTTCGTGCAGAAATCAATAGCAAATTTATGATGAGAGTGAATGCCAGGCCCGTTTGAAAATTTCACAAAATAAAGTTGGGGACCTCAGCTTCTCGCATCGAGGCCACGCCTGAAAAAATGAATCGAGGAGTTTTGGGGTAAACGGACTAAAAGAAAGACCCTTAAAATTTAATTTATGCTTCTATAGTTTTGGAAATTGTTACATAACGTTACTTCTTTCCTATTTAAATTTCAGAGCTCATCTCAATGATCTGGAAAACATCCCAATTTTTTTGCTTGTTGCTTTGCTGTACATGTTGACCCGCCTGCCTGCCATTAGAGCCATTTGGTGCCTGCGTATCTTCACAGCTGCCAGAATCCTACACACCATTTCCTACTTGAACGCCATCAGCACGACAAGGGGCATGGGTTTTTTGATCGGGGCAGCTTGCACTGCATTTCTGGCGAGCAATGTGCTGTACTCAGCTGTTAAAACCGGCGTGTTTTAGTCATGGACTTATCGATCAGCCTATTATAGCGAACGCCTTCATATAGTAGAGTTTGTAGTGTTCGTAATCTGGAAAATACAGATTCAAATGTTTCACAGACGTAATCAATGTTCTTATTTAATTTATAGAAAAGAATCAGTTCTTATCACAAGACTGACGATTAACCAAGTTAAATCGTAAAGTAATTCAAAACAGCATTTTGATCAGGGACGGATCAGTTTTGTGTGGCCGAAAAATTAAAATTAAATTTTCTACAGCTAAACACAGCGGTAGCTTCTTTTAACGACAAGCTGGAGGTTGACATGTGCATCAAATTGCGCGCGTTTGTTTCCTACTAGCCGCGCGACGCTGCATTTTCTCGTGAAAGGCGGAAAACAAGATCCAAAACTTCACAAAGCTTCTGGTTGTAGGTATCATACATGCGTTAATTTTGTTGCGCGCAGTTTTGCCAACGAAGAAAGTTCCTCTTCTTCTTTCGGTGCTAATGAATCGTTGGGGACATTTTGCTCAATATGTTCCAAAAACTGCTTTATTAGAACCACTTGCTGTAAACACGAATTATTATTCTCTCAGCTAATGAGATCTGTATACTAAGTTCGTCAAAAGCGAGCGAAATATATTCAAAACGCGGACACAAGTGGTGCGAGTGGGAGACCGAACACGGACGTTATGTCGCGCGGCTGTTTTGTCTAAAAATTTTCTGCGATACACGACACGGATATTCCCTCGCATAAAAGTCATAAGAAATGTACAGACTGCGATGAAATTGTTACTGAAATCAGACGGAGAGTAAAACTCTGTTGTTCATTGCTTTTTATAACATTTGGTGGCTCCTAAAGGAGCCGTTTGTTTTGGCGGGAACCCACAAAGTGAGTTTACTTGCTGCTGGTGTACTTGGTCACAGCCTTGGTTCCTTCACTGACGGCGTGTTTGGCCAATTCACCGGGCAGAAGCAGTCTGATGGCGGTCTGGATCTCGCGGGAGCTGATGGTTGATTTCTTGTTGTAGTGGGCAAGGCGGGAAGCTTCGGTGGCGATGCGCTCAAAGATGTCGTTGACGAACGAGTTCATGATGCCCATGGCTTTGCTGGAGATACCAGTGTCAGGGTGAACTTGCTTCAACACCTTGTAGATGTAGATAGCATAGCTTTCCTTTCTCTTTCCCCTTCTCTTCTTCTTTCCATCAGCCGCAGCCTTTGCCTTACCGGCTTTCTTCTCGCCTTTCTTTCCTGCAACTTTGGGTGCCATGTCTGTAGATCAGAATGGATTTGAATGCCTGAAACTCGATTCGTGTTGTATTTATACTGAAATCAGGAAAAGATCAATTACCATACGGATCGAAATCCTCGATTACTGATTGGTTATTATGTCGAACTGACCCCCCGAGAGCAATTTTCTTTGCCATTCATTCTTGACATTCATTTGTATACAACCCAGGAAAGTTGTGATTGGCGGATTTCGATCCATCTTGCATAACAACTAGCTATAAATATTGCAGTTTGAAAACATTTCAGTAATCTTTCATTTCTTTGACTATCGAACATGTCTGGCCGCGGTAAAGGAAAAGCAAAAGGCACCAAATCCAAGAGCCGCTCATCCCGAGCTGGGCTTCAGTTCCCAGTTGGTCGTATCCATCGTCTTCTCCGCAAAGGCAACTATGGCGAGCGTGTTGGTGCCGGTGCTCCAGTGTACTTGGCTGCTGTGCTGGAGTATTTGAGTGCTGAGATCCTCGAGTTGGCGGGCAACGCTGCTCGCGACAACAAGAAGACAAGAATCATCCCCCGTCACCTTCAGCTGGCTGTCCGCAATGACGAGGAGTTGAACAAACTGCTCGCTGGTGTCACCATCGCACAGGGAGGTGTTCTTCCCAACATCCAGGCTGTTCTTCTGCCCAAGAAGACCGAGAAGAAAGCAAAAGCTTAAATAAGCTTTGATCTACAACCACAAACGGCTCCTTTAGGAGCCACCAACTACTGCTAAAGTCTTGACCAACAGTTTCTTTTCAACTACCAAACGATACATTTTAATGACTTTTAAAATCTCAAAAATCCAATATTAGCTTTCCCTCTTTATTTTCAATTATCAAACCCTACCGAGAGATGCTTTCAACTTCCTTCTGGAGTAATATTCCGGTAAACATTCTAAGTGTTCCAAGCCCCATTTGAACCACAAAACCTTCGTTATGAAATTGCGCCAAAACCCGAGTCACGGAAAGTTAATGACCCCTTCAACGAGCTGCACAAGGTCATTTACAAAAACTCAATTAAACGTTGCTATCCAATTATTCAATCCCAATATAAAATCTCTCCAAAAATATCAGCGGGATTTTTCTATAGACTCGTTTTATTGTTTTAAAGGCGGTTGATGAATTGAAATGCAAATTTAGTTTGCATTTGAATGATTTGCGCGCCTAAATTGAGAGAATAACAAATGCAAGCCAAAACCGAACTTTTTAGAAAATGCGCCAAAACTTGACTTACCTATAATTTGCTATCAATTGAAAATGCAAAACTGCATGAAGAGACAAATCAGCCTTTCTAGCTTGTGAAAACATCACTCGTCCTTCATTTTTTACAAACTACAATTATTCTGCCCTCTTTTGAAGTCCATTACTTAATTTATATGAAACGGCCTGTTCTTCAGGCTGCATTGAAAATTGTACTGCTGTTGAAAGTTTTAAATTGCGCGCTCAAAATGAGGTGGCTTGGCGATGCCTTGGATGTTGTCCCGAAGGATCTTTCGGTGCCGTAAGAAAATAATTGTTAGGTGCTGAGCAAATGCATTCAAGCATCTCCTTGTTCCTTTGCCTGCAAATGGCGCATTACTACATTATAACTATGGCACATTTAATTTTCTGAGAACACACTAGGATATAAAGAAACTGATTTTTAGTTTATTGATCGTGACTTTTGCCAGATTTGGTGGCTCCTAAAAGAGCCGTTTGTTTGTGTCGACAGACTGTTTCTTCCTCTAACCGCCAAATCCGTACAGAGTACGGCCTTGTCGTTTCAGAGCGTACACCACATCCATGGCTGTCACAGTCTTTCTCTTGGCGTGCTCGGTGTACGTCACAGCATCACGGATCACGTTCTCAAGGAAAACTTTGAGAACACCGCGAGTCTCTTCGTAGATCAGGCCAGAGATTCGCTTGACACCGCCACGGCGAGCAAGACGACGGATGGCTGGCTTGGTGATGCCTTGGATGTTGTCCCGAAGGATCTTCCGGTGACGCTTGGCGCCTCCTTTTCCTAGACCTTTGCCTCCTTTACCACGACCAGACATCTTTATTGTGTCTTGTATAACTTAGAAATACCTAAATTAGCGTATAAATTGATGTCATCGTTCTTGAAACCAGCCAGCACGCTCAATAAGAACATCCCAATATAACATTTACATTTTTGCCAATTTACGAAAAGTATTTATTTTCTTTAACGGTCCATCTCTATTTATCCGGGCAAGGATGACCTCTCAGAAAACGTGTTATCAGATATGTCCCATTGGTCGAGAACAACAGGAAAGGTCAAATTATATTACCATACATTGCATAAGATATGCGTCTTTTGTCGCAACACACGTGCGTGCACCTTTGAAAAAGAAAACCAAGTCCCTACCATTGACAAAACTAGATATAAACTGATCACGAAAATGTTTGTTCACTTTTCTACCATTTCATGTGATACAATCATTTCAAAGTAATTTTCAACGCCTGAAAAACAAGCTTAAATATTTCTCAGGATCGAAATGTTTCCACACAGCCATGAAATTATGCACAGGTTTCATGGTAAACCAATCAAATCGTGTAGTTTTAAACCAATCAGAAACAAGCCCGCCAGGTATAAAATAATTTCTAAACGGTTATTTTGCTATAATCGTTTGTCGTTTTCAAAGATGGCGCGTACGAAGCAAACTGCACGTAAATCGACTGGTGGAAAAGCTCCACGAAAACAACTCGCCACAAAGGCAGCTCGCAAGAGCGCTCCTGCCACCGGCGGAGTCAAGAAACCTCATCGTTACAGGCCTGGTACAGTCGCTCTTCGTGAGATCCGTCGTTACCAGAAGTCCACCGAGCTGCTGATCCGCAAGCTGCCCTTCCAGCGTCTTGTGCGAGAAATCGCTCAAGATTTCAAGACCGATTTGCGTTTCCAGAGCTCCGCTGTGATGGCTCTTCAAGAGGCAAGCGAGGCTTACCTTGTTGGTCTGTTTGAAGACACCAACTTGTGCGCCATCCACGCCAAGCGCGTCACCATCATGCCCAAAGACATCCAGCTGGCCCGCCGAATCCGCGGAGAACGAGCATAAAGTGGATTACAACCCTCACAAAACAAACGGCTCCTTTAGGAGCCAACACATGAATAAAAGCAATGACCAATGGTTTTGTTAAAGCATTTGTTAAAAAGGATACCTCGAAATACTAGCAATTCAGATTTTGAGAAAAAAAAGAGAGAAAATCGAGAGATTGTAACGATCGATGAGTCAGAGAAGTTAGACAGTTCTTTTCAGTCCCTTCTTTCATGTGGTAAGGTTTCCAAATCCGTGAGACACGAGAGAAATGTCCAAGAGAGAGTCTTACATGAAATTTTGCCCGCGGTCAACCCAACGGAATTTTTAAAATACTCTTCCGCGCCTAAAAGAAGTTCATAACGAACCTTTCACTCTATCATCTTAGACGTCCACCAAAACCGCATAAAAACCCACAAAAAAGGACGATGCAAGACTCTTCATGTTCTTTGCTTTTAGTCTATAGAAATCTACGGGATCACTGTTCGTATTTGTGTTCATTTGTGGGCAATTCGTGTCATGTTCGCCAATGTCTCTGGAGGGATCTCGGCCCAGTTTATTTATGTCTCCGTACTCTCACGATCAATTTATTATTTATGACGAGGTAATAACCGGGTGTTGGATTTTGCTTTGTCGTCAAAACAAACACGCAAACACTCACAAAAGTCTCGGAACATAAATATTTCTTTAGTGCATCAAATCGAAGATTCATTTTTTTCTCACAATAACATAATACATCACACTTGGAATTGTGTACCGTATCAAACTCATATGTTTTCAAACGCATCGGCAAAGATTCTTCAAAATTTCTTGTTGTGATGGGAATTACGCGCGCAGTTTCGTTTCAAATTGGCGCGCAGAACTTACCTCTACTTTTTATTTTAAACAATATAAAGTATTCCTATCTAAATCACTGGCTTAATACAGAATCAGCGCTTGATTCAACAGAGTGGCATTCGTAAAGAAATCGTAAACAATCTGGCGATGTGTTGTTTCCAAATCACGTCATCAACAAGATCTCGTTCCGTTTTTAGCATTTTTACGCATCGGCAAAGGTTCTTCAAAGTCTCTTGTTGCGATGGGAATTACGCGCGCAGTTTCGTTGCAAATTGGCGCGTAGTTAATCACAATAAACCGCGCGCTTCGCCCTTTCAGTTCCTTACCTCTACTTTAAAATAATAATAAGTATTGAGTATTCCTATCGAAATCACTGGCGTAAAACTGGATCAGCGCATGATTCAACATAGTGGCATTCGTAAAGAAATTGTAAACAATCCGGCGATGTGTTTCCAAATCACGTCATCAACAAGATCTCAAGATCTCGTGCCGTTTTTAGCAATTTTTAGTCATCCGTACCGTTTTAGTCTTCTACAAAAAGATTACGATTTAGGGCAAAAAAGCGTGGCAAAGCCGCCAAGAGACGTTGTCAGTTTCCACAATCCTGGTTAACAAAGAACACATCATTGTGAAAATCGGTATACAAAAATAATGATGAAAGCCTTTCATTTCTCACCTAAACTTTCTAGTAAGATTTTCATTCGCAGCGCTTGACAACGCTCAATGCTTTTAATAAATAGAACTTTAAACTAACTATGTTTAAACCGAGAAGTGTAATGTAATCAATAATCATTGCCTAGCATTACAAATGGCGGACAGAAGGAGCTTGTCTTTGTTGTTCAAACTTAAAAGACATCCAGCAAATGGGAATAAACCTAACTTCTAATTTTATCGCAGAAACGTAAGGCTTAGTAGTTTTTCTTTCGTAGCATTTTCGATATTTTGAATAACAGTGATTTCAACAAAAGTTATTTCGCTGTAAAGACGAATTTCTGTTTAGAATGTTACTGCTTAATGAACATTAAAGCTTAAAATATCATCCCTGGCCAGTATTTATCCCAGTAATTTTGCGGCTCTAACTTAAGAAAGGTCCGGACTACAACTTTTAATTTTTAAATTGTATTGATCTCATCCGTATAGCATTTTTATTGTAAAATACGTCGGGTAAACTAGCACAGAATTCATCGACGCCATTTTGAGACCTTGTTTCCTCGGTGGTCCGCATCTAGAACATAAACATTACACGCGCGTTCGAATGTTCATTTCGAGTCTTCCGTTCCTAAGTGATTGTGAGATTCTGCGTTCTAAAACTGCAAGATGTCCGAAGCAGCTAAGTCCCCAGCTAAAAAGAAGCCATCAGCGCCTAAAAAGCCAGCCGAGCATCCACCCTACATAGAGATGATCAAGGCTGCAATTGTGGCATTGAAGGAGCGAAGCGGTTCTTCCCGCCAAGCCATCGAGAAATACATCAAAGCCAACTACAAGGTTGGTGAGGTCGGCTCGCACTTGAAGATGGCTCTAAAGAGAGGTGCAGCCAGTGGAAAACTTGTGCACACTAAAGGAGTTGGCGCTTCAGGTTCTTTCAAGGTGAGCAAAGAACAGCCAGAAAAGAAACCGAAGAAGAAGCCCGCCGCGAAGAAGAAGCCCGCGGCCAAGCCAAAGAAGCCCGCCGCCAAGAAGGCAGCGAAGAAACCAGCGGCAAAGAAGGCAGCGAAGAAACCCGCGGCTAAAAAACCAGCAGCGAAGAAACCTGCAGCTAAAAAACCAGCAGCGAAGAAGCCCGCAGCTAAAAAACCAGCCGCGAAGAAACCCGCAGCTAAAAAGCCCGCCAAGAAAGCTGCGAAGAAACCCGCCGCGAAAAAAGCCGCCAAGAAGCCTGCCAAGAAGTGAAGCGTGAACACGATTCTTCACCAAACAAAAACGGCTCTTTTAGGAGCCACCACTTGTAATAAAAGGGCAATGACCAACAGAATAATTTCAACAGTCAAAATATAAATTCAATTTCTACATCTTCCACGATCACGATAAATTTCAGATTAGTGCTAGATTATATAAACCTTCCGATTCTCTCTATCCTCCCACGCAGATGTCCTTTGGGCTTCTCTCTCTAGATTTATTGTCGTTCCTCTGGTATTTGTTGGAAGCGGGCGGAGTAAGGATATTTTCTAAGCGAATGCTTTCCTGACGGTGTATTTTAGGTTCGTTCAGTTGCGTGACTCGCGTGCGTTTCCTGAGAAGCGAGAAAGGCACGGAGAGGGAGTGGGGCTCCGACGAAGGGCTAACGCTCGAAACGTCAGCTTTCGAATCTCTTTACGGTGGCCAATTCACATTATCAACCCAGTTGATAAAACCAAATTATATCAAAATATAATATCCTGCGGCTCGTGTTCGGTCAATATCATTTGGTTTTATCAACTGGGTTGATAATGTCAATTGGCCACCGTAAAGAGATTCGAGAGCTGACGTTTCGAGCGTTAACCCTTCGTCGGAGTGTTGTACAAGAAATGAAAAAAGTCCTTTGACGTCCACTCGTCATGTCTGTTTACAATCGAGCGTAGCGTGTCAACGGCTCAACAATAAATGACAGCACGAAAGTTCGAAATCGGGAAGCTTCGTACCTAATCATCTTTGAGTCATTTGTGAACTAGACTACGAGCAGTCCCTTTTTCTTAGTCCGTCTAGTGCAACATGGCCGCGCGAAACCTGGGAGACGCGCCCAGAAGCGAGGTACGCTTTGTGAACAAAACTGTCGATAGATTTACATGTAAAGCTATAGCAAAAATTCGCTCTCCACAATTTTCCCCCAGTTCAATCTAAACCTTTTATACACCTGTTTTTTTAACAATTTCTATAAAGTGTCACCCGTCACAGAATTAATTTTATTTATTTTGACTCTTCTAGCTCTGCATTAAAAAAAAAGAAGCGAGCTGTACCCTAAGCTATCAGTTGGTTTGTTCATTTTAGGAGTTATCGAAAAGATCAGTTTTCTTGTTCGCACTGGTGACACAAAACATCAATTTGAGATCTTTTTTGCGTTTACTCTCCCTATAGATACGTTGGTCATTGCTTTTATTCATGTGGTGGCTCCTAAAGGAGCCGTTTGTTTTGTGAGGGTTGTAATCCACTTTATGCTCGCTCTCCGCGGATTCGGCGGGCCAGCTGGATGTCTTTGGGCATGATGGTGACGCGCTTGGCGTGGATGGCACACAAGTTGGTGTCTTCAAACAGACCAACAAGGTAAGCCTCGCTTGCCTCTTGAAGAGCCATCACAGCGGAGCTCTGGAAACGCAAATCAGTCTTAAAATCTTGAGCGATTTCTCGCACAAGACGCTGGAAGGGCAGCTTGCGGATCAGCAGCTCGGTGGATTTCTGGTAACGACGGATCTCACGAAGAGCGACTGTACCAGGCCTGTAACGATGAGGTTTCTTGACTCCGCCGGTGGCAGGAGCGCTCTTGCGAGCTGCCTTTGTGGCGAGTTGTTTTCGCGGAGCTTTACCACCAGTTGATTTACGTGCAGTTTGCTTCGTACGCGCCATCTTTGAAAACGACCAACGATAATAACAAAATAACCGTTTAGAAATTATTTTATACCTGGCGGGCTTGTTTCTGATTGGTTTAAAACTACACGATTTGATTGGTTTACCATGAAACCTGTGCATAAATTCATGGCTGTGTGGAAACATTTCGATCCTGAGAAATATTAAAGCTTGTTTTTCAGGCATTGAAAACTACTTTGAAATGATTGTATCACATGAAACGGTACAAAGGTGAACAAAAATTTTAGTGACGAGTTTATATCTGGTTTTGTCAATGGTAGCGACTTGGTTTTCTTTTTCAAAGGTGCACGCACGTGTGTTGTGACAAAAGACGCATATCTTATGCAATTTATGCTAATATAATTTGACCTTTCCTGTTGTGTGTACTCGACCAATGGGAACATATCTGATAACACGTTTTCTGAGAGGTCATCCTTGCCCGCATAAATAGAGATGAACCGCGCTAAGTTAGGTATTTCTAAGTTATACAAGACGCAATCAAGATGTCTGGTCGTGGTAAAGGAGGCAAAGGTCTAGGAAAAGGAGGCGCCAAGCGTCACCGAAAGATCCTTCGGGACAACATCCAAGGCATCACCAAGCCAGCCATCCGTCGTCTTGCTCGCCGTGGCGGTGTCAAGCGAATCTCTGGCCTGATCTACGAAGAGACACGTGGTGTTCTCAAAGTTTTCCTTGAGAACGTGATCCGTGATGCTGTGACGTACACCGAGCACGCCAAGAGAAAGACTGTGACAGCCATGGATGTGGTGTACGCTCTGAAACGACAAGGCCGTACTCTGTACGGATTTGGCGGTTAGACGACGAAACAGTCTGTCGACACAAACAAACGGCTCTTTTAGGAGCCACCAAATCTGGCTAAAGTCACGATCAATAAACTAAAAATCAGTTTCTTTATATCCTAGTGTGTTCTCAGAAAATCCAAAGTCCCATGGTTATACAAGTACGCTAGCTATAAAATGATGCGCCATTTAGAACAATAATTATTTTCCTCTTGCGCAGACAAGTTTTCGGTTTTGGCGCATTGAACACCCCATTTTGCGCGCGCAATTCAAGCCTTTCCATAGCCGCAGAGCCACAGCAGTAAAATTTTCATTGCAGCGTGAAGAACAGGCGGCTTTATATTTGCGCAAAAAGCTAGGCAGTCTTGTTTGATCTCTTCATGCATTTCTGTCAAGTTCGGTTTTGGTGTGCATTGGATCATACTAAGTACGTTTGTTTAGGCGCGAAATCAAAATAATTCAAATATCAGAAAAATTTGCATTTCATTTCATAAACCGACTATATTGTTTTTCATGTTTGAACAATAAAACGACAGTCTACAGAAAATTCCGCTGTTACTTTTGGAGGGAATTTATGTAATAACAGAATAATTGGATAGAAACGTTTTCTGAATGAGTTAAAAAATGATCTATGCAGTTCCTTGAATGGGTGCTGTACTTTGCGTGCGGTGCGACTCGAACTCGTGTTTGGCGCAATTTCGTAACATAGGTTTCGTGGTTCAAATGAGGTTTGAAACAAGAATGTTACTCAAGAAGTAAGTTGCAAGCGTCTCTTGGTAGGGTCTGATAACTGAAAATATTAAACGACGGACAGTAATAGATCAATGTATCTTTTGGCGGTAACTGTTGGTCAAGACTTCAATAATAGTTGGTGGCTCCTAAAGGAGCCGTTTTTGTTTGTTGGGCAAAGCTTATTTAAGCTTTTGCTTTCTTCTCGGTCTTCTTGGGCAGAAGAACAGCCTGGATGTTGGGAAGAACACCTCCCTGTGCGATGGTGACACCAGCGAGCAGTTTGTTCAACTCCTCGTCATTGCGGACAGCCAGCTGAAGGTGACGGGGGATGATTCTTGTCTTCTTGTTGTCGCGAGCAGCGTTGCCCGCCAACTCGAGGATCTCAGCACTCAAATACTCCAGCACAGCAGCCAAGTACACTGGAGCACCGGCGCCAACACGCTCGCCATAGTTGCCTTTGCGGAGAAGACGATGGATACGGCCAACTGGGAACTGAAGCCCAGCTCGGGATGAGCGGCTCTTGGACTTGGTGCCCTTTGCTTTTCCTTTACCGCGGCCAGACATGTTCGATAGTCGAAGAAATGAAAGATTACTGAAATGTTTTCGAACTGCAATATTTATAGCTAGTTGTTATGCAGGATGGATCGAAATCCGCCAATCACAACTTAGTTGACGGATCATTTTAAAAATTTTTGTTTCCCAGGTTGTATACAAATGAAATGTCATGCAAAGAAAATTGCTCTCGGGGGGTCAATTCGGCACAATAGCCAATCAGTAATCGAGGATTTCGATCCGTATGGTAATTGATCTTTTCCTTATTTCAGTATAAATACAACACGAATCGAGTTTCAGGCATTCAAATCCATTCTGATCTACAGACATGGCACCCAAAGTTGCAGGAAAGAAAGGCGAGAAGAAAGCCGGTAAGGCAAAGGCCGCGGCTGATGGAAAGAAGAAGAGAAGGGGAAAGAGAAAGGAAAGCTATGCTATCTACATCTACAAGGTGTTGAAGCAAGTTCACCCTGACACTGGTATCTCCAGCAAAGCCATGGGCATCATGAACTCGTTCGTCAACGACATCTTTGAGCGCATCGCCACCGAAGCTTCCCGCCTTGCCCACTACAACAAGAAATCAACCATCAGCTCCCGCGAGATCCAGACCGCCATCAGACTGCTTCTGCCCGGTGAACTGGCCAAACACGCGGTCAGTGAAGGAACCAAGGCTGTGACCAAGTACACCAGCAGCAAGTAAACTCACTTTGTGGGTTCCCGCCAAAACAAACGGCTCCTTTAGGAGCCACCAAATGTTATAAAAGCAAGGACCAACTGCATCTTTTTTATCTGTTTTCTGCATCTGTTTTCTGTTAATCGCTACTTGTGGGGAAACGTGAAACGCACCGTCCCCAAATAACACCTGGGGTTCAAGGTTATTGTACGCTGTTTACCAAAAACTAAACATAAAACACTATGCAATTCGAATTAAAGAAGGAAGAATTTTTGGGGGATTCTGTAATATGGACCGATCATTTGACCAATTTATAACTGAGCGTCTGTCTCCTGAACAGATGAAGCTTCTGTTAGTTATTTTGCATGATATGCCGGGCCAGGACCATTACCCAGTCTGAAATCAATATTTACGCAATTCGATTTTGCAAGGGCGCGCAGCCGGGGCGCAGGGTCTCTCGAATCTTGGGACGAGCATCACTGACACTTTGATGGGTGGTGCAGGTGGTGCGTCGGTAGTCGGTAGTGCTCGGTTTCAGACCCCCGACGAATAAGCTGCGCTGCCTTGCGTGACTATATAAAGGACTCCCAAAATGGTTACTTTAAATTTGGATGATCGTTTGCTTGCTGCTTATATATTCTATGGCAGCATTCTTATGCTAAAAACATGGGCCATGTCATTTTTCACTGCAAGACAACGTCTCAGGAACAAGGTACTCATCACATCAACTGGTGAACAGACCTCTTAACTTAAGTTAACCCCAAAAGACCTAAAACTTTACCTTGAGATTGTTGAGTTATGATTTGGCATGTCTTCGAAATATGGTCATGTGGTGTATGCCTCGTCAACCAGTCGATACAAATATGACAAATATGCCAAACATGCAACTGTGGATTTCTACAGAATATTTCACCAGGAAAATAAATTTAGCAAGGTCAAATTGAAAATAGTGAAGGAAATTGTATTTCATCGGCTTGCGAATCTGTTTACCATGAGATTTTTTTCAAAGCTGGTGTGTTTTAGTCATGGCCAAAGAAGAGACTCTACTTCGTTGAAAGCTAAATGCGTGCTGTGGAAAACTGGACACTGATTTTATGTAACAGTATGGATGACCATTTTTTCACGAGACTCTGCAAGTTTTAAACCCACTGATAAAGACAGAATGGAGTGCCAGATGGTGGTGAATCCAAGACTTCTGCTCTTGTCATGTACAACACAATATTGTCCCTACTAAAACATTGTAATCAGGTCCTCGACTTCATAATAAACAATCTTTGCACAACTCTTGTGATTGCTTTGAATGGGGATGGTTTCCAATGAATAAATAATCACAGATAATAAATACTCACAAATGCAACACAACTCAGTTGTAATGTACTTTTATTACTGTTTGTACAAATTTCAGAGGTGGTGACTTTTTACTTGGCCTTTTTCGCCTTGATTTTACGGACATAAAAGTCGAGTTCTTTGCCTTCAAGAATGTAACCATCACACCGTCCACTCTGGCCAGGTCTTGATGCAACACAAGCTAGGACGATGAACAAAATAAATTGTAATTAATAATCAGCAAGTAAATGGTTAATGGTAATGACCTTAGACCTGGTTTAAAATGACTTCTCTCTAGCTCTGCCAACAGTATAGAAATGTTGACCCAAATCGCAGACATACATTCCTTAAGTGGGGTGTGGCGAGTTTGTGTGTGTGTGTGGGGGGGGGGGGGGATTGTCTACTCCAACAATGTATGTCACTTCACCTAGGCTAGTTTCATGTACGTGATGACACAAAGCACAACTTCCATACCATACAGTCGGCCAGTTATGAACTGCTCCTCCAGCTGGGATGCAATCTTTGCTGGTCCTTTCCGTGCTTCCATCTTACGCTGACAGTGGTTTGATCGCTTTTTGTTCAGCACGTCAGATTCTTCACTTTCCACCTAGGTAAATTCAACACTTCAAGACCTTAATAAAATGCCACAACTACATGCTTATTTTTCAAACTCATCATCAAGTTAAAACCAAGGAAATCAGAACTATAACTGTGGTTTGGAAATGTGATCTTTAATTAGCATAAATTTTTACAATTTTATTCCTTTGTTTAATTTCTTCGTATTCCACTGTGCATCGTATTTTCAACTATCTTCTCAGTGGTTGGAAGTGAAATAAAACAGTGTCGCTCGTGTTTGATATATTACATGAAAGTTTACTTGACTCACCAGGGCACAAAATTAACTTTTTTTTCAAGAAGCCATCTGGCTCCTAAATTTTCCAAAGTGGTCGCCAAGACCAAAAAGCTAGGAGCCACGGTTGGAAGAGTATGGAATGTTGCGAGCCCGCAATATGCATTGTTAGCAAAAGGGACATTTCATTTCACAATATACAACGTAACGTTTAGAAAATCCAAGATGGCGGATGTTGACATGTTCGGTTCGTAGCATTCGTGACGATTTTGCTTAGCAGACCTCATCGTTCGCACCGATTCGTCTACCTTAAAGCTTTATTTAGTTGAAAAATACATCAAGGTAAGATATACAAAGCCCAAAGAAAAAAAATTGCCATCACTCTCATTTCCAAAGCCCAAAGAGTTCTGGTCGCCAACTTGGCGACTAATTTTTGAATCTTGGTCGCCAGCACAGTAATTTTAGTCGCATTGGCGACTGTATTAGGCGCAATTTCGTGCCCTGCTCACAGGGGGTAAGGGTTTTAAAGATGCTTAGTTACCATGAATGAAGCTGTTTTAAGCAATGAAAGTTTGTCTTTAAATAGAAGAAAAGCTTGAAATAATTATTGTTTACCAAGGTAGAAAAACATCAAAGAGATAACAATAAACTGAGAAGAATCAAGGATGGTTTAAAGTGAGGAAGATTGAGAAGGATTGTAATTGACAGACTTGAAAAGTTGAGGCAATCCATGACAGCTCCTTTAAACTAGAAACATATTTACCACTTTAGTTGTCTTCTTGCGGCCGATGGGTACACCATAATGAGCCTCGAACCTGGAACACAGAAATATGGACAAATACAACCAAATTCAACCAAAGCTGGTATGGGTGCAGATGTAAGCTCTCCTCTGTCCAGCTTTTCCATAGTAACTCATTAACATCATCTCAGAACATTGAACTTTGATTATAAATAGGCAATAAATACGTTTGCAAGCAGCTTGCCCATCTTAATGATAAGTCAGAGTGGACCATGGTAAAATCTATCATTCCCCAGAACATTTCTGACAAAATTAATTGGTGGTGCAACGATACACCGATGCACCATTGTGATTGTTCATGAACAAAAGATTCAACGATCCAAGTGCAAGCCCTTTCGGAGCTAATTAGTAATTATGATTTTTTTGTGCTGTCCTCCCTGATATGAGCTCTTCCAGTTATAAGCCTTATGAACTTGTATAAGCATTACAGTGAGGCATGCCTTAGTGTGGCCACCCAACAAACTTTTTTTGACAAGTTATAATTAGCCAATCAGAGAGCACAAATTTGTTTGAGCTGTCCCGCCCCCTCGCAATGTCCAAACACTGTTTTCACGAAACCTGAAGGAGGTGGGACAACTCAAACAAATTCGCGCTCTCTGATTGGCTGACTTGTCAAAAAAGTTTGTTGATTGGCCACACTAAGGCGCGTCGCACTGTAGGCCCATGGAATGTAAGCGGCAGTTGAAGGTATTCTGAAAGAAACTAGGATTATGATTGTTTGTTTTCCTTTTCTCCATTGACAACTTACCACTGTCTAAAGGGAGTAGAATCCACTTGCACAATGCAGTTCTTTACAAGAGTTTTGGTTCTCACCAACTCATTGTTACTGGCATTGTACACCACGTCAATGACACGAGTCTTGCGAGTAACACCTGCAATCAGATCAAATCGAATTATTTCACTTTACATTAATTATGCGATCGCCAGAGAAAGAGGAAATAGAAACGAAGTATACAGGCAATCAGGGTAACTATGACAAGTAGTCACAAGAGTGATTAATTACCATAACGGTAAAACACTCTTCCACCAAATAATTATCATCATGTTGCCCTTTTTAACAAACCTGCTTGCAGTTGATAAAAATGCCACTTTTGTTACTTTCTATATATGTGAACACTACTTACAACACTAACACAAACTCTTTATATTTAATGAAAACAATACAACTCATATGAATATGATTTTCAATTACATGAAATCAATCATTATCTGAAAGTAAAACATATTTTCAGGTTTTAAATAAACGAGGACTCGCTTTGAAACCAAAAAAAAAGCGTCTCAGAAATGGCCAACTTGTGGAGTAAAACAAGTTAAACAAGTACATACTTTCAGATCCCCAGGAGTAATTGCCAGTGTCAAGTCTCAAAGCTCTGAACTTTTGGTTTCCTCCACGTGTTCGAACTGTGTGGATACGCTTGCTTCCAAGCTGCAAACAGAGAAAACAACAAAATTTCAGTTACTTCTGACAACACTTTCATTTTTCTCAGTAGTTTACCTTAAACCCTGGCAACTGTATGTTTACCTTAGTATTGGCTGGTGGTCGGCCAAGTTCATACTTCCTCTTTTTACGGATTGCCTTTTTCTTACCACCAGTACTACGCCTCTTATGCCAAGAATCACGGGAAATTCCTACAATTAAGACATATTCCATAAGTAACTGAATTCCCCAGGATAAATATGGTTCTACTAAATTGTGACACACTTCTTCTCAGGTTATTTAAAGGATAGGTAATGCTATCCACCAGGAAAATGACTATGCCGTGGATAGAAAGTTTTACTTATTTTGCTAACACTTATCCACTGGATAGTGATTAATTACCCACCCTTTAAATAACTGGGCCCAGAATGAAAATCATTATCCAGTGGATAGCTTCATTTGCTTGTTAACATCGATCCAATGGGATCTATCCACAGATTCTGGGTTTGCAAGTGATGTCATCGACGCTATGTTGGATGACATGAACAGAAGATTTCTGGTTAGCCTTTTTTGTTTGGTCATCCAACATGGCTGCCACACATGTTGTCATTTCCATCTCTTGGGATTGATTGCAAACCAGCAATTCTCTACTTACACAAATCCCATAATACACCTCTTTTTTTTTTAAAAACCTTATTTATTAAAATCAAAAGAAAGAAAACCTGCTTATCTAAGTTTTCAGTGCAGTGCAGTTAGTTTTATTGCATTAAAACTTGCGGACTGTATTTCAAAAGATCTTGAAAGTCAGCAATGGAGGGTACAAACTGCCATGTTGGCTTTATATAATATCAGCTTTAGACAACTGGTTTAGCATTACAATTCTTTTCTACTGATCAATTACGACGAGCTGCCAAGAAAAAACTTTGTTTGTCTTACTATAATTTCACTGAACAGTGACCGATTCCTTTTAAAAGAAACACGCGAATCAAGGTCACAGGAAAACAACAGAACAGAAAAATATACGAAGCTGAGTGATCTTGCGTTTCGCCTCGCAACAACAAGAAACTGGTTATAAAATCTAGTAGCTTATCAGTTTATTATCGTTTCTATTTATAGGGTAGCAAAGATTTAAACTAAAAGTTACAGTATAAAAACAGCCTGAAAATATCAAAATGATGGTGAT
This sequence comes from Blastomussa wellsi, assembly GCA_947652115.1. Taxonomy (NCBI): domain Eukaryota; kingdom Metazoa; phylum Cnidaria; class Anthozoa; order Scleractinia; family Plerogyridae; genus Blastomussa; species Blastomussa wellsi. The sequence continues at coordinate 15,994,754 of OX393573.1, forward strand.
TCACATACAGAATAATCTCGTGTAAAGAATCGATCCCACAAAACGACACAAGCTAAAACTTGCTAATAAATTCCGCCACGTTACACTTGAGGATATTCCATATTTTCACTTCAAAATCAAACACGGGATGTCAATGTTAAGCTAAGATTTTGCTGGATTGAAGTAAAGGATTCTTTCTTCACTCACCCATCTTGGACGGACAGGACAGAAGAGGACGAACGAATGCAAAGCATCCTGGGAAATGGATTTGCCTTATGTGTTGAGGGAGGGGGGGGGGAGGGTGGGGATAAAACTATGTAAGCAAATTCCAAGAGCTTCTAAATGGCCTGTTTAATTTACATGTAATAAATCGAAATTATTTTTTTAGAAAGAGCCCGTACAAGAAAACTTTCACTTTGTACACGGTGTATTCATTACCGATCATAGCCGAAATTGCCAGTAGGGGTAGGAGAGGGGAAAAAAATCTTTGCCCAAGGTCCACCGTGCCCAGGACCTCACCGTTTGACATGACGGAAGGAGCGCCATGTTTATCGCCGTTTCCTTTACATGTTTTGACGAAGAAACCCTAAAGGTGGCAGAATAACCCTGTCATTGCAATACTTGATCTGACAGATGTTGAACCAAGTTTGAAAGCAAATATTCTTTGGATCAGAAGGAAAAGCAGAACAGAATATGGAAGAACTGAAGAAGAAAACCGAGGCTTTGCTGCGTGCAGTGCTAATCAGCAGCCCTCGTGGAGTGCCGCTCCGCCGTTTGGACAGGGAATACAAGTCTGTTACATTTTCTTCGTTACCCTTTCAGGGAATGGGCTATACCAGCCTTGAACATTATATCAGGAGCATCCCTCGAGTGGCCAGCCTTACAAGAGATGTGGACGGCGAACTGGTCGTGAAGGGAGTTGCTAGCGAGTCCGACCAACATGTCGCAAAACTGATCGCGAAGCAAAAGAAACCAAAGAAAAGACCGAAAGCACAGCCACGTAGACCGGTGTTTACGAGAAGACCGGCATTAATAAGCCGACCTGTAGCTTTCAGCAGGCCGGTGGCTGTGCGCAGACCGGTACCTGTGACCAGAGCTCCGGGAGTAGCGAGGCCTGCTCTACTTGCTACACCTCCAGCTGGGACTGGAATCCGTTTCGTTCCTCCTCGAATGATGAGGCAGGCTATTTCTCAAGCTACTGCACAATCTGTTGGAAGAACTGTAGTCGAGAGGCGAGTTACCAAACAGGTCCAGCAACAGGTGCAAAATCTGACTGCTGGCGCAATAAACAATGCAAGAAAAGTTGAAGTGATCTCGCAGCCAGCTACCAACAGAACTTTTGGTCAACAACCTTCAGCTTCTTCCAGGAACATAGCTGCAGTTCCTCATCAAGGTATACAAGGCCTCAAGGCCTTTGAAAGAGATGTCCCGCTAATTTAAGTACTTCCTGCAGAGGCATAAAATCTCTCTGAAGCTTTTTCAGAGAGATTTTGCTTCTGCAGCAAATGGGACAACACTGAAACTGTCTGAAGTCTCAAATGTCCCCTCTATGGAAGAACAGATTGTGATACCCAAAAATACTGATGCCCAATTTTATTGTCGTCGGCACATTTGAATTTTGCATCCAAGTGGTTAAGCATTTTGTTGGCTCATTCAAAAATATAAATAGTTTGACAGGCTCTGTTGGAGGATAACATTAGGGGTGGGTAGGGGAGGATTCAGGAAACGTCACGAAATGTCCTGTGTAGTGTTATTACAGACAGAATTAGATGACACAAAACAACTACACCTCCCTACACCAGAACTAATCTGTGGGGTGGGGTGGGGGGGGGGGTGTCTTAGTTATGGTTATTTTATGGAACAACACATTATTGATCAATTATTAAAACTATAACAAAATTTAAAAAAACTTGACGAATTTATCATCACTGTCAGTGATGAAACTAAACATTCCAGGAATATTCAGTCTTTATAAGGAAAGAAATAACGCAAACCTTTTTATTAGACACTTTGTTATTGGGTAGTTTGTTTTTGTTTTGCTCCAATTTAGTGAAAAATAGGGTGTGCTAAGAGCCAATCAGATTCAATAATTTTGATACAGTTAAATGCATATTTAGCAAAGTTAAAAACAAAGAGCAGTTAGCGGTCTATGTCATGGGCTCATTTGCTGGCATGGTTTATTCAGCGTTCATCGTGCAGCTTTGTTGGTCATCTTGTGATGGGCGTTTCAGATGTCTTCTTCCCCACCCTCACCTCCCTATTTCCACTGCTTTGCCATGTGATGGGTGCCTGGATGAATGGTGTGGGGCGCATGGGTTGCGGGATTTGCCAGCCATGGAAGTGGTGCTTGGTCTAGGACCTGGCTGGCTGGCCTCCAGTGGAAGCCCCTGGACACCCCAGGCACCCAACCTTCCTTTAGCAATGCATTTGCTAACTATAGTTATGATTAGGTGTTGGGTCAAGAACACAATGCAATGACCAGGGACCGTTTCAAAATGTTTTGAAGTAGGCATCAGCAACTGGAAGAGTAGGTGGCTGTTTTGAGTGACTTTTTTATCACAAGCTGATTGTCATGATCAGCAAAACTTGAAACAAAATAGACAAGTATCCTGTGGAACTCCAGCAGTTGCCGTGTTTTTGAAACCCCTGTAATGATCCTGGCTACAGCTGGAACCTGGATCCAGCTCGTTAACCTTTATGCCGCAATACCTCCCACAGCTATTTACTAAGCATGTGTTAGCTTATTTAGAAGTGATAAATCAGTCAGCTTAGGGACCGCGCTGACCTAGACACTAGTTTTCTCACTTTGAAAAACGTTTTCCTCAACCTGAAATCAAAAGTACATCTTGAAATCCGCTTCAATCTTCCCAGAGTTTCACTCGATTTTCAATCGTTTACTGAAAACCTGTTTTTGAGTGTGCTTTTTGCTCATCTCATCCTATGATATTATATGATCATATTTAGTTAAATTAGGTATGAAATGGTATCTAATGCGCATGTGCACCAGCTGAAAGTTTTGCTTTCTGCTTGTTACATTTTAGAGGCTTCTGCTGCAAAGCAAAGTTGGAAAAAGAAACCAAGAAGCCCAGGTACATTGTAGGTTTTGGGTAAAAATAATAATAATAATAATTTAATACTTCTATTGTGCAAAATGCATTACAATATATGATCTAATGCGCCTTACAAATACAACTAAATATAAATATAGAATATTACTATGTAAATCTAAGCAAAATATTCTAAAATTTGATGGTAAAAATATGTATATAAATTATGTACATTTTATATCATATATATTGAAGTAAAAAGCAGAAAAATAATAATACTAACGTCTATAAAAATATATCTCAAATTTAAGAGAAATAGGCCTGTTTTAAAACTGGTGAAAACTCCAGGTTCTGGCTGTATCTCCCACTTTTAGAAAGTGACTAAGCCATCTAAACCCTATCCATCTAAACCCCTATCAACGAAAGGCTTTTCATTCAACTAATTTATTCCGAAGTTTTCACGTTACCAGGCACCAGCCAATAGTGAAGCTCCATCTTTCTGTATATAAAAACACACGACGCACAATTCCTTGATTCGCTTCGACGAAGGGCTAACGCTCGAAACGTCAGCTCTTGAATCTCTTTACAGTGGCCAATTGGCATTATCAACCCAGTTGATAAAACCAAGTTATACATCTAAACCCTTGTTGATCATTGGATAACGCACCCAAGAGGATAGCATAGCTTGTGATGTTGACAATACCTATCCAGACAGAATTTTTTAATATCAAACCATGACAGCCAGATGGATATTGCATCCAAGATGTACAATAGTGAATTGCATACTGGTACTACTCTTGCAATGAATGACCCAGAACGGAAGTCTTGACTTGTTTAGCACCTTATCTCAATTTAGCTCAAATGAGGATTGGTAGTACCCAGGGAGTTAGAATGATGGTCTTACAAAATCACATGGATTAGAATAAGAATTGAACTTTATCATAGTGGGTTATCTGATGAGTAAAATGATGTATGATGTGTGCACAAGTAGTCTAAATGTACATTGTGTGGTTGCTGATAATGGACATTATACCCATCCCATATGCATGGAAAGTAATTAGAAATTCTGGGGGATAGGGAGGGGTTTGTTTAAAAGCAAGGGGTGGGGGGTTGAAATCAACAAACTGTCCACAGTGTGGTGTGTGGATATTTTCTGGAATAACCTATTCACTGGTTTGATTCTTTTTAGTAAGTGGACCCAACTGGCAAGAAATGGAAGTTACGCTCAAGTGTGATTATGACAGCAAAGAAGGATCTCACGAGCGTGTAGTCTATCTGTCAAATCCTGCAGTGTCTAAAGACAAAACAGCTCCCAAAAGCAATCCTTTAAGTGAAGAAGGTAACAAAAACCTAGCATCGTAACATGTTAATGCCACCTTCCCAAACATCCAGTTATCTATTCATTCGTGTTTTTGTCCAATCATTATGCCTTCATTAGAGACATATAATTATTCATTTGTTTCTAATTCACTAAAGTTAGCTGTTTTATTTTTTCAGACTTAAAAATATATTCTAGAATAAAGAAGGTAGGGCTTTTTTGTACTTTGATTACAAAGTAGGGCAAATTCTCTTGTTATCATGTTTTAAGTATTAAATGCATGCCCAGCATCTACTTTTAATTTTTTTATTCATGTTTGTCATAACATGTTGCAAGGTGTCAGTATTATAAAGTCGTTCAATAACTAAAGGATAGATATTAGAAATTAAGCATGACACAAGCTTGCCTTTCATTTTGTTATCTTTCAGAAAAATAGGGAAAAACATAATTGCACATTCACGATAAACACAAACCATTTCTGCATACAAATGAATAACGGCAGATGGCAGATATCGAATTTTTGCTGTTTGTGGGAAATAACAGCAAGTCAAAATGCTTTGCAAACAATGTCTGTCTTTTTATGTTATTAGCTGTTAGAAGAAAAGCCAAAAGGATTGTGGCTAAAAAGAATCAGTGCCGAGTATAAGAAGTTTTATGGTGATGAACTGTCCAATGATAAAGTAGAGAGACTGGAAACCCTGCCAGATATAGCAAGATGTGAAGAGTAAGTTCACACTTATTTAGTTGAATTAGAGCACGCCATCGCAGTATGATTTTTTATTGTACACTGGTGTGAACACATTGTAGTCAAGAAGCAGCACATTAATTTGAGCACATGAGCGCATGAGTATTCAGTTTTCAGTTATGGCTTGGTATCAGATCACAATCAAATATTTAATACTTTCAAATACCGGTTCAAGCCAGTGTGTGGGTCTTTGATGTCTAAAATAATTTAAAGAACTTTGTAATTCAGTTAACATGTTTAATCTTCAGCTTCATTAATTTATATCGACTAGATATACAGGAGGCAACACCATTGTTTATCCACCCAAACCACCTACGGTATGTTACCGCTTTACTTTAATTCATGGGTTATATTCATTTGTAACTTTAAATTTCAGGAAAGAAGCTCTCCCCTCCCCCCCCCCCCCCAAATGATGCACGCCAAATTATGTTTTTACCGTGTATAAATATGTAAAGTTAATGTATGTATGTACCTCCTCCCCCTCCCCCCTTGATGGGATGCAAGTCCATTATTGCAGGGTCTCCCCCTTAGCATTAAATTCCCTGGTACCCATTTATACACCTGGGAGGAGAGAGGCACTGTGAGATTTTTAAAAGAGTTTTGCCCTAGAACACAATGCAATGCCCCGGCCAGGGCTCGAACCTAGTCTGCCGAACCAGAGTCCAGCACGCTAACCATTAGGGCTTCACACCTCCCAGCAGTAATATGAAACAATTAAAGGTAGTAGCATTGGTACAATTAAAGGTAGTAGCATTGGTAAAAATACGAGCCTTGAGGCCCATCACGCCAAAACTTATCCTGGTTTCTGTTGCATTGAGCAACTGAGACTTTTTCTACTATACTCCCTCCTGGATGGGATGCTAGTCCATCACAGGGTTATCCCCCCCCCTCAACAAGAGAGGTGCTGTGAGTGTAGCGTGTCTTGCCAAGAACACAATGCAGTTCCTTGGCCAGGAGTCGAATCTTGTCCACCCACTGCAGAATCCAGTGCACTAACCATTAGACTAGTAAGATTCAACTCAAATTTTATCGTCCATTGCCTATTGATATTAGGAAAAGAAGCCACCAGACAAACAAGCTCATCAAGCAAATGGAGGTAGGAAACAATATAAATGATGTTCATGTGGAATATATTAAATAAATATAATTTTAATAAAGCATGCTAATTATAAACAGTGCTCATCACAAATTAACGTGTCATCAACTGAAAAGTTGTCAAGATTTATGTAGTATTGGAGGAAGCATTTCATTCACATTTTATTGGCCATGAAATTAATGGAGGTTGAAATTAATGGACGTTTATGTATCATTATTTTAGCACTGCCCACAAGGGACTAACTTAACCAACTTATTTAATAATTGTTGTTTATCCAGATTCTCCTGGGCCAGTTGAACTTTATACATTGCGGCCACAAGACTTGCCAGCAAGGGGGTAAGTAGTGTGCCAACTTTTTTATCGTGTCTAACAGTTTTGCTCAATTGTTCATCTGTGAATAGTGAACTGAAAAAATGTAGAGCAGCATGCAAAATTACTTAAGTAAAGTTAACAGTTCATATCCACAGAATCAGACAAATTAAACACAAAATAGATACAAATAACTAGTTCATTTTTTTTAATGTGTGAACCCAGCTGATTGGTATGCAGTACATGCTTTTAGAAGCAAGTTGCTGTTTTGCATACCAAATATGCTGGTTCACACAGAAAAAAATTAAACTGGTGAGTCAATGACGTCATTTTCTCTCTTGGTCCAGCTCTCTCAATGCAACTTGACTGAAGCCGACTCTGGTAATGGCAGACAGTTTAAACAAGAAATTGTCGTTCAAAAAAACGGACTTATTTTGAAAATTGAGGCACAACAGTTGGCATGCTACATTCTTGCCAAACATAAAATTGGAATTGAAAGAGAACAAGAACAACACTTTTTTCATTGCAGAAGCACTTAAGTGTTACAATTCATAAATTGTGCAAACTTCAATTTTTTTAAAAAAAGTTATTTCCATATCAGATTCCTATACAAACACGGTCATTTCTGACTACTTTGCCTGCCCTTCAAGATGGTTTTGAAAACCATGATAATGCCTACCGGTATTATTTAAGTACACTTGTTTTTAATATTTGCTTTGTTGCAGAACTACATCAGAAGTGTCGGTATCCCATGTTGACAGTCCAGCTCATTTCTTTATTCAACATAAACACAACTGGGACACAATTGACGCCTTAAGTACTAAATTAAATCAATATTATCAGGTAAGTTTAAAATCAATCTTTTTTTCTATGGTGCTTTTCTGGAGGCGAGCGTGGCCTAGTGGTCAGGGTGCTGGACTTGTAATCAGGTGGTCCTGGGTTCAAGTCCTCCTCCCTGCAACTAAAACGTATTTGTCTTCGGTGGTCCTGAATTCAACTCCTCCACGCTTTGTAAATAGCCAACTGGTCTGCCTTCTGCCAGTACGGATTTTTAAGAACTTTCTGTTTCATTTACAATATTTGTTTACGTATTTACAGTGTCCCCAATTAGCACAGTGGTGCTAAATACATTGACACTTAAATAAAGTTATTATTATTATTATTATTATTATTATTATTATTATTATTAATCAATTTTTAACAAGGAGCAATTTTGAGGCATTCTATAGATTTTGGGAAAGGATGGTCACTGGTTTAACTTGACTTGAGAACTTGTTTTAATTTTGCATAATTTGTTTAATGTGAAAATAATTGGTGAAAGTTTGATTAAGTAAAAGGCAAGATTGAATGCAGTAGTACTATGTCCATTCTGTCCTGTTGAGGTCTGGAATCAAGGACTTGGAAAATGTGTCAATGGTTGTTGTTTTACATCTGTTTTGATTTGTAACATGTAACAAAACATTGACATCACCTATGAAGAACTTTTCCTGCTAGCACCTCAACATGTCTTCAGGATTGCAAAAACATCCGGATTCCTCCCAACGAAGAATTTCGGTTTAATCCCTCTCCCCTCCAAAATTCCAGTTTGGTTTTAAGACCCCCTCCCTTCCCACTTTGGAATTCTCAGGGATTGGGAGAGTATAGTTATTACTTTTTCTGGTTCAACCACGCAATGTTTTGCTTTGCTTTGCTCTGACATTCACCTGATTTCATTGGTATTGTATTGTATTTTTATTTTTCAGGATCAATCCAGCAAAACTGACCAGTTGCCCACAATTAAGCAAGGAATGTTTTGCTGTGCTCAATTTACTGAAGATGACAGCTGGTATCGAGCTAGAATCTCAGAAACTTGCACAAAGGATACGTCTCAAGTTCAAGTGATTTACGTGGACTTTGGCAACCATGAAACCCTGCCTGTATCCCGGCTCCGAATGCTAAGGAAGGAACATGCAGAGCTTCCTATGATGGCTGTACTCTGTGCTCTGGATGGGGCAGTGTCTTCTGAGGCGGTGAGAATGAAGCTTTCTGTAGTTCAATATGCACACAAAAGGCTTGCCATTCTATTCATTGAAACGTCTTTTGGACGACATGTTGGCTTGTAATGGTTCAGGTTTGTTCAACCCAGTTTGGCTGAGTGTACTGGGTGCAAACTTCTCTACTATTCCTACATGGATCAAATTTGACAAAATTTAAACGGATTGCATGTGGCTAAACCTGATGAAAAACCTCAGTCCTACTGCTCAGGATTAATGGAATTACATTTGACACAATGACCTAATCACTCCAACTTTATTTTGCAGGATAATTTGAGCACTGCCTCAACAGAGAAATTTAAGCAGCTATGTGCTGCTTCTGAAATCTTAAATATGACATTTGTTAAAGCTGAAGGTTTGTAGCCATTAATGACATATGTATTTTTGATGAGAGCTCTCTGAGTTGTTTGGAAAAATTTACATTTTCTACATTTTTTGGTGTGCAAGACCAAAAATCCAAAATTTACACCTGAAGAGTTTCCAGATTGACGGACACTCCCATGATATAATGCTTTTAGCCTGAGGCTGACAAGTTTCTTTTAACGAACATAATGTTTTGTCTCCAGGCCATTACCTATTTGTACAGCTTAAAGACATGACAGGCTATGACATTAAAATTACTTTACAAGAAGAAGGTCACATGGTGAAAGATGAACCTACTGACAGCTCATCAAACACATCGTCGTCAAGTAGTTCAAGTTCAGCTTCATCTTCACTGACGTCGTCATCTTCAACTGATTCGTTTGCATCAGTCACAACTGCAACATCATTGACATCAACATCAAGTCAAACTAGTACTGTCCCCACCCCAGACATGCCCAGGTAAGTTGTTAATGGTTAGTTGTGCCAAAAGAATTTTAATATTTGTATGTGCGAAAAGAGGTTTGGAGACTGAGTTTCTAGATTTGTTTGATGAAAGTAATTGACTTGTAGCTATGGTAGCACAATTTGGTATTTTCCTTTTCCCTGGTGTTACCAGTATAATAAATATAACACAAGGAAAAATTAGAATTAAAATTGGACTAAGGGTAAACTTGACATTTCCTCATCTTATTGCAGCATGGACAAAGAAGATAAGGAGTCTGAGGAAAGAAAAGTCAGTGCACGGCCATTTCTGAGACACAGATTTTTGTCAAAAGACGAAGAAACGCAAAAAATTCCTGGTATGTGTCTGTTTAAAATGCTGTTATGTGAAGTTATTTTTTAGTTTTTAGCCAATCCCAATCATGTGATATGATTTATCTAATAGAGAAATAAGACACCAATCACTTGTGCTTGTTTCCTTGCTAGAGAGGGTGCAAATCCCTGACGAGGATTATCTAGATGTGTTTGTTTGCAATGTGCACAGCACTGATAACATCTGTGTCAATCTTTCTGGAGAGAATTATTCTGTAAGTCTTAAATGTCCTGCTACTATTAATTCATATATTGTTATCATTGTATTCTATAAATGCAATTGCATTGTACAAATAAACATTGCCTTGTTCTATTTATTAAAAGCAGGGTTCCCACGGCCCCGTTCTCGTCCCAAAAGCTGCTTGCCCCTCTTAGCTGGCGTGGCCTGTGCATGAGGAACAGGTGGCTCTGGGGACACATGATTTGATTGGTTAGAATCAAACAAAGGGTGTCCAATCAAATCAACCGTTTTAAACTTCCTTATGACAGAGGGGTTTTAAAATGGCCGATGTGATTGGACTCCCTTTGTTAGATTCTAGCCAATCAAATCATGTGTCCCCAGAGCCACTTGTTCCTTGTGCACAGACCCAGCCAGCTAGCAGGGACAAGCCACCCTGGGGACGAGAATGCTCTGACTCATGGAAAACCTGTGAATGAGACTTAACCATAACTTTGTCTGTTTTTTTTTTATCTTCTCTACAAGTTTACATCTTTTATAACAAAAACTAAAAATTCCCAGCTGCAAAAAAAAAAAAAACTTAATGAAACCCCTATTTACCAACCTTAAAAGTGACTCAAGGAGTTTATTAATTGCAGGCCATGGAAGTTCATGGAAAATTCTGTTGCATGTTCAAATTGTATTAATGTTTATTTTTTTTTTGTGAAATTCAGGATAAACTAACAGCTCTGGAACAGAGTATGTTGTGCCATTACGAGGAACCAAGTTCTGAAGGTGAGCAATCATTCTGTACATGTATGCCAAATTTGTTTGTTTAGTGAATAGAAAAAAAGTAAACACCGAGTGTAGTTACATCTAAGTGCTCTTAATCAGATAAAATTGAAATTTAGAATCAATTGAACTTAAAACCTGCAAAGCAAGTTGACAAGCAGGACAAGTAGATTTTCCTGTCAGATTAGCAACTTTTTATTCTCCGTTGTCTGGGCACAGACAAGCCATCTGCCAAATAAATGTACAAAAGGTTAGTGTAGACAAGCATATTACTTCTGTGGCCCAAATAATTAAGAGTTGCTTGGTTGAAAAGCAAGCTGTAATTTGAGATTTGTTTCAATTCCTGGCCACAAGTTGTTAATCAATACCAGTTCTGGCAATCAAACACAGTTCAAATTTAAAGGGCCCTAGTCAGTCACGCCTTTGTTATTGTTTACATGCAAAAGTTTCAGTATTTTTACGTGGAGTGTGTTGGAATGAAACAGATCACTGAGAAACTTGCTAAAAGTAATTTGAACACTTCAAGTAACATAACTTAGTTATAGCAATGCATTAAGATTCCGCTTCTCCATACAATTTCCATAACTTTGATAGCATTGAATATGGTGGAGGCTGACGAGGGTCGTTAATGGAGCACAGAGCCTTCTCTGTTATGACTGACAGTTACATTTTGTCCAATAATCATTATTTGTAAAACTGTCTTCATTTGTTTTCCAGAGGCATTAAAAATCATCCCTGGAAGTATATTTGCCATATATTCCAAGGAAATCCATTCCGAGGGTCTGTGGTATCGTGTTAAGGCTCTAAAAGCCAAAGAAGACAATGTTCAGATTGAATACATGGACTATGGGGACACAGGAATGGTTTCCACGTCAAGCTTAAGGAGTATTCCACCAAGATTCTTAGAATTGCCTTTCCAGGTTTGTTACTTAAAATCTTTCTGCTTTTCTTTTTTCTTTTAAAAAAGCATTATCACACCATTTTAGCAAGCCAAATCTTGTCTTGCTCAAAGGAAAGCCAAAATAATGGTTTAGTTTTGTTACCGAAGACTTTCTTACTGCATTGAAACCATTCTCTGATGTCTGTTGTTATGGATGGCAAAGATGGAAGTGGATTGCAGATTGAAAGAAAGTTTTCCATTTTTTTTTTTCAAATTCTTAAGCCGTATCCTGAAAAAATATGAAACCAACTATTATGGTTTGCTTTCCCTGCTAAATTTTCACTGGTGTCTTAGAACTTTGCAATTTTACAGGAGCAGTTTTTGTACGAGTAAAGAACTTTACTGAGAAATGATTTTAGCATAGAATTGATCTGAACACTCTAAAACTCACAGTGAAAATACCCCTTTAACACCTACACAAACTTGTGTCATCATTTCCTGATACTTTGTTAAATTATCTTCTTGAATATTTGAAGTAAAGACTTTGTTAATGTGTTTCAGGCGTGCACTATCAGTCTGAATGGTCTTCCCAAAACAAAGAATGCAGAAGTTGTTCTTAAGCTGAAACAAATGACACTTGGCAAGGACCTTGTGGCAGAAGTCATAAAAAGGTACGTAACCCTTTGGTTGAGGATTTATTCAAAGAAACAAGCTCAATCCCAGCATTTAGTTACGGGGGTTGTAAATTCTAAAAAGGCCTGTTTCAGGAGAAAAACAACGTTCCTGTGGGGAAAAGTGAAGTGATATACATGTATAACTAAACTCTTGGGAAGTTCGAGTTTTTTTCGCGAATATCTCCAAAAAATCCAAGACAATATTTTAAATTGAGCATTGAATCGCCTGTCCTGCATGCTCATATTAATTGCTTTAAAAATGCTGAAGACAGTGTACTTTTTAACTTAATTTAGTTCGTATTTGTTGTGTTTTCAGGTCTGGGAACACAGCATCAGTTGAGTTATATGACACCTCATCTGACGTTGCAGACATTAATATAAACACAATGCTACGATCTCTGGTAATTCCAGACGAGGAAATGGCTCCAGTCTTACCAAAGGTAACTAACATCTCCTTTCAACTGAGTCCTATTGAAAAATTGATATGTTGTAAACTTTCTTATTCGACCAGAATTAAGCTTTAAGACAATCAAGGTGATTCTGCAACTGTTTGTATCCCACCAAAGAATGGATATTTAGAAGCAGTGGCAAATCCAGACCTTGAGCTAAGAGGGGGGAGGGGTGGGTTTGAAACATTTAGCTGGGAGTCATGTGTGATGCCGAATACGTGGACCATTACCAAAAAATAAGGGGGACCCGTCCCCTAGAACCACCGCTGAACAGGCGGCTGTGGAACCGTTGAACAGCCGCTGAACAGCTGCGGAACAGGCGCCAAATATGGAATATCATTTATGGGCTGTTTGTTGTTGTCTTCCACATGTTCTGTTTTCGTCTTTGCTGGTGAAATTGCTTGTTTGTTGATTTGAGGGCTTTTTTTCCTGGGAATCGGATGAACAACATTTGGCAATATACCGGTATTTTAATTATCTGCAATCGACCCCATGAGCTGGATTTCCAATATGAATCGTCGATTTGGCAAGAATTTTAGCAGTACGGTATGATGTTTCGTGTTAAAGTGAATTCCTTTTATTTATGACTAAAGAAAGCTCTAATAAATAAATGAGTATTGGCCGTGTCTTACTTTGTTGCACGTAAACATGCACTATTTTCGTGCGAAAGTTTTCGAAGGTTTGCCTGGCAGCGATGGTGTTCACGGACCAGGTAAGTAAAGTTTCTTTCCGGTATTTATGAAACAGAAACTTCCTTTAGACTTTCACGTAATGATCCCTTAACTGTTTGCTTTGTAGGTTGGAGAACACATTGATGCATTTGTGACATATGTGACACTGCATGGGAACATCTTCATACAAATTCCCGGCGGTGGAACTACAAGGCTGGAGGAACTCATGGAAGACATTAGTGAACACTACTCTCAGGTAAACTGATTATCTTTAAGAGCAAGATTAAGAATTTACTAAATAGCTTCATTGAGATGATAGGGATTGACAACTATCGCTCAACAGCAACGTTAAGACAAACTCAATTTACAGGCTGGAGTAAATGACAAGATCCGTAAAGTATTAAAAAATAAAACTGATGATTACTTAGGAAAACTATTTTGTTTTTACCATTGTTTTATTTGTTACTTTACTTCAATTTTTTAGCCAACAAAAGCTGCAGAGTTTGTGTCCAATCCCCACAAGGACAAGATCTGCTGTGCCAAGTGTTCCGATGGGGCCTGGTACAGAGCAATAGTCACTAAGGTCTTACCTGACAGACAGGTAATGCTTGCTTGCGTGCTTACTTACTTCAACAGCGTGCACTACCATTTAGTACTTCATGGCCACACAACATCTGACAATAAAATTGTTTTCCGCCAAAAGTCTCTGAGCAGGCAACTACGCATTATGTACTGGAAATCATCTTTGAAATGTCTACTTTTTATCCAGAGGAATAGTGCCAAGAATTTTTTTAAAGCCAAATTTAAACATAGGAATAGAGCTACCAGATTGAGTGAAATATGGGAATAACGCTTAAAACAGTGAAGAAACATTTCAACAACACAGCAAGTACAAAAGACGCCACAGATGATCAAAAATTGATGGAGATTAAAATGGATTGCAATGTGGGTTTTTGAAAATTAATACTGTTATGCTGAACAGTTTTCAAAGTTAGTCTCGTTTGGGCAAATGAGGGTGATGTTAAATTTTCAGCTCGGTAAATTATACATGAAAGACGAGTTTATCAACATGACACGAGCGTGGGACAAAGAAAAATTCTGAGTCCCCGACAGGAATCGAACCCATGACCTCCCGAACACCGGGCGGGCGCTCTATCCACTGAGCTACGAGAACTCCTGGAGAGCTAGGTCATTTTTACTGAGTTCTTATGTGACATGCGTCCCGCATACTGCAAGGTCCAGCAATGTCAATTTCATCATGAGTTGTGGCAAATGAGGGTGATGGTAAATTTTCAGCTCGGTAAATTATACATGAAAGACGAGTTTATCAACTTTTGATTATAAGGCCTGGAAGACCAATTTGTTTGTAATGAGGCTATCATGTTTTTTCCTTTCCATCCTAAGAAGTAATTTCTTTGTTGATATTAAGCGGTTTTTGACTAGTGAGGAAAATAAGAACTCCACTAACCGGTAGATCTGAGACTTACAAATTATTAACCTCTTACTAACCGAGCGTGAGGGCTGTACTGGGGAATATTGGCCTGAGGTCATGGCAGTACGGACCGAGGGCCAATATTCCCCAGTATGGCTCGAGCAAGCTAGATTAGTAAGTAGTTTATTATATGGCACTCGGGTAATGCATGCTTGTTAAAAACACACTTTCGGTGCCTTGAATTTAGAGGTTTTCCACCGTAACGGTGTTTTGATGCCGTGAACAACTCGGAAATTAAACAACAAGCTACTACGATTTTCAAAACTTTTTTCTTCAAATTAGAGTATTAATTTTTTTGAGTTTTCTTTCTGCAGTTCTATTTGTAAGTTTCCAATTATCCAACTTTAGAAAAAAATGTGGCTTAGGACTGTTTCTATGGAAACGGTCCATATGGTAAAATCCTGACCAAGAAAGAACCAATCAGAACGCTCGGATCTTCCTTGCCATATAATAATTGAACTTAATTCTTTTTTACAGGTTGAAGTTCAGTATGTTGACTACGGAAATACAGAGGAGCTTCCAGTCTCCAACCTGCGTGAGCCAACAAGAGCTATCGGCCATGTCAACTCGCTACCTTTTCAGGTACTGTGATATTGAAACTTTCAACAATTAGGACAATGAAAAAGTTAGCTAGGAAGGAGGCAAGTCAGAGATTGGAGATCATTGCAAAATCGAGGTTTTGTTGATGCAGGGTTAGCATTTTAACTCGTAGGGTACAAAACGTGTTCCTAATGATTAAAACAACTACAATAAACTCGCAAAGAAATATTTATAGTTTCGATACAGCAAGAGTTATCTAGAGCCAATAGCTAGTATTTGAGATAGTGAGAATTAAGTAAGAAATAATGCAACAGTGAGTTCAAGTTGGTTTAGAAGAGTTTTGTCTAGTTGCTGATGTTCTCGCTTTTCCCTTTTTGCAGGCTTTAGAATGTAAGCTAGAAGGCACTGATAAGGTAAGTCAAAGTTATGTAGTGGTTGTAATATGGTCATTATGCTCTCAATATCCATCAACTGCAGCTGACAGATATTCTGCGGTATACGTCAAGTAACGGTAATTCAGTAGAAGCCTCGTAAAGTAACGCAAACGGCAACTTTTCTAGCTGTAAAATGCCCTTCGTTAACAATTTGTTGAATAAGTAATGAGTAAGTTGAAGTATCAGGCAATATTCTGCACGATTTTGAAGGACAATTGTTAAATAGCCTTACAGAATATTGACAAAATATCATGAGAATCGCCCGAATTTTGCAACAGGGTCCGCATTACACACCTGCAGTAAAACACTTGTAAATTTAATAGTGTCAATGAAATAAATTGCGAAAATGCAAACTGGAACTAAGTACTTTGTATCAATGATTTTAGAAATCTACCTCAGACTCTCTTCACTTTTTACACCGCTTATAACCCAATAGGAAGAGTTGACCGAGGAACAAGCTTACGCAATCATGGAAAGGGACGTTTTGCTTGAGGTAAGAGATGGTAGATCAATACTCCCAAACTGTATTTAAGCCAAACGGCACGCGGCTGGAGCTTATCTGTAGCAAGACCAGGACTATCTCAGTAAGACCCCTCCATTCCAGGGAGATAGTAAATTGTTTTTGTTTATTGTTTTAGGTTGTGCAGGCTTCAGATGTTCCCCTTGTAAGGCTGTTTGTCCCTTCTGACGAAGACGAGAACACCATGTTAAATCTAGCGGAGCTGATAGGAGCTGAAAGTGAAAGAGGATCGGATAGCCAAGAAGAGCCACCTTCAGCTGCGTATGTGAAATTTGCTATAATATTGGAAAATTAAAACAAGATAAATTCTTGTTTACTACAAACGTACTGACCTGTTCTTTTGGTGCTTTCATGCAAATTGGCATAGCATGAATTGAGTATAGCTACTATTACCACAGAATGTTCGATAGATATCAGTGACACTTGAATAAAGTTATTGATTGATTGGCTGATTGATTGATTTGATTGATTGATTGATTTGATCGATTGATCGATTGATTGATTGATGAATTGATTGATTTGATTAGTTGATTGATTGATTTGACTGATTGATTGATTGATTGATTGATTGATTGATTGATCGATCGATCGATTGATAAATCGACGATCAATCGATCGATTGATTTGATTGATTGATTGATTGATCGATTGGTTGATTGATTGATTGATTGATGACTTGATTGATTGATTGATATATTGATTGATTGGTATATTGATTGATTGATTGATTGATTGTTTGATTCATTGATCGATTGATTGATCGATCGATCGATTGATGACTTGATTGATTGATATATTGATTGATTGGTATATTGATTGATTGATTGATTGATTGTTTGATTCATTGATCGATTGATCGATCGATCGATCGATTGATGAATTGATTGCTGCTGCTGCAATTATTTCTTGTTTAAACTAAATTTCATAGTTTGATATGCTTCACACTTATTACAAGAAACAGAGATAATACAACTGCTTTAAACTCATTTTAACCTTAAATTCATTTCTGCATTCTGATTTGGGTGATGACAATGACCAGACTCAAGTCTAAGGGTCATCCGTAACATATTGATTGAAGTATCTTAGTTTCAAACCAACCCAGTGGCTTCCATGCCTTGAGCAACTATCTTCTATGGAAAGAACTGGACTTCTAAAATATTTATTGTTCCCTTGTTTTATCAGAACTGACGAGGCTGTATCAGAACCTCTTGATGACGGTTCTGTGGATGGAGACAGTGTAGCATCAGAGAGTTCATCAGATGCTAGTAAATCAACAGAGGAAGGCGACAGATTCGGTACCATGCCACCGCCACTCGACTTTTCCGAGCCTTGGGTGGACATATCTATACTGGAATTTGAAAATCCCAGCCTCTTCATGGTGAGAACTCTACACGCTGTTTCTTACAGTTTCCGTAAGCTGACAAGGCTCGTCACGAGCCTAAAGAGCGCATGTATGTAAGGCTAAGTTGCCCTAAACCTTAACTGTTATTTGTTGTTTGATAACTGAACTGTTTGTGACCCGATAGCCTGTTTGGTTAGCTTAGAGGGACGTGGGAAAAGAAATTTCTTTCGCTTCCTCGCCCCAAGCCCCCCACCAATTTTCCAATCGAAGATCTTCACGTTAGTCTCGCTTTCCCACTGCTCCCCAAACCCCAACAACATTTGTAAGCCGTCCCAATTTCCACCTCTTTGTAGTGCGATTTCGGTCTTCTTCATTGTAGAATCCGGTCACCTCGGCGTTGTAAAGGCAGAAACTCAACACACGTTTTCCGGGGTTGAGCGCCATATACCAAGTCAGTAGCAAGTCCCGAAGTACGTTACCAAGAACACAACAATGGGGCCTAGCCCTTAATCAATAGCACAATATACTTCACACAATAGAACGTATAGTGCATATATTGACTTGGTATATGGAGCATCACCCGTTTTCCGCGTGAAGAAATTGGCGACAGCTGTTCGCCGGCTATCTTTATTTATTGTAGTTTATTATAATTGCGGCCAGAATGGATCCCAGCGTTTTATATACTGCTCCCCCCCCCACGCCCAATCCATTCTAAAATTCAGCAAGCGCTTTTTGGATAACACAGATCTCATATGTTGTACTTTAACTGGGCTGTCATTTTAGTTTCAGTGCTTGGAATTACTGAAACAGAAAGAGGAACTTGAAAACAAAATCCAAGATTACTACACGGTATGTTGTAAACTACTCTTATTAATATAGGACTGGTTCTACGTTTACCAAAGGTGTCCATTTATGAAAAGTACAGATGGAGTGTTTGTGTCCGGTGTGGTTCAGAGCATCAAACATAAGTACCGTTTCAAATTTAAACCAGTAAACGAGACAGCTGAGTATTATGCAGAGTAAACTACCAGCAGTTACCCTTTTATTTTCTTAGTCCGTTGAGCGTAAAGCCAAAAACAGAGATGGAGTTAGAAATCAAAGCTAGCGCGACGCGCGTGTCTCGACGCGCGTGTCGCCATTCGATTTTCCACTCGCGTCCTTTTTTCGCTTCATCCTCAACGGACAAAGAAAAGAAAGGCGACTGTTCGTATTCTATAAGCAGAGGAATATAAGTTTCCACTTGGGATAGTGTATACACCTTGGATTTTCAACTTTGTTTTTTTTTTCCTTTTCAGGGTAAAGTCAAAACTCCCTTCAGGGAAGTCAGACCTGGTGTTTTGTGCGCCGTACTCAACGCAGAAGATAACACGTGGTACAGGGCGGTGGTCAAGGCTTCACTGTCCCCTCAGCAGGTCAGTGTATAGAGTAAAAGCAAAAACACACTGGTGTTGTGGCTTGGTTCAACATTCAAAACATTTTAATATTAGAAGGAAAATCTGTCACCGTTCTACTGATGTTCGTGTTGTCTGCTCTTGAGGCAAGTGGACGTTGAGTTGTTTCAAATAATGCCTAAATTTTACCGAGCAAACGACCTTTAACATCTAAGAATAATAATAAACGGAAAAACTGTTCGCTTTTCCCGTTGTGGGATTCCCGATTTTATGACGGGCAAGCGTTGCCCGTGTTGTTTGGAAGAAGAGGTTCTTTTTTGAAGCAATTGGGAAACGTTAACACCTCATAAAAAATCCAATTTCTGTTTATCAATATTATTAAATGTTACATTTCCCTTGTGTGGTATAATTTGTAATTTAGGCATTATTTAAAACAACTCAATGCCAACTCTTTTTTGAAGCAATTGGGCAACGTTAACACCTCATAAAAATCTAATTTTCGTTCGTTCGTGCTTCCGTGCGTTCGTTCGTTCGTTCGTGCTTCCGTGCGTTCGTTCGTGCTTCCGTGCGTTCGTTCGTTCGTTCGTGCTTCCGTGCGTTCGTTCGTGCTTCCGTGCGTTCGTGCGTGCGTTCGTTCCCTTGATTGTGCGTGCGTTAGCTCTTACGTTTGTTCTTTCTTTCTTTTGTGCGAGAGTGCGTGTGTCTTGTTCAATCACGGGCTTATTAATTTACTTTTTGATAGACTTGTGTTCGATTTGCTGATTATGGAGACTTTGGTATCGTGCCATCCACCAGTTTACAAGCTTTACCCGATGAGTTCAAAGAGCTGCCGCTAATGGCAGTTCAAGGATGTCTTCATGGTATGTAATGAGGGGAATTTAGACTACAGCATGTTGCATTTCACAGAAAGTCGTTCAAATGTAGCAATTAACTTCCAAATCCACGAGAAAGTGGTCCCCTCGACCTCCCTCTCACATTTTTTTATGATCCACCTGTCCCCTCCCTTCCCTATACGGTAAGAGAAGACAACTTACAAGAAATGATGTTAAAATATTGAGATCAGTGAACTTGCGAGCGAAAAACGTTTCTGCGTAAGTGGTAATGTGTGAAATGAAACCGCATTTCTTTTATTCTCCCGTGTAGGGGTGGAGCCAGTAGGAGCCGACCTGGCCGAGTGGTCCCAGGAGGCCGTGCGGCGGTTTCAGGAGCTAACGGCTGACAAGAAATTAGTCGCAAAGCCAAGAGGTGTGGCAAATCACAGCCGTTCAACAAACGAAGAAACAAAAATTTCACTTGAACTTTACGACACGTCGGCAGGAAGTGAAGACGTGTCGGTCGCTGATGTGTTGGCCAACGAAGGTTTGGCGAGAAAAATAAACGAAACGTGAAGGACATGCCTGAAGAAAGGAAAGGAGATGAAAACGGCTCCGTGAAATTATTTTGCTGCTGTCTTTGAAGAGGCGGGTAACTGGCAGTTGTAGTACGCAACGTCTTCTTTATCAAGATAGGGAAATATTGACAGCTTTGAGTTGCGTTGTCTCGCTCACCAGGACCACGCTATGATTCAAGAAAGGACAGTGAAGCTTGAAGTGCCGTGCTTCGATAGTTCAAGAAGATAATATGCCTTGTGCATTCTCGTTCCCAGTGGCCGCGATCCTTTTGGTCAGCACCACAGAACGAGTTCTCTGCGCATGCTCACAAGCTGGGGGTGGCCAGAGGTCGTAATTCTTGGTGCTGACCAAAAGGATCGCGGCCTCTGGGGACGAGAATGTGCCTTGTGGTGTCCGTGGCAGCCGTTATTTTGGTCGCCACGCAACGTATAGCCTCCTACGCAGACGTCCTTTTGCGCATCACGCAAGGAATTTTGCGTGACGACGAGCACAAGAACATCTGCGCAGGAGGCCACGCAACGTGACTACACGAAATCATCAGGTGGATGTAAGTGTGTAGTAGCGTTGCGTGACGAATAAAGTAACGCGTGCAACGGAGAGAATGCATGTTCTTCAAACTTTTATATGCTCGTTTGAAATGAAAATTCTCATTTATTGTGCAGATGGACATTTGGTCGGCCTGTCCGAGCCTATTCCCTATAAAAGTTTATTTGTTTCCATGTGTTCGGCAAAAATAAGGTTTTTAATTAATAGAGATTGATGCCTGCATTAAACAACGTTTCTCTTTGCTTGACAAGAATCTTCAAATTGAGCTTACCCTGGTTAATTAGTAACTTAATAAATAATCAATTTATTTCTGTAATAGGCTGCTTCTGCTTATATGCTGTCACATTTTCAATAGGAAATCTCTCGCTGAACCTTTCAAACGAAAATATACTTACACGATCATCATTCCATCATTATGGTATGGAAGGCTTTTGCTTCAGACCTTAGATTTGAACAGTGAGGACCGTTAGAAAAGACTATTCGAGTCGAGAGTGTCGATTGGCTTTTAAGTTCTCCTGCTGTTGTCTTCTATTTTCTGTTATATGCCTTGGGAGAGTTGGGATTTTTATCAAGGTCTTTGTCTTGAGATGATCAAGTGTGTCATTCTGATTACCTTTCTGCTCGAAGGTGTTATAAAGAGGTACTGAAAAGTTATAAATTAATCAGAGTTGTAATCGAAGACTCGGTATTTTAATTTGATCAGTTTGTATTTATAGCCAACGTTTGGTAAAGAATTAAAGCATGTCGCTGGCTTTTATAGTTATTCTTTATTGTGTTGTTAGTTTGTTTTCGCTTTGTGGGACACATCGTATTTGAGGGCGAATTGCTTCGTGGCGACAGAGCGACAGAGTATTTCTACTCCCCCATGGATGGAATGCTAGTCCATCGCAAGGTTACCCCCAGCAGTAAATTCGCCAGTACCCATTTTTCAACTTGGTGAAATTCAGGCACTGTGACTTTTTCAAGAACACAATGAAACGAACGCAAAATGGCGCTAAAACTGCGAACAGCTTTAGAAGCGGTTTTCACGGAATGGTCGCGCTTCGGTCAGTTAAAACTTCCTCTCTACCATTTGTTCTTAATTCCATCAAGTATGGATTGCGGTAAGAGCTCTTTGGTTCTTGATCCCTCTCTCTTCCGCCCACAGGTAATGAGTCATGTACGCCTCACCAGGCGTCCCGTTCACACGCGATCTGCCAAACATCTTTGCTCGCCAGACAAAATCAAGCTAAAACACGAAGGTACTATAATTCATATCAGTGCACCAATAATATAGATACCTCGGATCTATCGCGTGTTGTTCAAACCTAAACTGAGAGAGATGTTAACTTCCGACAGATTAATCTTTTAATCTGCCTGATCTTGCCTTAGACTGCCCTTTAGCAGGATATTTTTGGCATCCTGTTTATTTATCCACGTTCTAGATTAAACGACCTTTTCGTTTCTAATGTTAAAAAATCACTCGATTTGTAAATAAGCGGAGAAAGATGTGCTTTTACACTGGGGAGGTTTAAGACACCACTGATTTTGTAATCTTACAAACATGCCTTAATTTCACGAAAGACTTAGCAGTATAGACCGTTCACAGCCTCTCTATTTTATCAGCGCAAAAGTAAGGGAGAAAAAGAGTTCACGAAAAGCTTACCGGGCGGGAGCAAGCGATTGTACTGGCGTCCAGTTCCTTCGCGACCCTATCTGGACGGGAAGAAGAGAGACCCTGGAAATTAACGAGGTTGTATTTGTACTAAGTAAAAAACAGTAGACTTATCCCCACGGCAAGGAGAAGAGATTGAAACAGAAATAAAATAAGATGAAGAAAAGTAGAATATATACAGCAGGGCTTGGCAGGGCTTCACACTTGACGGACTCTGCTCGTATAAGCTAAGGCATCCTGTTATGCGTTCAGAATCTGTCATTTTTGTTAAAAATTTTTCTTGAATGTGCGTCAGGGGTTAAAATGAAAACAACGTTAGATAGTTAAAAAATTGCAAACATGGGCACGACCGACGTTTAATTTCCGGGCGGAGGAATCTCCAAATTCTTGTCTGCCATTTGACTGCTGTTCTTGGCAACGTGCTAACTGTTGAAAGCTAACTGTTAAGTATGCTAATTATGCTTAGCAACTCATTTCCGTGTTTGCTTTGGCTCGATTTTAAGTACGAATTAATTTTAGACCGGGCGTAAACTTCCGTTATAGCTTGAGTTTCCTGTGAAAAGGATGAGAGCGAAATGATGTACCGATCAAGGACGGGACCTAAATGCAGCTCTGTTATGAACTCATTATATGACTAGCTCCGTTGAGCGGGCAAGATGAACCAAATCCCGCTCTGTGATTGGCTACCCGAGCGGTCAAGCTGGGGCTATCTTGCCCTCTCGGTATTACGCGCTTTGTCCCGGAAGTACAACGTTCATTTTTTGGTGTTTTATCCGATATAATAAATCCTTTATTGACTAAACTTGTTCGGTCGGATATTGGACTCGTTCTGTTTTCTGCTTGGTCAATAACCCATATATCTTGAATAAATTAGCCTAAATGTTTCAATTTTGACAATATAACGAATTTGAACGATAAACTGTAAACAATTCTTACAACATGTGTCAGTTGACTACCAAACTGAAAGCCTCGTGCCTAGTGGCCCATTCTGACGGAACTTATCCCGGTTTCTGTAGCATAAAGCGGCTAGGAATATTAGTCCTCCCCCTTGGATTGGATGCTAGGCCATCGCAGGGTTAATCCCCCCCCCCCCAGCAGTAAATTCACCACTACCCATTTATACACCTGGATGGAGAGAGGCACTGTGAGAGCAAAGTGTCTTGCCCAAGAACACAACACAGTGCCCCGGCCAGGGCTCGAACCCAGACCGTCCGATCCGGAGTCCAGCGCGCTAATGATTAGGTAACCGCGACTCCCACGTTGGCTGGGAACAAATTCAACTACCACGAACAAACGGAACAAAACTCAGATTAATCCATTTTCTTTCCTCTCCAATCAACCTAACCTTTACAACACGTGGGCGAGTGATCTGCTAGCGTGTTTCTACCGTACTTACAACTATCATTTTGTGGTTTCCTTTAGACGAAAGATAATTTCAGATGATGTACACTACTGCACATCAGCGTTAACATTCTTTCTTGCGTCATGGTTTACAAGTGCATTTTGAAAACTAAATTGTTCAAAGTTTTCGAGTTTGTCATTTCTAATCCGTCTCAATCTTCTCCATCCTTAGTCATCCTTGTTCGTTTCTTTGGTATTTTTCTTCTTTAGTAAACTATTATTTTAAGCCGGTTTCCTGTATTTTAAGAGCCCAAGTCAGCCTCCGCCATTTTCGATGGCATCGAAATTATGGAAAGTTTATGGTGAAGCGCAATCGTATTGAATTGCTGTTGGTTATGTTTAAATTACCTTTAGCAGGTTTCTCAAGGGATTTCTTTCGTTTCGACACAATCTGCGTAAAATATAATACTCAAATTCTCACATGTATACAACAATAAAGGTGTGACTGACTAAGGCCCTTTAAGGGTAATTTGGTTCGCAAAAAAATGGCTCATAATATCGTTGCAAGACTCCTGTGCTTCATCTCAGTACGGGTTATCAGATTCATAACATACATGTTTACATTTGATATGGAATTTACCCAAACTAAACAACTGATTTGTTTTTCATAAGCCTTGAGAGGCCAAGGCGAGTAACTTTTATTGTGAGTGAACACGATCCACCAGCCACAGGAATTTATGCATGCTAAATTTTTAGTTAAATACTGTAGCTGTTAACTCGTAAAACGCAGCGTACAGACCCGCTGCGGAGGGCATGACACAATTCCGGATAAACAGAGATCACACGTGTAACAATAACTTTTGTAGTAACAATTATTGTAAAAATTTTTGGTGAAATAAATTATCCGATTTCTGTTTGTCCATTAGCCTTTGTAATTAAAAAATTATTAACTCGGGAATTATTCCCGATAGCACCGTATTACTAATTATAAGCAGAGACAGAGTGTTACGTCGGTTGACTGACAAAAACTGAGAGCTAAAAATCCCACAGATGAATTGGAATTTGAAATGCAAGAAAGGAGACAGAATCATTTCAGAGGAACGTTGGCTGAACAGAGCTTTGGAAGTAAAATCAAAAACTACATCTTGGACCTTATATAAGGTTGGATTAAACCATCTAAAATAACGTTTTACAAAACCTGATCCCCCAAAATTAAACAACAAGTATGCATATATGACCACGCAGATCTAAAAATTATCTTATTGTCTCCCAAAGTGGCTCAAACGAAAAGCACAGCAACTTGTCAGTATAGTACATTAGCGCTAAAAAATTGTCTACAGTGTGCTGATGAAGCGTTTAGAGCTACAGAATGTTAGCTACATAATCTGGCTAAGAATTCCGGAAGGTACGTCACGGAGTTAGCATGAAGTGGTTTTATAGGGATATCTGTAGGAACATGTATCTGAATTTGTTCAAAAAGTTACTCCAGCCGTTTGAACTTCGACGTTATTAAGGAAGGTGAATGTTCAGCAGGCACTTTACTGATTGGCACGTCGACTTTTCTGGCTGAATAATGATTAAAAAGCACACCAAGCACCTACCAGAATTTCCTTGCAAAAAATGCAAGAACTGCTTAAATTAAGTGTCCACCCACACAAATTGATTAGGAAACCGCATTGCTGATAAAGTAAAGAGTGTAAGTGGTTTGTTTGCCATCACTGCGTTTTAAGAGAAGGTTGTTGTTCTAATATCAGAGCCCACCCTGTGTGCTTGGTTATCCAAAATACTTCTTGTACTTTTGAATGAAGTACATCACGCTTTACAGTTTCAAGATACAAAAAACTATTCAATTCTTCCTCTATTTCATTTGATCACCAATTTACCCTTTGAACTACTCGAAGTACAAAATCTCTCAACCGATTGTCGTACATTTTATTTATGCATGTTCTGAGAATTTGTTTGCGCATCACGAGAAATAACCCGAAGGCTGGCGATCGATTGGACCATTACATATGCGTTGTCGATTTTCAGTACGGGCCCGATTTTCGATTTGTCAATTGCTTGTTAGGATAGCGAGAAAGAGTCCATTTTAGAGACTGAACGCCGTGTTTGTTAACGTTTCTAGCGATTTAATTTTCTGTAAAGGAATGCATGCAAATATCTCATCTGATCAATGTTTGACTTAGATATTGTCACTTCTCAATTAAGGACATTTATGCTGACAACATATTTTTTGCGCAATCAAGTTAGCGAACACTCTTTGTTTCCTGTGCGTTCCGAGCAGATGAGGTCAATATCTGATCTTTTATTCCTTTACATCCGGGTTAACTCTAATTTGATCTGATTTCTTTCAAACTCTTGGTGACATCTTTTGGATGGCGAAATGATCGAAAGTTTCGAAAAGTTGCGTCAGATTTAATTTCTGAACAAACTAGATCGTGACACGTTTCATTTCCCCCTCTTTTACATCGTAGTTTAACTTTAGACGTTCCAATGTACATGCGTTTATCTTCCGGTTGTATGGAATAAGTTAGCAAACGTCAGCTTGATGCTTGAACACTAAAGGGCGGGAAATCTGACGTATTAATAGATTCGCTTTCTTCATCAGTTCAGATTTTTCCACGTCTGTGAATTGCCTTAATTGTTACTATGACATAAGCTATTTAATTCGCTAAGAAAAATAACTCTATCCTTACATTACCTTACATTGTGTCCCTCACTGGGGAAACTCCAATATATGGGATATATAAGTATGTGCCGCAGGATAGGGTATGGTTTTTTGAGGTTCTCGGTCATTAGGGTATCATTTTTGCCCCTTTTGGCATTGTTCCTGCTGTGATGTTTGAATAGGGTACCTAAATTGTCTCGACTAACATTGCAGTGCGTAAACAGCATGCTAGCAAGCTAAACGAAAAAGTAACTGAACAAACCGTTCAGATTATACGTTGACCCAATGGCGGTACCTTACTTAATCGAATTAGCTTGCGTTTGGTATTTTTCGGATTTGCGCCTTAAATAGGGTCTCAAATTCCGTTTTCTTTATCTGTAAATAGGATCAGGGTTTTACAACCTTCGCGGCACACACATATCCCCGGGTAGTACCCCAGGGGTTTCTCTTTTGTTCGTCTTCTGTGTATTATGCTCTTTCTTGCTCTTTAACTCGCATTGTAACTACATAACCTTTTTATCGTTTATTTAAACAATTAAAATAAAGTTAAGCCTAAATGAAATAGTGCCAGTGAGAGCAAACACGTTTTTCTTTGGATCGTCAAACGAATGAAATTCAACCGCAAATTACGTTAACCTTCCTCAATTGCTGAAGCAGCTATTATTAACAACGCTATGACAGATACAGATGTATTTATTTTCCTCCAGTAATAATAAATAATAACCACAGCTGTTCTTAGAATAGCGACAACCAGTTTTTACTTTTTTCAGTAACTGAGAAACAATTTAGCTACTACAAGAAATACGACTTCCCGATTACAAAATTAAGCTGGCAATCTCATATTACACTAACACTAACGTGCAATTTTGTAAGTGCTTCTTAGCTGTTTCATTATAAACGGATTTGTTTATATTTGATGTCATAGTTAAGTGGCCTCATCATATTTCACATCAAGTAGGGAGTCATGTCGAATTGCATACATGAAATACTTCTGCCTGCCTGGCTTCTATAAAAGACGGTTGATTTGCTCATTCAAGTAAAAACGTCAATTGGTGAACAAGATCAATCGGACAAGGCACACAAGAACTGTCAGAAATACGCTCATCTGCAAGAATTTTATCATGACTTTTAAAGTTTGCATTAATTTATTGGGACTGGCCTCTCTGTGTGTCCTTGGTAGTTTGTCATCCCGAATTTCCGAGGAAGTTCAGCGGGGTAAAATGCTTATCACTGCCTTGCGACTCATCCATTTGTTTTCCTTTGGAACCTGGCTTGGAATGCAATTTTGGGTCACCTTCGTTGCTGGTGAGTCAGCTTTCATTTAATTTCTTATTTAATTAAAAAACAGTTCCAGACCCTTGTATCCTTCAGAAGAAACCTACTTTTCCAGTACTGGAAAGTTCCTAGACTTGGGGAGTACATTGTTTCTGCAATAAATTAACATAATATTTTCGTTCTATTTTACAAGGCATCATGTTTTGAAAGAATTTAAATCAATGGAATATTTTCATTTGATACCCTTTAGATATACAATTGCCGAAGAAACTGCTGCAATTAAAAGCAATATTTTTGTACAAATGTGAACACAGTACAGTCCAAATGTTTGGATAAAAACTTGTCATTTTTGAAGATGGTCCGGAAAGAAAATAACCACCCGGGGAACAATAAACGACAGCTTAGGCTTCGCGAGGAACTACCACAATGGACGGGGGACCTTAACAAAAATTGTTCCGTTGCTAATTAATATTCCACACTTTTCTAAATTTCCGGCGATGACCAATCTAAGTTTCAACTTCCGTTCAAATTAAGGCGAATGCTTCGAAAACCAACACCCTATTAAGGAAATCTCCACCCCACAATGGAATACAGAGAAACCTCTAGAGCAAGCCCGCATCAAAATTTTTATTTTTTTGCAAACAGGAAATTGAAGGAAATGTTGCGTTTTCTCTTAATAAAGAATATACATTTTCATAACAAGCTAAACAGGTGGGTCTCCAAGCGGGATCATACCTGTTTAATTCCATACAAGGATCTCGAAATCAGTTCGAAAATAGCCCATGACCTTTGAGTTGTTTTTGTAACAATGAACAATCATGCATTTAGCTTGGTTTCATATCTAGCAGATTATCGCAGGTCCTGATATAAATTGTGTAACAGTGTTTTGTCGATGTAAAGGATTAAGACTCGACTAAGAAAGTATCAAAACACTTATCACCGAAGATTTCATAACCTTGGGAGGTCAGAGAAATGATGGAAGTATTCTACGATTGCAACAGATCTTAAATTACACGAAATGTTTCGTGCAGCACTGCACTGTAATCCGATTATTTGACTTGCATTTCATACCGTTACTATATGCCATCGGCCACAGGCAATATTGCGCTGGTGGTCATACATTGCTTTGTTAAATATGTTATTTGCTTTTTCGAAGCACAATTGATAGAAAAATGAGGATACGGTATTTACGTAAACAGCCGATTTTGTTTCTTGATTGTTGTTGGTACTCTCGCTATCACAAGGGAGCTGGCCTACAAGCGAAAAATGTTATTATGAATGAGGGAACCTAAACATTTTGAAGAAAGATCAATTTATGAATGAAAGACAGATCATTGTGGAAAAATTCTTTTCGTCGAAATTTGAATGAAAAGGTTTTCATATACGGAAGCCCGAACTACATGTATTCGACGCTCGACAGAATATAAAAATGTTTAGAGCTCGACAAATTAAAGCAGTCAATTTAGCGGGCCGTATTTTTTAGTACGGCACGCTAAATTTAAAACTCACTCGATCAAGATCTTACTTACCTCGTTTTCTCGGTCTGTACTGTAAATTACGGACCCTTGTTTTTCCCTTTCGATTCATGGCCCGCGCTTGGGCCTTAATGAAAGGAGAAAAACGCGGGCCGTATTTTACAGTACGGCCCTCGAACTTGTTTTGTAAGAGGTATTTGTTCATCATTTAATCTTAATTTCAGCACGTCTTAGTACGGCAGCATTGTCCTTTATACAATATTCGACGTCAACAAGATCAATACTTCAAAGACTATACTCCATTCACTGCATAGAACGATTTTTACTCGAGTGCCAAAAGTGTCGTATTTTCTTTTGCTTTGAGTCTCGCGCCACTTTCCCACCAATCAGATCGAAGTAAAACAAGAACATATCGTGATTTCCCGCGCTTCCCTCGGAGTTTTGATTGGTTCACTGATTGGTTCAGCTCAGGCAAAGAGAAGTACTGATCATACTGGTCACGCATGCGTCTTTGAAAGAAAAATAAGATCAACTATTCTCAATTTTGCCAGTCGTAGAACTTGTCTTGATTTTTTTAAAATTACCAAAAGGGACTTTGATGATAAAGTTGAACCATCTGCCGACTAGATAGCATTTTTGTTTTTCACAGAAAAACGCGGAAGATAAATTATTCGTGCTCGCCTTATTCAGCTACAGGAACTCGACGAGCTGAGGCTCAATGCAAAACACAGGAATTACGTGATGCATATTTTCAGCTGTGGACAGACCCGTTACAGTGTTAAAGGAAGAAAATAACATCCCAAAATAATAATAACAAGTGTGGCTAGTGCCAGGGTTTCTCGTGGTTACCTCTAGCTTAGATACGCGCGTGCGCATCTCGAGCCACTAAGCTCTGTGTAGGTTTTCTTACAAAGATGTGTTTTGTTTTCAGGCTATAAAATGTACTTCACCCTGACAAGACACACCTTTGGCCACTTACAGAGCCAGCTCTTCCCGGTCTACTTCACCGTGGGCTCATGTTTATCCACTGTTGCCTTGGCAACATACTACCTCATGCATCCTGTTCAGATGTGGAACGGAACCGAAAACATTCAGGTAAATAACAAAACAGTACACGCTTATAAAAAATTCAGAAACGCACTGGACTTCGGATCAAACGGTACGGGTTCAAGCCCTGGTTTTGTTTGAGTGTTAGACACTTTCCTCTCATAGTGCTTATCTCCATCTCGTGGTTTTGTTGACGGGCGAATAATTAACGATTACCTTGCTCAATCTTGCGGAATATCGCCTGATATTTAGCCAACGAGGTTGACTAAAATCTGTCGATATTCTGCAAGATTGAGCAAGGTAATTGCTTTATTATTCAACAAATTGTGAATGAAGCGCATTTTACTGCTAGAAAAGTTGCCGTTATGCGGCGCTTTGCGAACCTTCGGCCGAATTATCGTTACTTAACGTATATTTAACAATTATTCCACGAGCGCGCGTTGGATATGAGATGGTAGGTACGCGGTACGCGTACACGTACCTTTTTGGTAGGTCAGTGGTATATGAGCTCCTATACCATTGCCTTTCAACCAATCAAAACTCAGGAAATGCAATATACCATAGCTAGTTTTTAATAACGCAGGATATCTGTCGAGCGCAGATGACGGATAACGAGCGCTACATGACCATGTATGGGCAACGTTACAATTGACTGAATAATAAATAACAATTATTCCATGAGCCCGCGTTGGATATGAAGTGATAAAATAACCAACGAGCGCGTAGCGCGAGTTGGTTATAATCACTTCATATCCAACAAGGGCGAATGGAATAATTGTTTTAGTAAATTCTCAAACCATGTCTCTTGATTTTTTATGGGAAACAGCTCCTGAAACCTGCCAGTGTCGGCCATTATACAGGGCTGAAGTTAAAAACTTGGCGCACTATTTTCCATATGACGTAAAACTCCGACTATTGGCTCATAGTCGGAGTTTTTTAGCCAATCAAAAAGCTAGAAATGCAATAGTCGGAGCTGAGAATATACTAACACTAAATATCTAAAAGTTTCCGTACCATACGGCCTCTTGTTTGATAATAATCGTATTCTTTCTCATATTGTTTTGCGGACAGGTTTCCGGCCTTGCTGTTTCAATGTTGACCACATTAATAAACAAGATGTTCCTGGAACCTAAAACGACCGCCATGATGCTAAAAAGGTACAATTATGAGAACGAGCATGGATACGGTGATGACGTAGGGCCCATCAAGGACCAGGCCTTCAAGGAGGACGAGACTTACGTGAGGATGACCCAAGATTTCTGTACGGTGCATGGATTCACATCAATGGCGAATATCTTATCATACTCGGGGTGTATACTTCATCTGTGGTACCTGACCAAAAGTCAGGTTTTAGTTATCTAAAAAAGTTGTTTATTTTGACCAGGGGATATTTTTAATGACAGCTAAAAGCGAGTTGTGCAGTTTTAGACAGTATTTATACTTTTCGACCTCTGGTGTCGACATGTATTTGGATAATTTCACCAACAGACTGGCATTGCCTGTTGGAATCAATATATTTAGACGCAAAAAGTTAAGTTATAGCGTACGTAATATTTAATATTATTGTGTAGATCAAACTTTTTGTTTTGTTAGTTAGTTTGCAATGCTCAGGAAAGAAGAACCTAATTATTTCGCACTGGAATAGAGAAATTTCAGATGAAACTTGTCTAGCTTTCACTTAAATTTTAAAATTGACGAAAGTTCTTAAGCTGAACAGTTACACTAAGGACAGCCTGCGTTAGGAATATTGCTTACGTTATTTAATTGAGAAAATTTATCAGTTATGCGATATTTAATAAATTTAACGCTGTTTCCACCAGCTTGGACATGTTCAATGCCGAGACTTATTATACGGTCTATGAGACAAAATGGACGTATACCCTCACACTTTTATTTGTTATACTGAAACAAGCCTTTTAAAAACTGCAAGCAAACAAAAACAATAAAAGCTGATTCATTTAGCTGTGTTCCTTGTTGTGATTCGAAAGCCGAGTTATTTCCTCCTTTGCTGGGAACAAGACTAAAATGTTTTAGCCTCGACCAGAATCAAACCAATCTTAAAAAGCGATGACCACCCAGTTTGCAATGTAATACCCCGGATATTGAGACACTGACGCCAAGGTGGTCAGTTATTTGAAGTGGTCTCCTGTAGGAGGTGAGAATCACAAAACTCCAGCCAAAACAGTGGGTCGCCCGCTACGTCTTCGAACGAGACATGTCATTGGTTATGAAAACTATAGATAACACGTCACAACAATGACCCAAGCCCTAGAAAACAATAGAGGTAGAGGACCAATGAAAATAGAGGCTCGAGAGAAGTAGTGGCTACCTGAAAATAGTTGCAGTCATATCACTTTTAATAACGTATTCCTCGAATCATGGCGCATAGTCGCTCCCCTTGAATAATCTCCCCATTAGATGGAGATATTTGAAACAATCAATCTCGTAGATTGATTGAATAATTTGAGCATGTTTAAAGTCGATGAGAGCGCACGAGAGTCGATTAGATGAGTCGATTGTTATAATTCACATGTTCAGATAACCTGTACTTTCTCTGAACTGACGAATATTCCTTTTACAGTATTTGGGCAAGCACTTCCCACAAAACTCCTCTCAAAACACTCTTCTGCTTCATTTTCACTAGGTTTTTCCGGTTGTGTTGCATAATTTTCTGTTTCTTCACTACTGTTACGAACCTCCCCTTGTTTCTGTAAAGTAAAAATAACAAATTACAATAGATTAATGGGAAGCAGGAAATGTGGAACAGGAAAACATGAAAAGCTTGTCATGACGTCATACGATTGCCCACTTTGGTACACAACAAAACTGTGTGACGTCATATGATCAAAAATGGCGTCTGGCTTACCATGTACTATTTCCATTTCGACTATGTAATTTTCAGTTTGAACAATATACCTCTAAAAACGAAAGTTATTCCAACACAAGATATTTGTTTTAATGGGTAAAAAAACCTTGTCAAGTTTTCCATCCTGCAGGAAGTAGCTGGTCATATGTGGATTGAAGTAGCTGGCAAGAGAAGCTACGCTGGACTCGGTGTGTAAGAAGTGATCACACTTTGCTAACAGCAGAATATCCATCAACACTTGAGTACCAATCAGTTGCTCATATGCGAGGGTATCTCATCGTGGTATCTTTTCGCTCTGACAGCCTCTGTGAAAATGACCTTGGTATAAAAGAAATACTCAATACTACGTTGCAAACATGAACTGACATGATAGACTTTTCTATTGAAGTTAGAAACGGAGCATCAAACCAAACCAGAGTAATCAATCTGACCAATCACGAATGATATAGACAATCACGTGAACCAATCAAAACTCGACATGAAAAGGTGAGAGAGCGAGTCATGGCTGGTTCTGATTTGCTGCGAAATTGGCGCGAGTATCTCTAAGCGAAGTGAATTAAAGCAAACCCAAAGCAAACGCAAATTAGTTTCAGTAGAAAAACAATGGTATGCTACTTATTATTTGTAAAACCTACCAGATATCGCTTGTAAAACTTCCCTACTTTCTCCTTTATTCTAGAATTAGGTTTAACGTTTTGACGAATCAGTTTATTTACTCTTTTCCGTTCCTTGGGAAACAAAGGTTATGCAAAATTTTTGGGGTTAAACAAGGTGTATTATGGGCAATGCGAAAATGGTCAATGATGTTGTCTTAATAATGGTGTCTATAGGTTTCATGCAATATAATTTGAGTACCTGTTATCGCTGTCAGAAAATAATTTTCCGATATATCGCTTAATTTAAGAGCATTCTTGGGATTAATTTAAGTAATACTTATCTATGGTGTTCATTTTTTTTAAGTATTTCCGACTAAAATTCCAAATCTTAGAATATTCATAAATTATTTGACCACCTGGCAAACTCTTTAAATAAGTACATTTCTTACCTGATCAATCTTTGACTTTTGTTTATTGTTTCTTTTTTCGATATCAGTTTCACCAACAATTTTTTTATACAAATCCTTGTAATTTTGCAGGAGCCATTTTGACGGAGTATTCATATCATGAGCCATTCTCATTGAAAAATTTCTTCGAAATTCAACCAGGAATACGTGTTATTGCGCATGCATTCTTGATTGGAACTCTTTTTAAACAATGTTTCGGTTGGTGTCTCGATCGATTAGGGTAAGGCTTAACCAAACCAAAAGGTCACCAAAAGGGTTGAATTTCACGGAACTGAGAAGTTCTTGGGATGCAAATTTTGCTGGACTCGTTTGCTTAAACAAAAGATGATATTGGATTGGATATTGGATATTGGATTGCTTTGGGACATCCAAGCAATCCTCCGGCAGTGAGGATTGGTTCATGTGAAAACTCCAGTGTATTGCGAATCTTATTCACGATAGCCGCCATGTTTGTTTTCACATTGTAATGCAAATTAGGCACGTGATTTATGAGGGGGCAAACAAGCCTAAATCGACAAATTTCACCTTGTTTCTTACCATGTCTGATAATTTTTTTTTTCATAGCCATGGTTTGGTTTCTGTTTTTTGTTTAAATATTATAATTTTAACGCAATTTTGGCACTTTATAAAAACGAAAAGGGCTTGCGTAGTGAACAAGTCAAGGTATCGAGTAACTATTTCAAAATGGTCTTACAATAAAATCATTATTCCATAACTTGGCTCTCACAGGTGGCTTTACCGTAGATACTTCACTATTTAGACCGTCCGATTTTCCGAGAAACAGTATCATTTCAAAGTTTGCCCCCTGGCAGACAACGTGGCTAATTTGCATTACAATGTGAAAACCATCACGGAAGTGTTTAAGGAGCAAGAGGAAGAGAAGAAGCGCAAGTACCAGCAGCGGGTGTTAGATGTAGAAATGGGTTCGTTTACGCCTTTAGTGTTTGGAACCAATGGCGGAATGGGAAATGAGTGTCAGCGGTTCTTAAAGCATCTCGCGGACAAGATAGCTGAGAAAGATACTGAGCCTTATCATGTTGTAATCACTTGGCTCAGGACACAGATTTCGTTTGAACTCTTAAGATCGGTACATGCATGCGTTAGAGGTTCGCGAACGCCGTTTCGTAGCAAGATAGAGCAATCATTAGACTGTAAAATAAATGTAGCCAGTGCGGATATTTGAAATACACGGCTTATGTGCTTTTATACTTAGGGCGTTTTATGGACACTGGTTTAGCCGTCATTAGTATAATTCGATTGTTGATTTTAATATCTCGGTATCATGGGATTTGCAATTTTATAGAATTTTGAACTTCTATTATCAATTATCTAATTTTTACTTCTTTTATGTAAGTAAGTTATTTTTGTTATTAGTATTATTACTTTATATAATAAATATTGTAATAAGTTCCACATGGATGCATGTAAGATTCGAGTTTTATTTCTCAATAAAGGTTGATTTTATTATTAAAAAAAAAATATTATTATTATTATTATTATTATTATTATTATTATTATTATTATTATTATTATTATACTATTCTCTCCAGTTTTGAGGTGTTCTACTGGGTTTAGTTAATTATGTCTCAGCCACTCCCCACAGATCAGAGACAAAACACTTTCAGCAACAGGTGGGCAGTTCCAAGGATGGCCGACAACTGTACACTTCCCATGAATTCAGGTACACCTAGCGTTCAATAAAAGGTCTTAGCTCTTTTCGATATGCTTCCAAGAGCACCAATAACGATAGGTATTACTGTTGCTTTCAAGGCTCCATGAATCCTTCTGATCTCAAACGCTAGTTCCTGGTACTTTTCCACCTTCTCCTCCTCGGTCCTGATGATGTTCTGGTCGGCTGGCACAGCTATGTCAATAAGTGTCCATTTCTGTGTATCCTTATGCATTAAAGTGATTTTTATTATTATTATTATTATTATTATTATTATTATTATTATTATTATTATTATTATTATTTTATTTAAAACGAATACTTTATTGTCATCACCTTGTGAATACAAATATTTTACATAGTATTTTGAAAAAAAAAAATAAAAAAACATCAACATCATCAATTCATCAGCCTATTAAAATACACATCATATATACTAAAAATATTTAAAATTGAAACTAGATAGTATTTAACACTAAAAGCTGTTTTCCGTGAATGCCGTGCATTAGACTTAAAGAATGTTGTTGATCTTGCGTTTAAATACCCCCAGAGACTACAGAACTTATAAAAATACAACGCGATATTCTTCTTCTCCCCTCTTCTGCTCTATTTCAAAACTTCATTTCTCACTTACAATAGTTTAAAAAGCGTCGAAAAGTTAATAAAAAATAAAGAAATAAAAACTATCTAGAAATAATTCAGACTGACAAAAAAAGTCACTACTTAAATTCTGGCTTGCGCACTTTCCGATGTAATGTCAATGTCAGACATATTGGCTACTCTTCTCTTTCTCCTGATTCCTCTGAGACACAGCAAGGCTGATCGTAGAATGGCAAAGGATACCTTCGCCCTTATCCAAGACATGGTTGTAGCCTAGTCATCTCCTTTCTTTAACGCAAGTAGCTCTGCAAGGCGGCTATGGAATCTCTTGCATTATTATTATTATTATTATTATTATTATTATTATTATTATTATTATTATTATTATTATTATTATGACTGGGAAATCGCCGACAAGCCATCTATCTGCGTGTGTGGTGATGTTTTTAATGTTGATCATGCCATGGTCTGCAGACGTGGTGGCTTTATAGTACAGCGACATAATGAGCATAATGAGGCAGACATGCTTACCATGATCTACCATGGTCTACAATGATGTCGAGGTTGAGCCCGTCCTTGTTGTGATTCGAAAGCCGAGTTATTTCCTCCTTTGCTGGGAACAAGACTAAAATGTTTTAGCCTCGACCAGAATCAAACCAATCTTAAAAAGCGATGACCACCCAGTTTGCAATGTAATACCCCGGATATTGAGACACTGACGCCAAGGTGGTCAGTTATTTGAAGTGGTCTCCTGTAGGAGGTGAGAATCACAAAACTCCAGCCAAAACAGTGGGTCGCCCGCTACGTCTTCGAACGAGACATGTCATTGGTTATGAAAACTATAGATAACACGTCACAACAATGACCCAAGCCCTAGAAAACAATAGAGGTAGAGGACCAATGAAAATAGAGGCTCGAGAGAAGTAGTGGCTACCTGAAAATAGTTGCAGTCATATCACTTTTAATAACGTATTCCTCGAATCATGGCGCATAGTCGCTCCCCTTGAATAATCTCCCCATTAGATGGAGATATTTGAAACAATCAATCTCGTAGATTGATTGAATAATTTGAGCATGTTTAAAGTCGATGAGAGCGCACGAGAGTCGATTAGATGAGTCGATTGTTATAATTCACATGTTCAGATAACCTGTACTTTCTCTGAACTGACGAATATTCCTTTTACAGTATTTGGGCAAGCACTTCCCACAAAACTCCTCTCAAAACACTCTTCTGCTTCATTTTCACTAGGTTTTTCCGGTTGTGTTGCATAATTTTCTGTTTCTTCACTACTGTTACGAACCTCCCCTTGTTTCTGTAAAGTAAAAATAACAAATTACAATAGATTAATGGGAAGCAGGAAATGTGGAACAGGAAAACATGAAAAGCTTGTCATGACGTCATACGATTGCCCACTTTGGTACACAACAAAACTGTGTGACGTCATATGATCAAAAATGGCGTCTGGCTTACCATGTACTATTTCCATTTCGACTATGTAATTTTCAGTTTGAACAATATACCTCTAAAAACGAAAGTTATTCCAACACAAGATATTTGTTTTAATGGGTAAAAAAACCTTGTCAAGTTTTCCATCCTGCAGGAAGTAGCTGGTCATATGTGGATTGAAGTAGCTGGCAAGAGAAGCTACGCTGGACTCGGTGTGTAAGAAGTGATCACACTTTGCTAACAGCAGAATATCCATCAACACTTGAGTACCAATCAGTTGCTCATATGCGAGGGTATCTCATCGTGGTATCTTTTCGCTCTGACAGCCTCTGTGAAAATGACCTTGGTATAAAAGAAATACTCAATACTACGTTGCAAACATGAACTGACATGATAGACTTTTCTATTGAAGTTAGAAACGGAGCATCAAACCAAACCAGAGTAATCAATCTGACCAATCACGAATGATATAGACAATCACGTGAACCAATCAAAACTCGACATGAAAAGGTGAGAGAGCGAGTCATGGCTGGTTCTGATTTGCTGCGAAATTGGCGCGAGTATCTCTAAGCGAAGTGAATTAAAGCAAACCCAAAGCAAACGCAAATTAGTTTCAGTAGAAAAACAATGGTATGCTACTTATTATTTGTAAAACCTACCAGATATCGCTTGTAAAACTTCCCTACTTTCTCCTTTATTCTAGAATTAGGTTTAACGTTTTGACGAATCAGTTTATTTACTCTTTTCCGTTCCTTGGGAAACAAAGGTTATGCAAAATTTTTGGGGTTAAACAAGGTGTATTATGGGCAATGCGAAAATGGTCAATGATGTTGTCTTAATAATGGTGTCTATAGGTTTCATGCAATATAATTTGAGGACCTGTTATCGCTGTCAGAAAATAATTTTCCGATATATCGCTTAATTTAAGAGCATTCTTGGGATTAATTTAAGTAATACTTATCTATGGTGTTCATTTTTTTTAAGTATTTCCGACTAAAATTCCAAATCTTAGAATATTCATAAATTATTTGACCACCTGGCAAACTCTTTAAATAAGTACATTTCTTACCTGATCAATCTTTGACTTTTGTTTATTGTTTCTTTTTTCGATATCAGTTTCACCAACAATTTTTTTATACAAATCCTTGTAATTTTGCAGGAGCCATTTTGACGGAGTATTCATATCATGAGCCATTCTCATTGAAAAATTTCTTCGAAATTCAACCAGGAATACGTGTTATTGCGCATGCATTCTTGATTGGAACTCTTTTTAAACAATGTTTCGGTTGGTGTCTCGATCGATTAGGGTAAGGCTTAACCAAACCAAAAGGTCACCAAAAGGGTTGAATTTCACGGAACTGAGAAGTTCTTGGGATGCAAATTTTGCTGGACTCGTTTGCTTAAACAAAAGATGATATTGGATTGGATATTGGATATTGGATTGCTTTGGGACATCCAAGCAATCCTCCGGCAGTGAGGATTGGTTCATGTGAAAACTCCAGTGTATTGCGAATCTTATTCACGATAGCCGCCATGTTTGTTTTCACATTGTAATGCAAATTAGGCACGTGATTTATGAGGGGGCAAACAAGCCTAAATCGACAAATTTCACCTTGTTTCTTACCATGTCTGATAATTTTTTTTTTCATAGCCATGGTTTGGTTTCTGTTTTTTGTTTAAATATTATAATTTTAACGCAATTTTGGCACTTTATAAAAACGAAAAGGGCTTGCGTAGTGAACAAGTCAAGGTATCGAGTAACTATTTCAAAATGGTCTTACAATAAAATCATTATTCCATAACTTGGCTCTCACAGGTGGCTTTACCGTAGATACTTCACTATTTAGACCGTCCGATTTTCCGAGAAACAGTATCATTTCAAAGTTTGCCCCCTGGCAGACAACGTGGCTAATTTGCATTACAATGTGAAAACCATCACGGAAGTGTTTAAGGAGCAAGAGGAAGAGAAGAAGCGCAAGTACCAGCAGCGGGTGTTAGATGTAGAAATGGGTTCGTTTACGCCTTTAGTGTTTGGAACCAATGGCGGAATGGGAAATGAGTGTCAGCGGTTCTTAAAGCATCTCGCGGACAAGATAGCTGAGAAAGATACTGAGCCTTATCATGTTGTAATCACTTGGCTCAGGACACAGATTTCGTTTGAACTCTTAAGATCGGTACATGCATGCGTTAGAGGTTCGCGAACGCCGTTTCGTAGCAAGATAGAGCAATCATTAGACTGTAAAATAAATGTAGCCAGTGCGGATATTTGAAATACACGGCTTATGTGCTTTTATACTTAGGGCGTTTTATGGACACTGGTTTAGCCGTCATTAGTATAATTCGATTGTTGATTTTAATATCTCGGTATCATGGGATTTGCAATTTTATAGAATTTTGAACTTCTATTATCAATTATCTAATTTTTACTTCTTTTATGTAAGTAAGTTATTTTTGTTATTAGTATTATTACTTTATATAATAAATATTGTAATAAGTTCCACATGGATGCATGTAAGATTCGAGTTTTATTTCTCAATAAAGGTTGATTTTATTATTAAAAAAAAAATATTATTATTATTATTATTATTATTATTATTATTATTATTATTATTATTATTATTATTATACTATTCTCTCCAGTTTTGAGGTGTTCTACTGGGTTTAGTTAATTATGTCTCAGCCACTCCCCACAGATCAGAGACAAAACACTTTCAGCAACAGGTGGGCAGTTCCAAGGATGGCCGACAACTGTACACTTCCCATGAATTCAGGTACACCTAGCGTTCAATAAAAGGTCTTAGCTCTTTTCGATATGCTTCCAAGAGCACCAATAACGATAGGTATTACTGTTGCTTTCAAGGCTCCATGAATCCTTCTGATCTCAAACGCTAGTTCCTGGTACTTTTCCACCTTCTCCTCCTCGGTCCTGATGATGTTCTGGTCGGCTGGCACAGCTATGTCAATAAGTGTCCATTTCTGTGTATCCTTATGCATTAAAGTGATTTTTATTATTATTATTATTATTATTATTATTATTATTATTATTATTATTATTATTATTATTATTTTATTTAAAACGAATACTTTATTGTCATCACCTTGTGAATACAAATATTTTACATAGTATTTTGAAAAAAAAAAATAAAAAAACATCAACATCATCAATTCATCAGCCTATTAAAATACACATCATATATACTAAAAATATTTAAAATTGAAACTAGATAGTATTTAACACTAAAAGCTGTTTTCCGTGAATGCCGTGCATTAGACTTAAAGAATGTTGTTGATCTTGCGTTTAAATACCCCCAGAGACTACAGAACTTATAAAAATACAACGCGATATTCTTCTTCTCCCCTCTTCTGCTCTATTTCAAAACTTCATTTCTCACTTACAATAGTTTAAAAAGCGTCGAAAAGTTAATAAAAAATAAAGAAATAAAAACTATCTAGAAATAATTCAGACTGACAAAAAAAGTCACTACTTAAATTCTGGCTTGCGCACTTTCCGATGTAATGTCAATGTCAGACATATTGGCTACTCTTCTCTTTCTCCTGATTCCTCTGAGACACAGCAAGGCTGATCGTAGAATGGCAAAGGATACCTTCGCCCTTATCCAAGACATGGTTGTAGCCTAGTCATCTCCTTTCTTTAACGCAAGTAGCTCTGCAAGGCGGCTATGGAATCTCTTGCATTATTATTATTATTATTATTATTATTATTATTATTATTATTATTATTATTATGACTGGGAAATCGCCGACAAGCCATCTATCTGCGTGTGTGGTGATGTTTTTAATGTTGATCATGCCATGGTCTGCAGACGTGGTGGCTTTATAGTACAGCGACATAATGAGCATAATGAGGCAGACATGCTTACCATGATCTACCATGGTCTACAATGATGTCGAGGTTGAGCCCGTCCTTGTTGTGATTCGAAAGCCGAGTTATTTCCTCCTTTGCTGGGAACAAGACTAAAATGTTTTAGCCTCGACCAGAATCAAACCAATCTTAAAAAGCGATGACCACCCAGTTTGCAATGTAATACCCCGGATATTGAGACACTGACGCCAAGGTGGTCAGTTATTTGAAGTGGTCTCCTGTAGGAGGTGAGAATCACAAAACTCCAGCCAAAACAGTGGGTCGCCCGCTACGTCTTCGAACGAGACATGTCATTGGTTATGAAAACTATAGATAACACGTCACAACAATGACCCAAGCCCTAGAAAACAATAGAGGTAGAGGACCAATGAAAATAGAGGCTCGAGAGAAGTAGTGGCTACCTGAAAATAGTTGCAGTCATATCACTTTTAATAACGTATTCCTCGAATCATGGCGCATAGTCGCTCCCCTTGAATAATCTCCCCATTAGATGGAGATATTTGAAACAATCAATCTCGTAGATTGATTGAATAATTTGAGCATGTTTAAAGTCGATGAGAGCGCACGAGAGTCGATTAGATGAGTCGATTGTTATAATTCACATGTTCAGATAACCTGTACTTTCTCTGAACTGACGAATATTCCTTTTACAGTATTTGGGCAAGCACTTCCCACAAAACTCCTCTCAAAACACTCTTCTGCTTCATTTTCACTAGGTTTTTCCGGTTGTGTTGCATAATTTTCTGTTTCTTCACTACTGTTACGAACCTCCCCTTGTTTCTGTAAAGTAAAAATAACAAATTACAATAGATTAATGGGAAGCAGGAAATGTGGAACAGGAAAACATGAAAAGCTTGTCATGACGTCATACGATTGCCCACTTTGGTACACAACAAAACTGTGTGACGTCATATGATCAAAAATGGCGTCTGGCTTACCATGTACTATTTCCATTTCGACTATGTAATTTTCAGTTTGAACAATATACCTCTAAAAACGAAAGTTATTCCAACACAAGATATTTGTTTTAATGGGTAAAAAAACCTTGTCAAGTTTTCCATCCTGCAGGAAGTAGCTGGTCATATGTGGATTGAAGTAGCTGGCAAGAGAAGCTACGCTGGACTCGGTGTGTAAGAAGTGATCACACTTTGCTAACAGCAGAATATCCATCAACACTTGAGTACCAATCAGTTGCTCATATGCGAGGGTATCTCATCGTGGTATCTTTTCGCTCTGACAGCCTCTGTGAAAATGACCTTGGTATAAAAGAAATACTCAATACTACGTTGCAAACATGAACTGACATGATAGACTTTTCTATTGAAGTTAGAAACGGAGCATCAAACCAAACCAGAGTAATCAATCTGACCAATCACGAATGATATAGACAATCACGTGAACCAATCAAAACTCGACATGAAAAGGTGAGAGAGCGAGTCATGGCTGGTTCTGATTTGCTGCGAAATTGGCGCGAGTATCTCTAAGCGAAGTGAATTAAAGCAAACCCAAAGCAAACGCAAATTAGTTTCAGTAGAAAAACAATGGTATGCTACTTATTATTTGTAAAACCTACCAGATATCGCTTGTAAAACTTCCCTACTTTCTCCTTTATTCTAGAATTAGGTTTAACGTTTTGACGAATCAGTTTATTTACTCTTTTCCGTTCCTTGGGAAACAAAGGTTATGCAAAATTTTTGGGGTTAAACAAGGTGTATTATGGGCAATGCGAAAATGGTCAATGATGTTGTCTTAATAATGGTGTCTATAGGTTTCATGCAATATAATTTGAGGACCTGTTATCGCTGTCAGAAAATAATTTTCCGATATATCGCTTAATTTAAGAGCATTCTTGGGATTAATTTAAGTAATACTTATCTATGGTGTTCATTTTTTTTAAGTATTTCCGACTAAAATTCCAAATCTTAGAATATTCATAAATTATTTGACCACCTGGCAAACTCTTTAAATAAGTACATTTCTTACCTGATCAATCTTTGACTTTTGTTTATTGTTTCTTTTTTCGATATCAGTTTCACCAACAATTTTTTTATACAAATCCTTGTAATTTTGCAGGAGCC
This sequence comes from Blastomussa wellsi, assembly GCA_947652115.1. Taxonomy (NCBI): domain Eukaryota; kingdom Metazoa; phylum Cnidaria; class Anthozoa; order Scleractinia; family Plerogyridae; genus Blastomussa; species Blastomussa wellsi. The sequence goes on from OX393573.1 coordinate 16,038,802, forward strand.
ATTTTGACGGAGTATTCATATCATGAGCCATTCTCATTGAAAAATTTCTTCGAAATTCAACCAGGAATACGTGTTATTGCGCATGCATTCTTGATTGGAACTCTTTTTAAACAATGTTTCGGTTGGTGTCTCGATCGATTAGGGTAAGGCTTAACCAAACCAAAAGGTCACCAAAAGGGTTGAATTTCACGGAACTGAGAAGTTCTTGGGATGCAAATTTTGCTGGACTCGTTTGCTTAAACAAAAGATGATATTGGATTGGATATTGGATATTGGATTGCTTTGGGACATCCAAGCAATCCTCCGGCAGTGAGGATTGGTTCATGTGAAAACTCCAGTGTATTGCGAATCTTATTCACGATAGCCGCCATGTTTGTTTTCACATTGTAATGCAAATTAGGCACGTGATTTATGAGGGGGCAAACAAGCCTAAATCGACAAATTTCACCTTGTTTCTTACCATGTCTGATAATTTTTTTTTTCATAGCCATGGTTTGGTTTCTGTTTTTTGTTTAAATATTATAATTTTAACGCAATTTTGGCACTTTATAAAAACGAAAAGGGCTTGCGTAGTGAACAAGTCAAGGTATCGAGTAACTATTTCAAAATGGTCTTACAATAAAATCATTATTCCATAACTTGGCTCTCACAGGTGGCTTTACCGTAGATACTTCACTATTTAGACCGTCCGATTTTCCGAGAAACAGTATCATTTCAAAGTTTGCCCCCTGGCAGACAACGTGGCTAATTTGCATTACAATGTGAAAACCATCACGGAAGTGTTTAAGGAGCAAGAGGAAGAGAAGAAGCGCAAGTACCAGCAGCGGGTGTTAGATGTAGAAATGGGTTCGTTTACGCCTTTAGTGTTTGGAACCAATGGCGGAATGGGAAATGAGTGTCAGCGGTTCTTAAAGCATCTCGCGGACAAGATAGCTGAGAAAGATACTGAGCCTTATCATGTTGTAATCACTTGGCTCAGGACACAGATTTCGTTTGAACTCTTAAGATCGGTACATGCATGCGTTAGAGGTTCGCGAACGCCGTTTCGTAGCAAGATAGAGCAATCATTAGACTGTAAAATAAATGTAGCCAGTGCGGATATTTGAAATACACGGCTTATGTGCTTTTATACTTAGGGCGTTTTATGGACACTGGTTTAGCCGTCATTAGTATAATTCGATTGTTGATTTTAATATCTCGGTATCATGGGATTTGCAATTTTATAGAATTTTGAACTTCTATTATCAATTATCTAATTTTTACTTCTTTTATGTAAGTAAGTTATTTTTGTTATTAGTATTATTACTTTATATAATAAATATTGTAATAAGTTCCACATGGATGCATGTAAGATTCGAGTTTTATTTCTCAATAAAGGTTGATTTTATTATTAAAAAAAAAATATTATTATTATTATTATTATTATTATTATTATTATTATTATTATTATTATTATTATTATTATACTATTCTCTCCAGTTTTGAGGTGTTCTACTGGGTTTAGTTAATTATGTCTCAGCCACTCCCCACAGATCAGAGACAAAACACTTTCAGCAACAGGTGGGCAGTTCCAAGGATGGCCGACAACTGTACACTTCCCATGAATTCAGGTACACCTAGCGTTCAATAAAAGGTCTTAGCTCTTTTCGATATGCTTCCAAGAGCACCAATAACGATAGGTATTACTGTTGCTTTCAAGGCTCCATGAATCCTTCTGATCTCAAACGCTAGTTCCTGGTACTTTTCCACCTTCTCCTCCTCGGTCCTGATGATGTTCTGGTCGGCTGGCACAGCTATGTCAATAAGTGTCCATTTCTGTGTATCCTTATGCATTAAAGTGATTTTTATTATTATTATTATTATTATTATTATTATTATTATTATTATTATTATTATTATTATTATTATTTTATTTAAAACGAATACTTTATTGTCATCACCTTGTGAATACAAATATTTTACATAGTATTTTGAAAAAAAAAAATAAAAAAACATCAACATCATCAATTCATCAGCCTATTAAAATACACATCATATATACTAAAAATATTTAAAATTGAAACTAGATAGTATTTAACACTAAAAGCTGTTTTCCGTGAATGCCGTGCATTAGACTTAAAGAATGTTGTTGATCTTGCGTTTAAATACCCCCAGAGACTACAGAACTTATAAAAATACAACGCGATATTCTTCTTCTCCCCTCTTCTGCTCTATTTCAAAACTTCATTTCTCACTTACAATAGTTTAAAAAGCGTCGAAAAGTTAATAAAAAATAAAGAAATAAAAACTATCTAGAAATAATTCAGACTGACAAAAAAAGTCACTACTTAAATTCTGGCTTGCGCACTTTCCGATGTAATGTCAATGTCAGACATATTGGCTACTCTTCTCTTTCTCCTGATTCCTCTGAGACACAGCAAGGCTGATCGTAGAATGGCAAAGGATACCTTCGCCCTTATCCAAGACATGGTTGTAGCCTAGTCATCTCCTTTCTTTAACGCAAGTAGCTCTGCAAGGCGGCTATGGAATCTCTTGCATTATTATTATTATTATTATTATTATTATTATTATTATTATTATTATTATTATTATTATGACTGGGAAATCGCCGACAAGCCATCTATCTGCGTGTGTGGTGATGTTTTTAATGTTGATCATGCCATGGTCTGCAGACGTGGTGGCTTTATAGTACAGCGACATAATGAGCATAATGAGGCAGACATGCTTACCATGATCTACCATGGTCTACAATGATGTCGAGGTTGAGCCCGTCCTCCAGGAGCTCACGGGAGAGTCGCTTCCAAGCGGAGCTAACAGAGCTCCAGACCCTCGCCTAGACATCCATGCCAGAGGTTTTTGGGAAAGACAAAGGTCAGCGTTCTTCAATATACGGGTATGCTACCCCAACGCTGATTCTTATAGAGACCTGGACCTCAAGCAGATATACAAGCAGCACGAGAACAACAAGAAGAGATTGTATACGCAAAGAGTGATGGACGTGGAACAGGGAACATTTACAACATTAGTCTTTACAACAACAGGCGGCATGGGAGAAGAGTGCAAGAGATACCATGACAGGCTGGCAGAGCTTCTCGCAGCGAAGAAAGGAGAGGACTATGCCACCACCGTTTCGTGGATACGTTCTAAAGTCTCCTTTGCCATCCTTAGGTCAGCTCTACTCTGTCTTAGAGGGTCAAGAACAGTCAAAAGAGCAATCAGAAGTAATGTTCGAGAAGCGGACTTTGAATTAGATAGATGCCTTGCCAAAATCTAGGTCCTATAATTTTTATACATATATTCTGATGGTCTATCAAATACTTTTTTATTGTTGTGATTTCTTTTAGCTTTCTTAATCTTGTAACTGATTTGTTGTGAAGTTTTAACTATTACTTTTATTGAGAGTTGGTCATTTTACTGCGGTTTTCAGAAACATGCGAACTCTGTTCATGTCGACGGCTACGTTTTTCGCTGCCGTCAATCATCAGGCGGACCTCTCAGAAAACAGAGGTACGCTTCAACAGGGTCAAAAGGTCACGTCTGTCAGTTGTGATTGGTAGACAACGATCCATTTTGTTTGTTTCTGATTTTCAAGGTTAATTAACTTTTACCGTAATTATGATTGACGGTAGCGAAAAACGCAATCATTGGTTGGGTTTTGAACTTCAGAGTTCGCATGTTATTGAAAACCGCAGTAAATAACTGAATGTAATGATTTGGTGATTATTTTGAATTTTTTTAAAAATTTGATGATTTGTAAATAGGTTTTCTGATGAGATTTTAATAAAATGTTCTAAATTATTAAAAATTATTATTATTATTATTATTATTATTATTATTATTATTATTATTATTATATTACAATGAAATGGAATGCCTGGAATAGAAGAGAACTTTATAAGAAGTTAAAAATAACACTCGAAAAACAGGCTTGCCTCCGTAGCTCAGTGGTTAGAGCACTGGTCTTGTAAACCAGGGGTCAACAGTTCAAATCTCTTTGGGGGCTTTGTCTTTCGTTTACTTTTTATTTATTTATTTTTCTTTCCTAACTTTTTTCCTTGGATTGTTTTTTCAACTTATTGCAAGCCAATTAAGAATGAAACACTTTTCTTAAAATTCACGAACATGTAAACTTCATTATAACTCTAGTTTTTAAATAACTCATTATTGTCGTTTAGTTCTCAGGAATCTTTGCGCTTGTTGAAAATTAACGAATATTCCTTTGGCGATATTTGGACAAGCACTTCCCTCATAATTCATCCGAAAACATTCCAGAGTTTGATCCAAATCTTCAATCTTTCCGTTTCGCATTTCTCTTGATTTAACAACTGCTCCTCTTTTAGAAACCTTTTCTTGTCCCTGCAAAGCAAGATAGTTATCTTTAGAGCGATTTTCGATTGAGTATCTTGAAAACAAAACAATGGTAATCACTCTACGGTACCCAGTAACAAAGTATACAGGCAAAGCTTGAAGACGACACGAAACGCGGGAAAACTTGCACGAGCGAGACACGGTTCGTATTGGTTATATCTGAAATATAATATGAAATTTGAATATCAAACCAAGCGTAGTAATGAAAAACCAAGTAAGGTAAAGCCTCGAGGCAAGTGGTCCATAATGCCGGAGCTTATCCCGGTTTCTGTAGCATTAAGCGGCTATGAATACTTCTTCAACCCCCATGGATGGGATGCTAGTCAATCACAGCGTTACCCCCCCAGCATTAACGCCTTTCCCCACCCCCACCCCCCCCCCCGTACCCATTTATACACCTGGGTGGAGAGAGGCACTCTGAGACTGGTAACGTGTCTTTCCCAAGAAGTTACTTGCAATTCCAATTACATGCCACAAGTAATTAGCTGTTGAAAATTAGAGGTGTACTGAATGTGATCAAACCATGCCAGGTTCTTCATCCTGCAAGAAGTAGCTGATCATATGTGGGTTGAAGTAGCTGGCAAGAGAAGCTACGCTGGACTCGGTGTGTAAGAAGTGATCACACTTGGCTAACAACAGAATATCCATCAACACTTGAGTACCAATCAGTCGCTCATATGGGTCAGCGGCATTATACTCGAATTTGAAATCGTGCGGAGGAATTTGATCGTGGTATCTTTTCGCTCTGACAGCCTCCGTGAAAACAACCTGGGTACAAATTATATCCACAACATTTTTTTACAATTTGATAACGACCAGCACCACTTGGCTAATTTGTATAGGCCAAGGGCTACAATACAATACAATACTGTTCTTAGCTAATTAGCTACTTTACAGACATACCACGAAAAATAATTAAATTTCACATTAGTAAAAATCTACTAGTATACTAATGCAAATGTCGCAATCTGATTGGCTGACCTACTGCATCAGAGTTAAGTGGTTGAAGGTCGTCTTCAAAATGGCGATATCTTCGCGCTTTAGCCAAGTTTCGAGGATTTTTTTCACCGACACACGATTCGTTTATTATGATTTTTACTAAAACAATTAGATTATTGGCTCTCGGTTTCTACGAGGTGGTAGTTGATTCGGCCCCCGGCATGCGCAGTGTAACGGGAAGTCCGTGATTCGTGGACTTCCGGTGTTGGACCTTCCCAGAGGTCGCGATTCTTGGTGCTGACCAAAAGGATCGTGGCCTCTGGGGACGAGAATGCTCAGCTAAAGTGTCCAATGTTAGGTTTGCGTGCTGCGCATGCGCTCGCTCTTTCTTTGGCTCCTTTATACGACTGAAACTGCTAGAACTTTCATTTTCAAACCGCATACCTTTTTTAACACAATGATGATGAATCACCAATAGGTTTTGCGTTGCGGATGTTTTTCTCGAATTTTGTTATGGTTATGATTAATTGATGATAATGATAAATAAAAGAGAATTAAATAATGAATTGATACCTTCCACATATGGCAAGGCTTTTGTTCATTAATCCAATCAAGATTGGATTATTCAGAATCAAGGCTCGATTTGAATATTGCATTATTCTGATTTCAGATTCAATCTGCTGACGAAATCAATTGGACTAATGAATTCATTCATGGGAATGAATTCATTAGTCCAATAATGAAGGGTTCGCCGAATTAAAACTCACCAAACGAAAACAGAAAAAAAAACTCACCGTTTCTTTTACAAAATATGCCACAAATTTCTGTATGGTTTCCTTGTTGTCAGTAGCAATAAAAATCTTTCTTGGTCGCGGCAACGTCTCCAGAATTGACCGGGCTCTCTTAACCCAACTCATCAAAGATGGCAGCCCTTTCTCGCTTGTTTCCTTCCAATGATCCGTACCTCGAACGTGAACTCCTAAAACAGTGAACCCTGCCAGATATCGCTGGTAAAACAACTCTACTTTGTCCTTTATTATAGAGTTAGGTTTAACATACTGTTGAATAAGTTTGTGCATTCTCATCCGTTCCTGGTTGGTTATTATTTTGCTTTCTTCAAATCCATCCACATCACTTCGAGTCTTAAAACTTTGATTAAGAATCGATTTGATGCCTAGCAAATCTTCTAATTCATCTGTGATCCACAAAGGACATAAAACACTGTCAACTTTCGTCTCCAATCCGTAGTTAAGAGGTTCAAAATACCAGTTCCACGAATTCACTGCAGGATCTCTGGAGCAAACTGAATTACAAGCTCTCCAAGACACAGTTGGTTGGTTAATTCCCAAAGCTTTGCATATCATAATATAATCTAAGGTGTAAAGGACAAACGCCGCAACACCCATGTTTTTACAATCTGTAATTGCGGGATCCACAACACAAACTGCAGAGCCGGTGATTTCACCCCGATTTGTCCTTGTTGCCGCAATCTTGAAATCATCAGTTACTCTTTGTGATGCAGCTTGAAAATATTTTGCCTTTTGAGGCTGAATGGCGAAATGATACCCAAGACAAACTATAAATGCCAAGCATACGAGATAGAGAACCTTGGGCCAGCGGTGAGAAACGACGACGCCTCGCAAAGACACAGAAGACACCATAACTTTTTATGTTCATCAGCAATCCACTGTCTGTGCTCCTGAACAATATTAGGTGGGGCTAAATAACATCCTTTCTGTATTCATTACCATTGTATAATTAGCACTTAAGCCCGGTTCACGGAAACGTCGAATTCTTGGTTTTCATGTGACGTCATGAAATTCTGAAATCAAAATTCGCTAGGCCTGCTAAATTTTTGTTGCCACTAGGTGTAAGGCTAACTAAAATATATCTTTTCGCAAATTTTCAGCTCGATAGTACCCTTCGTTTTGAAAACACAGAATCTTGAATATTTGAGTTATCGGCCGTATGTGACATCAAGCTGAGAACCGTGACAAAACTGTGTTGTTTAGAAAAAGCCTCTCCTTTCGATTTTCAGAGGTTTAAACATTTCAGATATAATAAGTGGTGTTTATGTGTAAGTATAATAGCTCATGAGCCAAAAGTAGTTGCTATTATAGCACAAATGAATTCCAGATTGTTTCGCGTGCATCAGAGCGGCCATATTTGTGCCCCTCGGAAGGACACAAATATGGCGTCTCCATACTGGGCTTTGTAAATTTGCGTGAAACGTTTCGGCAAATAACTCACGAACGGGACACCGCACAGGCCTGAGACTTGGAGAATTTTTTTATTTAGTTATCGTCTACATTCTCTAACATTCTAAGCTTCTCTAGCTGAATTGTTTTGAATTTAGTTTTTGATAGCGTGACAGTGAAAACCACCAATAGGCCCTTTGCACGACCCAGTCACATGGTACAAAATAACACCCTGCTGGTGAGCAAGCTACGCGCTGGGACAAAACGCGCTGGGACAAAACAAAGCCACTTCATGCCCCAGAGCGCAGCTTGATCACCAGCAGGCTGTTATTTTGTACCATGTGACTGGTTCGTGCAAAGGGCCTATTTATCATGCTCTGAACATAATTATTAGACTTGGTACATGAAAGTTCGACGTATGAATCAATTCAATAAGTTTGACAGTTTTGTATTTGGATCGACGTGCCGTTCTATTCGACTGGGCTTGTCAGATAGATTGCTACACCGTACGTAGGCAGTGTAGCCTCCTACGCAGACGTTCTTTAGGCTCGTCAGCGAGCCTAAAGAACGTCTGCGTAGGAGGCTATAGGCAGTGAGGTTTGGATGGATTCCATGACCTACCAAGGCAATTTGGACGAAGTTTGACTTCCAAAAGAAATCGCAATCGGTGCAATATTTTGCTGGTAGAAATAGAGGTAGCTTGATAAGAAATAACACGCAAACTACGGTGATAAACATAACGAGCAAACACATTGCTGGAGAAAAAAAATATATATTTTTAACTTGACGTTTCGTATGTTCTATATACATTTTCAGAAGCAACCGTTGGAAATAGAAGTAACAACTAAATTCAAATCTAAGATAAGTAACTAATTAACATGACATTTGAATATCAATAGACGAAAGCATTTGCATATAAAAATGCAAACTAATAAAGATAAAGCTTTTCGCTGCTGACATTTTCATTTAGGGTGGGTTTCAAATCCCTAATTAATATAGTCTCCTTTATCGTAAAATGGGTCTCCGAATGTCCTCCTGCTAGTGTGTCAAAATGGTAGTTGTGACCAGTTGACGTGACGTGGTCAGCAATAGCGGATGCGTTACTAGCTACTTGGTTGTGTTGCATGACGCCAGACATGGCGAATTTGGCTCATGTTCGGTGTAAAACGAACATTAACATCCTATTGTATCACTCTATTGTACAAGATGCAATTGACTCCTTTGTTTGTCGTTTGCTTTTGTCTTATGCATTATGACGTCAGCTGTTACATGGATCATAAACCGCGAATTTCCTGGTATCCCTTTCGGTCAGGAATAGGGAAATTACAGGTTTGCAGCAAATCTCTTGTTTTCCTATATAGAAGAAAGCGAGCATTTTCGGATTTGCTGCAGAAAAAATAGCCATATGCGACGAAAATGCAGAGCTATAGCAATTCAAAAATTATCACTTTGCCATAACAAGAGATTATCACTAATTTCTCCCCCAAATTACTATTTTCAATTGAAACGTTAATGCATTTTTAATTTCCATGATTTTGGTACTTCATTATAAGTATATTATTAGTTTTTCGCCTAGGGCGATTGTTTCCAATCACTTGGTAACCAGGAAATAGTTTGCGACGATAGATAATAACAAGAAAGTCACTCGTGTACAATAAGTAAGTTAATAGAGCTACGTAACGATATTTTGAGTTATTTTTTGCAACGAACCAAATTACCATTAAAACGTAGGAAACCTAAAATTCATAGTTTAAAAAGGATGAAAAACACCAAAAAGGTGATGCTAAACCAAAAAGGAACGAGGATGATTGAGGATGGAGGAGATTGAGACGGATTGCAAATTACGATTTTGAAAACTTTAGGCGAAATTTTTGAAAAAGGCACAAACCGCGAAGTAGCTCCTTTTAAGGCTCCCATTTACTCAGGAAAGAAAAAATGACAAACGCTTGATGTAAGTTGAATTGTAGCTTGAATGGTTTGCTGATTTGTCAGGGATCTTTATTTATTAGGGTTTTATTTATTATTGGCAACGCCAACAAACATCCGACTTTGTTTTATCCGGGTCACTAAAGATAAAAAGTCCTGATGAAGTCTGTATTATCAGACGAAATTATAAAGGTAAGGTAAGTCTGCTGTCGGGCCTAGTGGCCCATCAGGCCGGAGCTTATCCCCGGTTTCAGTAGCATGAAGCGACAGAGAGTATTTCTACTCCCCCCTGGATGGGATGCTAGTCCATCGCAGGGTTACCCCCCAGCAGTAAATTCGCCGGTACCCATTTGTACACCTGGGTGAAGAGAGGCACTGTGAGAGTAAAGTGTCTTGCCCAAGAACACAACGCAGTGCCCCGGCCAGGACTCGAACCCGGACCGTCCGATCCAGAGTCCAGCGCACTAACCATTAGGCCACTGCGCCTCCCAAGATCCTCACAAGATCTGTTGCTGTGCTGTTCACTTATGTAAGCTTCTTGAGTTTTTTGCTCCTGCGTCGTGTGTCAAGAGAACTTCCTCTAAATTGTCTCTTATGATTTCTTCGCTTTAGAAGAAAGAAGAAAACCTCTGGGACTTGGGCAGATTTATCATGTCTAGCATAGATATTTCAAATTCACTCTTCGAGGCAGACTTGTAGGGATTCATGGCAGTTGTATTCAGCAAAACCTGCCTTAGATTTGGCAACGAAGAATACAACTACTGCCAGTTTACTGCAGGCGTGTCTCATATTCAGCGATTGAAGTTCATTATTTTCCGCCAGTTGCTCGGCAACCCGAAACGATGACTAACATTTTACTGTCAATTAAAAGTTAAAATCCCAGTAAATAATTGAATGGACAAAAGGTAATTGGAGCATTCAGTTTTTGCTTATTTTGTGAATGATAACGGTCGCTGTGAGCAACGCAGGCTAGAGATAACTTCGGTGAATCTATTTCTACTACTTAAATCTTTTTTTCTCAAATCGTTGTAAGAACTCTTGCGGAGATTTTGGAAAATGATGGGTTTTCTGGATATAGAAAATAGAAGCTTAAATTTTTAAGCCCAGCTAATAAACCGGGAAGCTACGAAGAATGGAGTCTGGACAACGATACAAAAGTGAGTTTCTTTAGTTTTACTATGCGGGAAGAGAACAATCCTTGTGCTTTTAAAATCTTTTGATCTATCTTGAATGGACAAAATGGAAGAAGAGTCACAAGTTTGCGGACGCGGGCTTCAACATTCACACCTGTACGCCGTATCTACAGTAACAAAACGCGCCCAATGTCAGCACTTCAGTTCAGTTTTCAATGTGGCAACCACGTTTTGAGCCAACTCCTGATTTGCATTTTAAAAATTTGCAACGTTTGGTTAAACGATACAGTCAATTAAGTGTAAACTTTACCAAGGGCGGTAAATTTGATTATGTCTGTGCATGTTGATTATGTCTGTTAGAGTTGGGTTTAACAAAAAACCAGTGTGTGGTCCATTAAAATAAGTTGAAATTTATCTCGATTTATTCAATTGTCGGGCAAGGAATTTAACTGAAAATTTGATCGCGTTTGGTTATATCAAATAACATTTGAATTTAACTTGATAAATGTAAAAAGGCAAATGCCTAGTTTATTTTAAACTGTCGTGGTGTTACTGTTTAAATGATGATTTTAAAATTGTTCTTTGTCTTGTTGGCCCTTGTTTTGTGCTGTAGCCTGTTGAGCTCTGTTCATAGTCGACCTTTCGGTAAGTTGAAGATTAGCTCGTGGTAATTTGTAATAGATAATAACTGCACGGAGTCTTTGATCAGTTATTTTCAGGTAAGCTAAATTTATAAACAGTACATGACGAGTTGACATCGCCATGGCGAGTACATGAGTTTAATTGTTACGCATGTCTTTCAACGTTAGTTCGAGAATGCGGCACAAACTAAAATTACGGTCGATATTTAGAAGTTAACTAATACAGAAGGAATTTCTTAAGTAGCTCGGAGAGGCCTTTGATAAGTCAGGGTCCTCTCTCTAGTATAATTTAATTTATACGTCATTTATTTATATGCTTGTCGTAAAAATGAGAAAAAACCGATACATAAACTCATACTGAAATGGCTCCAACCCTGAAAAGAAACTTAACGACCAAAAGAAATATCTGGTCGACCAAAAACCCAGTCGGTATTCACTCTAGAGTATACGCGAAAAAGCTCTTAAGTAAGCAAACGCGCTCGAACGCGCGCGCACAAAGTGGCGCACACAGACCCACGCGCGGTCCCCACGTAGACACTGAGATTTACGAAGTCGCAAAACGGTGCAAGAAAACACACAAAATTTTGGGGTACCGAGAAAGCTTCCTTGCTTCTAGCTCCACTCTGCGTCCGTTCAGTTCACTAGTGGGCGTCATTTTCTATCGCTTTGTGTTTGAACAGTTCTTCCCACTGCCACAACTAAAATGTGTACGAATCATGGTACACAGGTCGATATCCGCCGCTATGCAGTGGAGCCCAGGCTCACTTTCTTTACAGCCTGTAAAAATTCTCAATCACATCAGTTTCGTATTTAGCTAAAGTTCTTTCCAAAAGTCACCTAACTAATTAAAAGACACAAAAACTGTTCGCGCAGTGCCGTTGGTGTCTCCTCGCGCTGCACGCGTGGCTCCTAAATATAAAACACGTGTAAAACCGGGAACGTTTGAGCTTCCGCGTTAAAATCAAATCATATTAAATGGTTAACGCGAGGCGGCGTCATTTTTAGTTATGAATCGATCCAATCCAGAAAGAACAAAAAACATTTGAAAAAAAAATCGTTATTTTACCGTGACACATTACTAAACGCTGCACGGAATATTTAGCACATCTTTGCTTTTGTTATGTAAACTATAATCAATTATACCCGCTGTGAAATAGCCTAGGCGACAATGTATTGAATTGTGGAATACGCACTTGACAATGGCTGATCAAAAGCAATGCAGGGTTTTTTAGTTCAAACTTTAGGAAAGTAACTTAATTTTTTTTTGCATTACATGTCTGTCAGCTATCTTGATTGACAAACACGCCCGCTTGGCAGAATGACAACCAATGAACCGTAATCCGCTGGAGGTAAATTTTGAATGTTTAAACTGAACACACAAGTTCATTTTCAACGAAGCTTGGTGCTGTTAGCATTGTTGTCGACGAATATGATTGTAAAAACGGTTTTGCTCCTATGCTGTGGATTAGCCTTAGTTCAGGGTCGGCCATTTGGTAAGCTACCCGTTATTCGACTGTTTTTCTGGCAAATTTAATAAGGCTGAAGTTTTAATATTGCATATAGTGGAACATCGTTATGATTTCGTGAAGGAAGTCAGTAAATAACGAAATTAACTGCGCCATAGTTTCATTAAATGCTGTTCATTGTCATTCACAAACCCACCTCCAATGTTTATTCCAGATGAAGTCATACTGTACACACAAAAGAAAAATTTTCACATACTCTCTTGCCAATCGTTATTTATAACAACTCCGCACCCCACATTATTGAATTTTCAGTAGAATTTTAATCTTGAGTCGAGACAGTGGTTTCGTTCCGGTCATTGGTCTCGACAGAGCTGACAGAAGGCTAATACAGTTAACATCATTTTTTACGCGTGGCTGGAAAAAAGCATAAATACTGGTCACAATCTAACCCAGAAAACGCGGAAAAGTTTTCAAGACGATATAAAAATTCATTTGAACCGCTATTATGTTGAATGTCTGCGGTTTTCAGGGAAAGAATTTGCACTATGACAGGAACAGCATATGATTCCTGGTATCCTGTGGTATCCCGGGTCAGGTATTGACTTCATTTCGTGTTTTTAAAACGACTTTTTTTATTGCAGACGTTGTTTGGCAGAATGAAAGGGACGACCTTATTGACTGGCTGCTTGAAGAGAAAATAAGAAGTAATGGTTAATTAATTGTAATAATTAAAATTAACATTTATTTTAATAGAAAGGCCAAACCCTCTTATCGCCCACTGACTTTCTAAACGAATTGTTTCGTGGGTAAGCGGTCAAGTGAAAGATTATGATCATTTTTAAAAGTCGCAAAAAAAAAGTAAGAAAGATAAAACAGTTCAGAAAGCAATTAGGTATATTGCCGAAAGACACAAAACAGTGAAGCAACGTATTAGATCATGCAGCACAGAAAACAGGTGAATAGAGGGGGTAAGTTTCTAAAGAAACTGTGGTGCTGCGTCGGTGGGAAGTATAACAATATCATTTGGTTTTATCAACTGGGTTGATAATGTCAATTGGCCACCGTAAAGAGATTCAAGTGCTGACGTTTCGAGCGTTAGCCCTTCGTCGATTCGCTCCGACGAAGGGCTAACGCTCGAAACGTCAGCACTTGAATCTCTTTACGGTGGCCAATTGACATTATCAACCCAGTTGATAAAACCAAATTATATTAGCACAGAAAACAGCCGCCCCCACGCCGTCCTCTCCGAATCCTCGATCGAATTGGAATTTGGAAATGTTGGTTTTTGTGGAGGGACGAAAACCCGGAGAACCCGGAGAAAACCCCTCAGAGCGAGGAGAGAACAAACAAGAAACTCAACCCACATATGACGCCGGGTCCGAGAATCGAGCCGGGGAGACATTGGTGGCAGGCGAGCGTTCTCATCACTGCGGCATCCCTTCTCCCCTTGACGTCACGATTTATCAAGGCGTTCAACTTCAGCAAGGGAATCCATGATCCATCGATGGCATAATTTTAGTCCAAACTTGCTAACATACGATGTTTATCGCAAAATTTGTAAGCAAAAGTATGAACGTTGAAATTGAGAGGTGTAAAAAAATAAAATAATCCACCTTAAGTAAAAATCTTAAGCTTAAATATTCTGGGGTTTTCTTAAAAATCACCAAACTGTTCACATTTTCAGCCAGTCTCACGTTTTCCCGCGGTGTTGTCAGCGCAACTAGTGTCCAGGTTCCAAGTCGCACTCCATGGTCTTGTGCATGTTTCGCACATTCTGTTCGCCATTTTCACTTCAATTTCTAGACGACCGTTTTCGTTTTTATCTTTCAGATAACGAGGAAAGAAATGGCAATGTACATGGTCACATTGTCAGCGTGAATGAGGCCCACGAACAAAGTCGCAGGGGAGACTTGGGCCAGATTCCAATTGAAGAAGAGATCACGGCTGTCAATGAAGGTAAACCGCGGCCGCTGAGCAAACGAACCAATACCTACCAACTGCGCATGCCTTGTAGGGTCGATTACGCCGAGCCCTGGCGCACTTCTCCAATTTTTTCGCGACGAAAGACGGGAAAAGGAAGAAGACTAAATGGAGACTATATTTGTCGCTCATTCATTTTCTAACCAATGGCTTTTTCCCATTAAGGACAAATGTAGTAGGTAATAGGACATTTCCGAGTTCTCTTTTGCCTCAGTGTCAAAACGAGGCCACGTGTTAAATTATTCATATGCAAATGTGATTTACCTGTAGTTTCGCACTTAGACTCGTTTTGAAACAGAGGGAAAAGGGAACTCAGAAATGGGTTATTGAAAACGTACCATCGACACCCCTACATGTTTACCGTGCAAGGAAGCAATTCGCCCCTTCCTTCCCTCCCTCAACCCGTCTCTCTTCCCTCTACCCTCTCTCTCCATCTCCTTCCTCTCTTCTTTCTCTCTCCTGGTCGAAGCGAACAATCATCATCGTAAATTTTTAAATCCATTTCAGATCCTAACAATCGCCCTGGATGTGAACTGTTCGAGGGAGACTTGTGCCTAGACCCTGAGGACCAGGCAGTTGTGAGTCACGTGATACACGAAGAGGACTTGAAGAGAAATATAATACGAAACAGGAAAAAGCTCTGGCCACGAAAAACCGTTTACTATTCTGTGGATTCGAATTTAAGTGAGTTCAGTTCGAATCTCGCTGAATAGTGCTGATGTAAAATGTAATATTTACCAAAATGAGATGGGAAAATGAACGAGGTTGTCAGCCTTGTTCATTTTGAACCTTGTTTCCAGGGTCCTCTCATTCCAAGGGGACGGGCAAGATAGCACCCTTGAAACGAGATTGAAACTGGACATAGCGATAGTGTTCCAGATAAGTTGCCTTTAGGGGCTTAGTTCACAATTTACAACGAGTATACCCATCGCTTTGGGAGTATCCCCTGGTCTTCACGGGAGAAGCAATTCCTATAGTCTTTTTACATTGGCTTTCAGTTAGCTCAGATGCCGGAGCCAATAGGCTTGTAATCCTTACTTAACGTAACCACAATATGAACAGAACATTTACGACTATTGCAGAACATTTACGACCAAAAATCGATGATGCAGTCAGTAGGATCAGCGACAAGACGTGCCTGACTTTCAGAGAAGTTAGTTCGTCATACGAAGAAGATCATATCGAGATGCACAAAGGAAATGGGTTAGAAAAAATACGGAATAAACAGTGATTTTAACTTTGTTGAGTAATTATTTCCCAAGATCTCAGATCTAGTCGTTCACGAGTGCTGTCACTCTGTTCACGCCAAGAACGGACACACAAGTGTTCATATCAGAGGGGTTTGTGTGATGAAACATGTTTTGGAAAGAGCAAAAATAAACGAAAAACGCATAATGGATTGAGTTAGATCAGATGGGCCAATAGGCTTGTAACCTTGTAACCTTCACGTAAAAAAACTGACAGAGTCTCTCAGCGATAGCGGGGGTGGTCCAGTTATATACTCACTTGTTGAATTATTAACCGGCCAAGAGCCACATCCGCGGAAAAGGTGACTTAAGTTGACTTAACCTTCACGTAAAAAAACTGACAGAGTCTCTCAGCGATAGCGGGGGTGGTCCAGTTATATACTCACTTGTTGAATTATTAACCGGCCAAGAGCCACATCCGCGGAAAAGGTGACTTAAGTTGCGCCCCATGATTGTTCAGACTCGCTTATATTGCCAAATGCCTTTTTAGGTGCTGGTCAAAGATGGGTCGGACTGGTGGCGCTCAATTGCTCTCCCTTGGGAGTGGGTGTGAGTACGAGGGTGTTATCATGCACGAGCTCATGCACTCCATCGGTAAGTACAATTTTTGGCCGTGGGTACCCAGCAAGCTATAAAGATGAATTTTAATCCAAGTAAACTCTTTTTGGGCCAGTGTATCACGCTGCATCCTACGACTTAAGGTTCGCTCTGTCTAAACGAGGACAAGACTAGAACTGAGTTTAGACCGATGCTGACCTACGTGGCTGGCTCATAAAATAACATAACAATGCGCCCTAGATTTAACTCTGCCACTCCACTCTAACGTTTTGCGGGATCCATACTTTCAAGAGATAATGGACATTTTACTGTTCACTATACTAATTGACAAGCCTGAGTTTTCTATGCGCGAGTAATCAACAGCAAAATGGCTGCACCGCACAAGCTTCATTGCAAGGTATTTTTAAGCCAAAAATCATAACTTTTCCTTTGCGATCGGATTTCCGCTCACGTAGCTTGCCTCCGGTTCGCTGCTTGTGTGAATTTGTAAACCAGCGAGCTTCCTGGCAGGCTAGACGCATGTGTTTTAGCGGTGACTTACCGTTGGCAATTATTTACCCATGTTTCGCAAAACAGGGATCTGGCACGAGCAGAGCAGAATGGACAGAGATATGTACGTGGAAATTTTATGGCACAACATCAAACCAGGTAACCATGGTAACATCGATCAGTTGCTGTAAGATATTCTGAGTCATTTTTGCGACGAAACAAATTACCCTAAAATGAAGGAAGCCTCAAAATAAATAATTTAGTAAGAAGGCAAAACATCCAAGAGGTGATGCTAAACCAGAAAGGAATAGATTGAAATGGATTAGATAGGGCGGAAAAATGAAATACGACCTCCCGTAATAAGGATGCCAATGGATATATAAGCTCAATATTTTGTATACAAGCCCTTTAAGGGATAAAGAACGAAATGTCAAATGGGACCAAAATTTGGTGAATGCAAACCTTGAGATATAAGGCCCTGTACTTTGGGAGAGGTGAGATTTTGATCAGCAAATAACACATCGTTTCCTCAAATATCCTGAGTAAGTTTACTAAAGATGAAAAAAATTTTGAACTACGTTTTGACCTATGTTAACACAAATATAACCCTTTCAATTTTGATGTAAAATAGCAAGTTCAGCGTAAAAAATATGAAAAAGGTGCTTCGGCGTTTTTCCGTCCTGTCAATGGATTACAAATGATGAATTATTTAGAATATTTATATAAGCTTAATGTTCACAAGGTACAAACTATGATGTATGTAATGAACTACCGCAGATTTCACCAGTTGATAACACTATAATATGTTGATATACTTTTCTTTTTGAAGGTAAAACACAAAACTTCCTTAAATACGAACACGGCAAACTGGACACGTTAAACCTGCCGTACGATTATGATTCCATCATGCATTACGACAGATATCTGTATTCAGTTGGTAATAACAAACCCACAATTATCGCCCGAGGACAAATGTGGAGGAAACTCGGAGGGCAGTTGAGGGGCACTTTGACCAGTAATGATATCAAGGAAATCAAGGCATTATATAACTGTTAAAGGTAACTATAAAAATATTTCATTCTGATATCTATATTAGCCTTTTCTTCGCGTGCACACTATCTGAGAGCCTGGGACAGGCTATATCTATGTTAACGACAGAATTCCATTCACCCTCACATTTCACCCTCACAACCACGCAGTTAAATCCATCATTCTCAAAAACTTTAAATTACTTCAACATGATCCCGACACTGGTAGAATCTTTTCGCAACCTCCATTAATTTCATTTAAACGCGACAAAAACATAGGTAACTTTTTAGTCAGAAGTGCATTCCAAACTAGTTATCAACCCGGAACTTTTAAATGCGCTCGCGCACGATGCAAAACATGCCCTTTCATTCACAACGTTGACAAAATATCGGGACCCAAGCGATCTATCAAAATCACTGATCATTTCACCTGTACCTCAGCCAATGCAATCTACTGTATAACTTGCACTCTTTGCAAAAAATTATACATTGGCGAAACAGGGAGACGACTTGGCGACCGATTCCGAGAACACCTTCGTGACGTAAAGAAAGACGACAAAAATGCATCGAAACCGGTCGCGAGACACTTCAATCTCCCAAATCATTCTAAGCAACATATGGCAGTCTGCGGCCTTTCCCTTCACCAAGGAAACACGGAAAGCCGTAAAACTCTAGAACAAAAATTTATTTTTCAAATCGGCACTCTTAATCCTCACGGTATCAACGAACACTTTTGATTCAACTAATTTATTCCGAAGTTTTCACGTTACTAGGCACCAGCCAATAGCGAAGCTCCATCTTTCTGTATATAAAAACACACGACGCACAATTCCTTGATTCGCTCCGACGAAGGGCTAACGCTCGAAACGTCAGCTCTTGAATCTCTTTACGGTGGCCAATTGACATTATCAACCCAGTTGATAAAACCAAATTATATTGTTATACTTCCCACCGACGCAGCACCACAGTTTCTTTAGAAACTTACCCCCTCTATATCTATGTAGGATACCATGTCGGCCGCAATTGGTTTTTCGCGCGGTTTCTGAAATGGGGGGGAAAATCGGAACCTAGAGAAATCCAACCGAGAAATTTACCGAAATTTATCCGGACCATATTGGTGGAAATTGCTGCCTCATAGTGGTTTGTTGATTTTGTACGTTCTTTGTTAGGCCGATAAAAAAACTCGTTTAACCTTTAATCTTGTTTGATTTTAACTTTGCTTTCTGCATTCGTTGCAGTTTAACAGGTGGAGATAACTTTTACACAGAAGTGTCTGCTCAAGAAGTTAATGAAATTTAGCGAAGACTTTACCTGTTCCAGCATGAAAACCAGTTGAATTAACGTCGAAAATAAGTAACTTCATGTCTGAGAAAATTATTCTCCTGTACGACATTAACAATGATGCGAGCATGTAGAAATGGTTAGTGTGGTTTACGCTAGGTTTATTTAAAACAACTGTTGTGTTAGGTTAGTGAAAATTCACAAACAGCAGCACTTAATGATATTTAAGAATTAAAGAAAACACTCAAATGTAATAATTAAATTCCACCAATAATTTGTAGCAAATTAAAACTCAAATGAGCTAATAATTAAAAGCAAAATTTTCCTTGCCTGATACTAAGTGACTTTTAGCTCTAACATAATTGAAATGCTACTTATAGAACAGAATTACGTATAAAGAGGTTTTCAATTGCTCAATGGCTTTATCATACTGTGCTCAGTGATTGGTTTTAAAAATCTCCCGCCACTTTTTCACCCAAGCACGCTTTGTGCAATTACTTCACGTTTTGATTGGATCGCTCAGGATTGTCTCCGTGCTCTGTGATTGGTCAAAGTAAATACTTTGGATTTCGATTTATAAATAAACCCATGGTTAGTCAGCAAGCAGTCTCGCACTTTTTATAATTTCACATCATCGTTTTAAAAATGTGCGGTTTACACCGTTTACTCGAACACAGGAAAGCGGTGTTTTCAAAAATTTCAACTCTGGTGAGAGTAGTTTTGAAAAGTTGCGATCTTGGTCACCGTTCTTACCGGATAGGTGTGGATGGAAGCTGATCCGCAAAAAGTAGTTGCATTTTCCAACTAAAACTGGTAGTTATGGACGGGGTGTAATCTCAAATGCAAGTAGGTTACAGGAAATCTAACGGACCAACACCGCGCACTTCACTTCTCATGCGTTTTACTATGGGGTGAGGGGCGAGGGGGGTTTATGAACTTATCACTTCTCGTACCTTTAACTCCATGTTACGGCCCCTGGGAGACTCCGTATGAAAGGGATGGGAAGGCTTGTTGTCTATCAGCCTCGTTCCCAAGGTCGGGAAGTTGGGAGACCCTGCGGGCAACGAGGTTGGTCGTCGACTTGGGTATCACTTAAGGTTTGTAGGATGGAACGGCAAAATTTTTGGGTGTCGTTTAGAGTGAACTGTCAAGAAATTAAGACGCAGTCATTCTGTGTTTCGATCATGTTGTCTGGACGTATCTGTCATGACAAACGGTATCCATTGAAAGCAAAAAAGATCTTTACCCACGCCCAGATAAAAGGGTTCAATTCAAATTTTGCGACATTCTTTCCTTTTCCTGTCATATGGGGTCTTCTCCGGGATATAGGTATCCCAAATGGGAGGGAGCCCCCTCCCAATTCCCAAGGCATTTAGATTAATTTCACGGATTAAAAATAAAAATAACTGGTTTGAAACGTTTGCTTTATTATACAAACTCTCTCTAGTTTCTTAACATCATATAATTCAAAATTAATCTTTGGAAATTCTCACTATTTTTTCTTGATATTTTATTCCCGCATCTCTTGGCGATTCACGATCGTCTTAGTTACTCCTTATAACGGAAATTTTATAAATAACAAAATCCACGGTTAAAACAATTTGTTAAAAAAATTCAGCAACGAAGAGAACATCAATGCTTGGTTTCTATTCCAATAGAATCGTTAAAGAAATAGCTGACTTGTTCAAAAACTAAGGTGATCGCAGTGGGAAGTTTACTTGTAGCTATTGTGTGATTCCACGCGAGTGATTTTAGATAACACACACACACGAATCTGTCGCGCGTGTTTTCACGCGCGCGCGCTGAACTCTGTTGAAAGGATTCGTTCTAGAATTCGTCATGGTACATCATTTTCGGGCCGCTGAATTCATCGTGAGAAATGGATCCATCTTCATCAGTGTCCTCATGATCAAAGATGTTCGCTACAACTGTCTTGTGGTGCTTTCTCCATTTCTTGTCGTACGTGGGCATGCCTTGAGCGTGGGCTTGCGTTTTCATGTATTCTGACACTTCTTTCTTGGAGAGCTTCTTGTCGCCATTGGTATCGATGAGTGAGAACATGTCGGCCTGTGGGGGAGGCTGGCGAATATCGAACATTTCCAGCTCGTAAGTGAGGGAAGTATTTCCTAGAAGAAAATATGGCGCATGATCGGTTAAACTGCTTTTAGAAACAAATCGGTAATCATTAAAGATCTTTGAAGGTCATTGTTTGTTCCTGCAGTCGTTTAAATTCTCTTCAAACCCCCTCCCCGCCCTATGAGAGAGGCCCTGAGGATCTTGGCAAGCGAGGAAGTTTCGAAACTGACAGCTTCAGACAAAAAGTCTCCGTCGCTCGGGTCATGCGCAAAATTTGGCAAGATCTAGTTAATGAATAGTTACAGAAGTCAGGAAGCATTCCCGCACGGGCCGGGTACATCAAAGCCATTGACCGTCTTGCATGTAACTCCGATGCAATTTGTCTCAACTACGTATCACTAAAAGAAATGTTAGGAAACTAGTAAGCGAATTTTTCTTTCGACATCAGAGATTTTAGGACCAAAGGCGTCCAACAACTATATTGAAATAACTTTAAACTCATTCCCCTCTTAAATTGGAGAACAAAAACTGTTTTGTCTGTCATGTCATATCAATTATTTACCGAACAGGTTATAACAAACCAGTGAAAACACGCTTCGTGTTGTAAAACTCGCTTAATTAATAATTTGTTTACAAAGAAACAAAAAGATCTCCCAGATGTAGGTTAAAACTGCTCCTCGTAACGAGAAACAATATAGAAAATACCACATTACCGCACTTGCGAAATATTACGGAAGAGCACAATTTATTGCTGGTGTGTACCAAAAAAATCGACTAAAAAAGCCATGAAGATAATCTTGATTGAATAGTTCAGTCCGACCACATTTTTGAAAGGCCGTTAATGTTTTCATTGAAGTTCAAGTTGAAAGGCATTTGAAAATTCGTTTAAAAGCTAAACCAAAATATCAGTCAGTAAAGTACAGAAAACGCCGCAAGCCAGGATAGTAAATATCAAAATTGGTGGCATAACAATTAATAAAAAAATCAAAACAATATCACAACATTCTTACAAGACTAATTAGTTTATATGAAGAATTTAAACCAAGAAAATTTAACAACAAAAGTTTCCTTCGATCCGTGGCAGTGGATAGGATTAATAAACAGTTTCCTACCTGGAATTTCTCCTGCTCCTCGTTTTCCATAGCCAAGTGACGGTGGGATGACAATTTCTCGTTTCTGTCCTTTGCACATGTTCAAGACTCCACGCTCAAACCCTTTGATAACCGTCCCAGTTCCGAGCATGAATTCAAACGGCATATATCCCTTATGGGGATCAATTGTAGTATCGAACAGCGTACCATCTTCCAACCATCCTTTATAATGAATCACAACCAGATCACCAGACTTCGATTTGTTCTCACAGTCCTTCGGAGTGTAAAGATCGTGAATTTCTATCTTAGCGTTTGGGTCGACTTCTTCTTCTTCTTCTTCTTCTTCTTCATCTTCGTGTTCGTCGTCTTCATCTTCTTCATCTTCTTCGTGATCGTGCTCGTCATCATCTATCATATCATCATGCTCTTTGCTTTTCTTTTTGCTTACATGATCTTTCTCATCGGATTCGTCCTTCGTTTTCGTGTCATGTTCAACTGTCTTGTGTTTAGCCGAGTCATCTTTTCCCTCGTGGACCACTTCAACTCTCGCATCATCATCATCCTCTTTCGCAGCGTGTCTTTTCATCATCAGCTTCGCGCCTGGCTCCCCAGCGTCCTTGTCGGAATTTGGATTTTTTGTTGCAAGACATAACGCCGCAAAACACAAAAATAAAACAACGCTAAGAGTTCTGTCCATGGTTGCGGAGTTGTGGTAAATGAACAATGACGAGCTAGCGGTGGGATGCGACCTGTTGATATCCCGCACGCCTTGGTAACATGCAGGTGGTACGTTCATATCTACAGGTTGATACAGCTGATTACTGAGGGATAAACACTAAAAACGGAAAAAAAAGTGAAAAAATTGCAACCATTGCGCCACAAAACGTAGCGTGTTGAAAGGAGAAAAATTTCCGCATGTTGGCGACATTATCCCTGTAAAATGCTGTTTTCTTGTGCATTAGTTAATTTAACGAGACATCAAGTTTTCTTTGCGGGTATCAAAATCAAATCATAGGTGGGTGACTCATAGCTTGTTTCGACTCATTTAACTCAAAGACACGTAGGTTAACCATCGTTTTATTGCACTGAACGGTTCCAGCAAAGATTGTTTATTGTTTATTTCACAGCAAGCAAAATATTACGTCTGGAAAATGTTGACCATAAAAAACAAGAGCCTAATTAAGTACAAACAAACGCAAAAACAAAAGATTTACTGATGGAAATTTCATTTCCAACGACGAGGACACACCTTAAAGCAAATTACCTTGAAAAAAATGTTAACGTGCAATATTAAAATTAGCCCGATTTATACTAGAGACTTCCGTGATTTTTCGTTGTGATTTGTTGTGTCTCTGCTCCTATGATCAATGTCATTTTTCACTTAACACAACAAAAGAGGTTAAACGAATCGAAGGGATGGGATGGTACGTCAGTTATTGATCCAAACATACCCTTTTCTGCGGTTATCCTGTGGTTTACGTCTCTGCCTTCACCATTCATGTTTGTCCGGTATGATTACACAGCTGTCCTACTTTCAATTTCCTTGAAACCAAAATATGTCCATTTTGCGAATTTATTTAAAATGGGTTACAGCTTTCTCAGTGGGTACAGCTTTCAACGTGTGGAATTTGAATTCTTCCAAAGCAGGGACATGTTGCAAGTAGAATGATCTTCGGTATTTGTGGAGACGGGGAGAAATCAAATATTCCAACTGCCTTATAAATCCACTTTTTTTCTGTACTACTAGTTCTCTTCTGGTTCTCTTTCTCGTGCTACTGGTTCTCTGTCGCCATTAGCCAATCCACTCACCCAACAGCAGGGGATACCTAGGACCACTTGCGTACGAAATAATTAGCTCTTTAAAGAATGCACCTGATATGAGAACATTAAATAAGAAAAGAAGATTAATAAGTTGGGTACTTGTCAAAAATTAAGGATGGTATTGGAAAATGGGGAAAGTAAGGCAGGTTTTGAGCCCCAGAAGAGCAAGGCAGGCAGTGAGAAAAAAATGCTATTTTACTTTATCGCACTAGTGTAAAAATTGTATTGGAGGTATTATTTGCGCAGGGGTGGGGAGGTGTTATGGCATTTTAGGTTCAAGGGGAGGGTTGGGAAAGTTCATTCCCTTTACTAGTTAGTTCCTGAGTTGCATTTATCACTGGTAAGCATTTTAGAGTCCTGATTTCTATAAAACAGCTTCTGCAAGCCTATGCAAGCCTATGATTTTAAACATAATTTAAAAATTACACGACATATGCAAATACCTTTAGTAGATATTCTGTGTGTAGCAATGGTAGATAAAACTGCTGAACTGTTTATCCTGACTTCTGAATCACTAAAGCTGAGCTGCAAAGTCAATGCAAAACAGAGAAAAAATTTCGAAAGCACTTAATCAAAAACTGAAAGGACCCTAGTTAGCCGCGGCCATTTTTGATGCCCTCACATTATTGATATGGCATGGTGAAGCGAAATCTTATTGCATCACTGTAAGTTGTGTTTCTGGAAGTCTGTTTAATTACCTTTAGCAGGTTTTGCAGCAATCTCTTTCATTTTCACATGCTCTGCATAAAAAATAAAAGCGTGGCTGACTAGGGCCCTGAGCTATTGTAATTATTAAATGAAACATTTGGGACAACTGGGTCAATTTAATGATTTAAATGGTGAGACAATTTTTTGTGACACCTAAATTTTGTGAATTTGAACAATTGATTCGACATTTATCTTTTTCTCACAACATCAATTCCTACCTTTCCTACTCCAATATCAATGATTCCATCTCTGTCGCACTTGTATGGATGACCCTGTTTGTATGTTTGTATGGCAGCGGCAATGTCATCAGATGCCGTACCTTGATCACAAAAATCACATGAAACATTACAACTTTGCAATCACCAAACTGATGCACACTCTGATTGGTTGTGCAGTCTTTGCATCAAGTTTTGCAAACATGGCTAATGAAAACGACTCTTTGCTGTTGAACACAGGCTGATGCAAATGCTCAAATCTATTTTAAGCAAAATTCTGCTTTGCCATTTTAATGTTATCTCCCTCCCTGTTATCTCTCAGTTAACTCAGGATTGTAAGGGAAAGTGGCGACTTTGTGTTATCTGATCACCTGTAAAAAGTGGAGATGAATTGGCCTCACCCCAACGAAATTGTTAACAATGTCACTCAGGAAGCACTAGTATGGAACCCTGAGGGTGAGAGGTTAAGGGGGTAATGTCCAAGGAACAAATGAAAAGGGGTAAAGAGGCTGAAACAAGGAGTTATGAACACACCTGGATCATACAAGGGAGGCGGCCTACAACAGAAGCAGGTGAAGACCTGAAGTCTTCAATGACCTTTGTTCCACCGGGGGCTAATGTCCTGAGTGAGCTAATGATCTGTCAAGCTCTTCTTTGTGCGCAAATGATGGCCCCAATTTTTCTTTAGTGGTTGTAAATTACCTCTTCGAGTTGTAGGAATCTTTTCTCTGAGTACTTGTTGTAATGGCTTCATTTTGTCCAGAAATTCCAAAGTGCAGAGACATTGATCAAAGTCAGTCACCTCTCCAGCAGCGACCTAAAGTTAAGAAATAACAAGCAAATATCAAGCTAAAAACTAACAAAAGCCAAGAATGTTATTTTTGTCTCAATGACTTGAACTTTATCAGATCAAATGTGTAGCATGCAGAAATTTCAATAAAAGACTGTTCCTTGTTGCTTTTGAAAAATTTGAGCTTGTTATCGCTTCTTCTTATGCCATGTTTTGCACATTTTTCTTTTTTTGGCTTAGTATCACCTCTTTGATGTTTTTCTTCCTTTGTAAACAATTATTTTGTGGTTTCTTACATGTGAAAGATAATCTGGTTTGTCCAAAAAATGATCCAAAATATTGTGACATAGCTCCTTTAAAAAAGCTTTCACTCTGAGTTCTGCAAACATCTTCTAATTGTACCAGAGCAGAAAAAAACATCTTTTAATTGTACCAGAACAGAAAAACACATTTTCCAATTGAATTAACTGGTTATGTTTCAATCACTAATTTAACAAAAATGGCGTCATTGAAATAACATTACTTTTGTCTTCTTTCTTGCGCCATTTATTTATGTAAATGCATGAAGCATAAGTGAATTAAACAGGATGTACCTGCTTTATAAGTTCCTCTCCACCTACAATATTCCCACCAGCATTTCTAGCCACATCAGCAGCTTCATCCTGAAAAATGGAAGGTTTCAAACAGTCCTTCTTATCTATTTATCAATGTGCATCACATTTGATCTTAGAGTTGTCACCTTTTTCTTTAATAATTTTACAGAGAAAGGACAAAACTGCTCTGGGGAGAGGGTAAAACTGTTATACATACATGGGAAGGGATGGGAATACATTGATGCTTCCCTTCTACTTCACTTGCCACGTTTTTCACAATGGTGTCTCTCATTGAGTGTGACTGAGCTGATTATTTCAGTGCAAATATAGGACGAGGCTCTTATGTAACCAGCCAGCCTGTTTCTTCTCGTATTATAATATGTACTTCATCTCATAGCACACTATGAAAGGATATTTTACAGCTTCTTACCTTGGCAAAAACAAGAACCTTTCTTTCCACTCCATATGGCTTTGGAAGCACCAATAGGCCATGAAAAGGATTGATTTTGTTGTTCTGCAAATTATAAATATCAGAAAATGCTCTGTATAAATGAAATAGTATGTACAGTACAGCTATGCTCCACGTAAAATTTAATGATATTCATGTGCTGGAATACTCTACCATAAACGTGAGAGTGAGTTTAGGGAAACCTCTGAAGAATCCAGAGAGAGAATAATTACAGCTTTCATGCGAACTACAGTAAAGACTCATGACATTGACCACAAAGGGACAGGGGGGTGAGTCCATGTTATCTATGGTCATGACTGGGTGGCCTGTCCACATTTGGGACAAGTGGATCTGGGGGCACTTAATTTTATTGACTAGAATCTAACAAAAGGAGTCCAATCAAATCATGTGTTCCCAGAGCCACAGGTCTAGCTGGCTAAGAGGCACAAGTGGTTCTGGGACAAGAAGTAGAAGCAACCATAAATCATAGAGGCTGAGATTATAATATACCAATTCTCCTTTTTTTTCCTGACATTTACTGTTGGAGTTAGCTCGTCTGTAAGGGGGGGGGGGGGGGGGGGTGTTGTAGATAGAAAATGGACTGGCCCTATAAATTTCCTACACAAGACAGATTTTCATATGACACTATCCATCAGTATAGAATCTTCCTACGAGTTACTTACCCCTTTTTCTCCCATATCGACCCTGATGTGGAGCTCTACAACCTGATCAATAATCCCGCTCAAAGAAATATTGTATGCACGCAGAGCACTCATGGCTTCAGTGAAACTGTACTTTGGGGGAGCTCTGTCACTCAGTAAAAATACATTATTGTCTTGGAGCTTGAGACTTTCGTATGGGGCCAGCTTTCTTTTTCTTCTGTGCCTTTTTGCCGCAAAACCCCGGGAAAGGAGTAAAATATGACTCGATTTTAACGTGAACCTGCGCTCTATAAAACCTATCGCCGCCGCCATTTTGAATTTAGTGGAATGACCGCTGACTACATGGGGGGCTCGGTTGTATAATCAATCGAAGCTTCGAGCTGTGTTGTCTGAAAAGAAATGGTGTGAAATTGACGGGGGCTGTATGGCGAAGGTATTCACTTATAGCCGATTGCCAGAGCATCAAGTAGCAGTGTATTACGATGGAAGCGATAAGACAGGTGCCTACATTTTAAACGACTTGTCGATTCGAAAGCGACAAACAGTTCTTATTTCCAAGCTTAATTTTAAATTATTATCGCCTTAATTCTAACTTTGTGTTTTTCAGGCAAACCATCAGAGTGGAATATAGTGGAATGTTTAGTTTCATTATTGTCTTCAGTTCTTCTCCTTTTCACTTTTCCGATCTCACTGTTCTTCTGTCTAAAGGTAAGCTTCGATCGGTGACAGGAATTGCGCACAAAAATGAGAGAAATCGTATCATTGTTGAATCAGTAAAAAAGAGGAGACTGCCTTTCAAAGGTCATGTCGTGATATGGCAACCCAACGCTGCAATCTTTCGATTGCTAGAATAGATTTAAATGCGCTTGACCTTCAGCGAAGGGAAGCCGTTTTCTATCTGTCAAACAACTGTTATTTATATCTAGCAAAACATGCCTGCTTGTACTTGTGGTACCCATCACAGCTGCTGTGCATGGTACTGAGCATGCTCAAAACGCTCTGATTAAACCAAGAGTCGAAGACTGTCTGTTGCCTTCAGTGCATTCTTTATCAATTAAATCTCACTTAATGAAAAGAACAATGATTTGTTATTGTTATTTTGTGGCATGAACTCCCCCCCCACACCCACGCTTTCCTTAAAAAATGTTGACCAAAAATTTGAAACTCTGGGTATAGATAATTTCCTGCAACTGCACATATTTACTTATAAAAAATTTATTTGTACCTATTCAGGTGATAAAGGATTATGAAAGAGCTGTCATCTTTAGACTAGGAAAACTGTTGCCTCCAAAGGGACCAGGTCAATTGTTATTTATTATATATTTTTTTAGTAAGAAGTAACACATAAGGAAATCAATTCGCCTTTAAAAGTTATCTTTATTTTGTAGTTATCTTTTAGTACTGAATAATGATATTCTGTTATCTTCAGGAGTGGTGTTCATTAACCCTTGTATAGACGTGTGGGCAAGAGTTGATACAAGAGCAAGAGCATTTAGTGTGCCACCGCAGCAGGTATTAGCCATACTAAATGAATTAAATTAATCAGGGGTTTCAATAAAATTTGGAGTAGGCAGCTGGTTTGAGTAGAGAAGCCGACTGTTTTTAAGAATCTTTTTTTTTAATTTCTACAATTTTGGGAAAAAAGTAGCAAACGTTTCTAAGCAAAGTAGGGCAAAGTAGCCGACGCTTTTTGTGGGCTGTTGGTGCTTATTGCAATTACTGTCTCGTTTGTTAAATTTCTTTCAAGATACGCACAAGTGATGGAGGCTACGCATCAGTTGGTGCAGAGGTACATTTCAGTATCAAAGATGCAGTCCTATCCAAGACAGCAGTGCAGGATCTGAATCATTCCTTACGTATGCTTGCTCAAACAACACTTGTCAACTCTCTGGCTTCCAGGAAGCTTCTTGAAGTCCAACATGATCGAAAATTCATCAACAAACAAGTTCAGGTAACCCATCTATTCAATAACAAAATTGCCAGAATAATACCTTATGGATACCTGGATATTTACTTGCAAGGCCTGTGCTGCCTGGGGCATGTGACCTGCCCATGCTACTTGGGATGTCTATGTTACTTGGGGGAGAGCTACATGAGAGGCCTGTGATACCTGGGAGGCCTGTGCTACCTTGGATATGTGTGCTACGTGGGATGCCTCAGTTTCTTGAGGGACATGTGGGACCTGCGATGTGCCTCTGCATTTCTGAAAACTAAACATAATTTCTCATCCAAAAGATAAGTTATAACAGTAATATAAGGTCTATCGTTTCTAAGAAAATCCAAGTCCCAAATCAAACTTTTGCTAATTTAATGGCTCATGATGTTGCACAAAACTTAAAATGCGCCGTTCCATAAAACGTCCATTTCCTTCTCATGAAAGGTCCTTTGAACGAAAATATTGTGCAGCTTAAATTGAATTTTTGAAGGTGAAGGATTGTTTAGGGGTGGGGGTAATTAAACCATTGAAACACAGGTATTTTCGGCAGGAGCACAACTGACTTGTGTGACTGAATTATTCTGATAGGATGTTATCAATGCTGCTGCAGCACTCTGGGGAGTAGAGATAACAAGAATTGAAATGTAAGTATGTTTGTACATTTTCTTGCATGCATTCCTGTGATAACGGTGCTGAATGGCAGATGATTTGTTTTAAGTGCATGTACACTTTATATACCATATGATATCATGAAATGTGTAGTTACATAAATTATCCATAGCTCCCCCACAGTAGGGATTTTTCCTAAGACCCCACCCCTCTGGAAATTCCAAATAATTATTGGGCTTCATATATTTTCTTAAAGTGTTTGGCCTTTGAGAACCTCCACATCCCCATGAATTCCCAAACCCTTCTATGGGGGGGAGTATGGATAATTTCTGGAACTACACAGTGTGCCTAATCAGTAAATTTGTTGTTTTGACTTTAAAGGTCAGAGGTGAGAGTGTTGAAGGAAGCTGATGAGGTTGTTGGTGCTCTTTCTGCTCTCTTTGGTGGAGGATCTCAGAGCTTAAACCTTGGAAACATGACGTTTGCTGATCCCAGCATGGCTGGTAATTTGTTGTCAGGTATGTTTGGCTAAACAGCATGTAGTTACGACTGACTTGCTCACCAGATGAGACGATGCACAAGATAACAGTCATGCCTATCACATCTGTTATATCTAAAAGTTAATTGCCACACCCTTTGATGCCTTCTTGCAAAATACTTGCCCTTCATTCCCCCAGACCCGTCTTAATGCCTTGTCTGTGACAAAAGTCTGGCTGCAGCCCTGGAGGTTGTCATCTTATGACAGGCCACTGGAAGAGACTGTCAGAAACTAACATCTAAGTGTCCAAGTATTAAAAAGCCTTGTTTTTAGGCCAAATTTTTTTCCAGGTGCAATTCATGCCGCTGGGTAGCATTTTCTAGTTATCCTTGCACTATGTAGCTGAAAAAATAAATTCTTCTTTTTAATCAAACAATTGCTTTTTTATCCTTGTAGCACTGGGAGGAGGAAGCATCCGCAGTGGACCCACCCTCCCCTCCCCTGCTGACACTTCAGTGGATTCTTCTCACTCTAAAAACGGGGACACCGCACCCAACCTTCTTACTCCTGAGCAGCTTGTAAAGCTGGTCAGCAGTGTTCTAAATGAGAGCCTCGTTCAAGAGATTGGTGGAATGTTTCAATTCAACATCCTTGGCGAAAATGGAGGAACCTGGTATCTAGATCTTAAAAGTGGACATGGAAAAATATATACTGAGAAGCCGGTTGATAATCCTGATGTGGTACTTACAATGAGTGTTGATGAAATGCAGCAGATATTTTATGGACAGACCTCGGCTTTTGATGCTTACATGCAAGGCACGTTAAAAGTTGATGGTGACCTTAGAATGGCTATGAGCCTTGAAGCTATTGTTAAAATGCTCAAGGAAAAACCTGTTGTTCCTGAAAAACCAGTTTCACAAGGACATGGTGTATATATTGTTTAAAGCCTATGGTGGTGTATCGACATTTGCTATTGACTGCAAGAGTAAAGAAAAGATTGTAATTGTAACTGTTGTATTGATCAGAAATAAATGTTGTTGTTGTTGCTCTAGCTGCTAAAAGTTTCACAACATTAGGATCATTTAATTAACTTATGCAAGCCATGATTGGTCAGTGGTTGTCATCGGAAACCACCAACCAATCATAGATCACGTTAGTTAAACAAGCGACACAGGGACTGTGGTGCTCCCCATACTTTCTGAAGTGACAAAGATTGATTCACTGATTCAGTTCTTCAAATGTATCTTTGTTAGTGTAGGAATTCTGTTGCTTCTTTTGGATTTTCACTTCATTTGAAAGAACAATTCTAAACAGTGATTGCAACTTTTGGCTTCATTCAGGTATTACCTAAGTTTGATATAACATGAAAAAGCGGTTCTATTGTGAATTCTAAATGTTAATATTAAAAAGAAAGAAAAACAAAACGTCATTACCGCAGTGTTGTCAGTCGTATAGAATACGGAATTATTATCTCTCGCTCTTCTATGAAGCACAGGACATCCCGGTAATCTTCCACTAGCCGCAGTCTTTGGCAGGTAGTTCTATTTTGTTCAATTTTAGTCCTGTCTAGCGCAGTTTTTGTCCGGCTGACCTCCTCCAGTCTTTTTGAGATTCGTGGCTTTCTTTTCCCTAGCGGTGCCTACCTCGTTACACAGAGTGTGGCCGATCCATCTCCTCTGCGTCCCTCTGATCTGGGCCAGCATCCTCTCTTCCTTTGTTGCCCTCCAGCGATTTTCGTTACTGGTGGTTTCTAAAAAAAATGAAAATGTAATCAGTCTCAATTTCAGGGCCATTTCACGTGCAAGCTTCTTCCCATATTGCCCATTTGTTATGAAAAAGCTAACCTTTTTGTCAACCTTCTCGACTTTTATGTCCTTCTTTCGAGTTGATCAGGATCATGAGGACAGTCCGTTTATTTCATTTTTTTATTTAATTTTGTTCCAAGTTGGTTTGAAGTTTAGTTACAATAGATACCTCCACTCGCTGTAGTAACTTTTTTTCTATCCGATCTTCCTAGGTGCAATTTAAGATTAATCAATGGCCAGATATGGATTGTGATCATTTTCTGTACTTTGGAGCGCGTTACCGTCCTGGTCATTCTTGCGTGCGATAATTTGCTAGACTTAACTCGTGAACTTAAGACTTATCATTTTAAGGAAAGCTTTTATATTAGATAATTTATATAGTTACTGGTTAGTCAGCTAATTAGTCTACTCGACTTCGTTTACGGCGTTTCTTATAAGGCTGCAAAACGCGCCCGGGGTGGTCGGTACTCCTTCTAATTTTTGGTGGGGGTGTGCCGCCCGGATCGCCAAATCCAGACCCTATTTCAGACCAATGCATGCCATTTTTCACACCCATTTTCAGTCCTGGCCTCAAAAATCCATACCCGTTTTCAGACCTGACCTTGAAAATATAGCTGAAATTTAGCTGCGACAAGAAAACCGGAACCGAAAAGGATTGATGAAAGTGAAGATTTTAATTTGTTGAAATGGCGGAGTGTTTTCAGCGGAATTCTGCGCAAAGTGCTTGTCCAAACACGGCAAAGGGAATATTTGTCAGTTTTCAAGAAGCATTTGATATATTTAAACCGCTGCGAGAATTGTGAAAATAAAATTCAAAAAAACTTTTTTTTTTATCTTTGCGTTATTGTGGCTTTTTTATACGGGTGTTTTTAACCGCCCCGTCCTCCTACTAATATATGTTAATAGAAACTCAGCTGTATGTGTTATGTTGGAAATACGTAAATCTGATTGTTTCTCC
This sequence comes from Blastomussa wellsi, assembly GCA_947652115.1. NCBI lineage: Eukaryota > Metazoa > Cnidaria > Anthozoa > Scleractinia > Plerogyridae > Blastomussa > Blastomussa wellsi. The sequence goes on from OX393573.1 coordinate 16,072,246, forward strand.
AACTGTTTTTGTTCACCGATAGAAAACGATCGTTCGCGAGCTTCTCTTTGAAATCACCATTTTTCTTGATTTTGGAATGCAATCCTTTTGAGAGTTTCTACTCGCCCTCGTTTTGTATGCACGATAGTCGGCTATTCGCTAGTAGAAAACTCGGCATCGTATTTAAATTGCTAAATAACATTAACCTGTTTAGCTTGTTCATATTTCTTTTTACTTCAATTAATTATCATTATCATTATCATTATTCGGATGATGATGATGATTATTGTTATTTCTTTGGTATTTTTAATATCGTAGCATAGCGCCATTATGTAGGAAGGCACAGTATACGCATTAATAACAAGAATTTATAAGGTGATTTCTCGTGACTCCCCAGTCGGTTTTAGCCTGCGAGAGCGGACGATTTTTTCGAGTTTTTTTCTAGTTTCGGTTTTTCTCGGTGGGGTGCAGCTGTAACTAGAGCCGAAAAATCGTCTGCTCTCGCAGATTTCTTCTCTTATAAAACAAAAACTAGAAAAATAAGATGCGACAATTTACATTTTGTGTTAAAGTAGAGAAAGACAGCGGCGATTTCCTTACCTCATAAAAGTTCAGACGTCTAAACGTTCAACATTTTGTTGTTCGGCTGCTACCCTTAATGATTCGTCTCTCTGTTTGGTTTGTGTTTAGTTATCACAAATCGATGTCCTTATCGACCGCGGAAAACACTACCCGGCATCGGCGCGATTTTCTTAAGAAATATTTGAAAAACGCCTTTATTAAATTAGATGGCTTTTTGGCTGCAACGACCTCACGATAAACCACAATAAAACTACTGGCTCTGCAGTTCGCATTGTGGATCCTGCCATTACAGATTGTAAAACTTTGGGATTTGCGGCTTTTCTCCTTTACGCTATGGATTATATCATATTAATTTTTTTGGGCTTTCGGAATTAACCAACCATGCAATTCCTAATTCAGTTTGCTCCAGAGATCGCACAGTGAATTCGAGGCGCTGGTACTTTGAACCTGTTAATAACGGATTAAGAAAAGACGTTTTCTGTTCTTTGAGGGTAGAGGGGCCACCTTTAATCATAGATATATGCATGTTTAATCGACGTGAGAATAATTACTGAGACAGCAGTTTTAACAAGAAAGTTTTAAAAGCGATATATTTTGCAGGTTACACTGTTTTAGGAGTTCACGTTCGAGGGTAACAGTTAAATCATAAAATAATTCCTAAATAATTTTGGAAAAGAGTCGGTGAGATTTTTTTTCGGATGACTTTATTATTAATACTTCATTTTGCGATTAGACGACGCAATCGGACTATAGTAGGAAGAATCAAAACGTTTTCATTTGCTTCCCGCTAATTACCGTTTATATTACGATTCAGGCTCCGTAAATAAGCAAAGGGCCTCTTTTATCGAGTTATTCGGTTGCATTGATCGCTTAGGACAACCACAATAACAACATGACTGGGACACACTGTAAACGGAGCAAACTTAACAGTCAATACACTTAACGAAGGTTTTCCACTTTGACAGCTCTATTCAGCAGTTTCGTTTAATTAACTCAATATTTTACTGGTTTATGTTTCTGGGCGATTCAGCTGTGATTCCGAATTCCACATTGCTTTTCACGTTACCCGGGAAGCCCACATATACTACAGTTCCCCATCACAAAACAACGGACAGCTTCGAAAGTCGGGTAAATTTTTCCCGGGAGGCGACTCGCACGTTAAAGGGGCGGGGACGCTCGTCAACAATTTTGAATTTTGTTATAACTATATAAAGACTGTTATCATAGATCAAATTTTGACCAAGATTCTCAAGTAGGAACTGATTTCAGCCTCAGGGGAAAGTTTTTTACTTTCATTTTAGCCCGCGAGTTGAATACTTTCGTCATAAAAGTAATCACAAACGCCTTTTAGAAAGATTTGTCCTGGAGGCCGGGCTAAATATCAGTCGAGCTTACGGGGCTGAAATTGGCCAAGTATATCAGCCCTTATATTAATGCCAGTCAGGCAGCTGGTATTTTTAATATCGTGACATAACCTCATTATGTAGGACGCCACTGTTAATTCATTATTAACAATCGTTAATGGAGTGACTTCGGTTCCGACTCCCGTACGCTACATCACCACATAATTATCTCAGTGCATTCAAAAAAAATTAGAATAAAAAAGTCAGCAATTAACATTTTGCGGCTTGCGTTCAAATGTAAAAATACAGTGTGGGTTTTCCTTTTGGACAGGAGGAACCAAACATGTTTTCTTTGCGATGCGTCAAACGTCGAAACCTTCAACGTTTCGTTTTTCTATATCTTGTTCCCTCGATGTTTCTTTTTTCGGTTTGGTTCATGTTCAGCTATCACAAATCGTTGTCGTTTGAGACAAAAATACAACCTAAAGCCGTTTTAACATCGAACACATTCGACATCGACACAACTGAAGGTTTAAAAAAGGCCTTCATCAAATTTAATGGCTTTCTTGCTGCGACGAGGAAAAACCGCAATAAAACTTCTCGTTCTGCAGTTTGTGCTGTAGATCCTGCGACAGCAGAGTGTGGAAACAGTGGATTTGCGTCTTTTCTTCTTTACACTTTAGACCATATCTTGTTTTGTCGTGCCGTTGGGATTAACCGGGTAACTGTGTTTTGGAGAGCTTGTAATTCAGTTTGCTCCAGAGATCCTGCAGTGAATTCGTGGAACTGGTATTTTGAACCTGTCAATGACGGATTGGAGTCGAAAGTCGAAAATGTTTTATGTCCTTTAAGGTTAGATGGCCCCCCTTTAGTCGATGTGGGAACAATTATAGACAACAGTTTCAGGAATCGAACTGACGTGGATGGATTTGAAGAAGGAAAAATAATAACCACACAGGAACGGTTGAGAGTAAATAAACTGATTCTTCAATATGTTAAACCTAATTTTAGAATAAAGGAGAAAGTCAGAAAGTTTTACCAGCGATATTTGTCAGGGTTCAAAGTTTTAGGAGTGCACGTTCGAGGTACAGATCATTGGATGGAAACAAGCGAGGAAAAGCTGCCATCTTTGATGAGTTGGGTTAAGAGAGCCCGGTCAATTCTGGAGACGTTGCCGCGACCAAGAAAGATTTTTATTGCTACTGACAACAACGAAACAATAAAGAAATTCCTTGATTATTTTGGAAAACAAACGGTGAGTTTATCGTCGCCATGCAAAGTTACTCAATTTTTATTCAATAAAAATAGCTGGCTGATTCTGAAAGCGCAAGCTTGGTATGATTATTTCCAGCCATAAGGCCGCCATAATGCTTATATCACCTGTGATGTAGTCCTTTAATTATACAGTCGGCAAACAATAAGAATCTAAACAAAAAACCCGTCAATACACTAAATGAACTACGGCAACGTTTTTCAATTTTGACGGTTTAACCCACGCGCCTCCACAGACGAGACGATTAGTTGTCTTAGCTGTTGACAACTATTTTTTATCAACAACTAAATGTCATCGACAACCGAAAAACATCGTCTGTGAGACGATTTGTCGACAACTAAATGCGAAAATTGTAAGTTTTCGACAACTAAGCAGTTTCCCTTTTCAAAAGGACAATTGTTTAGTTTTCGATAACGACATTTTTAACCGTTTTCTCGTTTTCTCCCGTGTGTGGACATCACAACAACTATTGCAACTGAGCATGCGTACTGAACGTTAGTTCCCAAGCTCTCGTTGGCCTGACTAACACCCCAGTGTGTGGAATGTTTGCATCGGACGCAAATTGTTGTCAATAGTATGATCAAATGAAGTCACAGGCCATTTGTGCGTTTTCATACTGCATCTCAAAGTGTTTTGATAACAATTATTTGCACTGAAAGTCATACGTGATTCAGTACTTTGAAAAGTAAAGCTCGCTTATGTATCAGAAAGAATTATTTTGGAAATTAATGTTAACTGATGCGTTTAATGCCTTAGAAAGTGATATTGTGTATCTGTTTTGTACCCAGGTTGTTTTCACGGAGGCTGTCAGAGCGAAAAGATACCACGATGAGATTCCCCCGCATAATTTTAAATTCCAGCACAATGTCGCTGACCCATATGAGCGACTGATTGGTACTCAAGTGTTGATGGATATTCTGCTGTTAGCAAAGTGTGATCACTTCTTACACACCGAGTCCAGCGTAGCTTCTCTTGCCAGCTACTTCAATCCACATATGACCAGCTACTTCCTGCAAAATGGGGTTTGTTTGAATTATTTGGGATGAAAGTCTAGATAATTATTATTCTGTATTCCGGTCTGTCGTGTTACACATAGAGTGGTTTGCCTGTTAAACTTAGGCTTTAATCACCTAATCTCGTACCAATCTACAACAACAAAACATGGCGGCAAAGTGCTCTGAGTCAACGACGAAATGCGCAGGCTCATAAATACAAGCGACTAACTACTTCATGTAACAACACGAAATATAACAATATATAATGTCACGCACTATGAGTTCCTATAACGGGGTACAGCAATTATACTACACGGTCTAAACCAGCTTAATACTTTAAAAACTCATTCCCATCTTTCCTATCTTACTTAACGGTTTCTTTTTCAGAGACCAAAAAGGCTTCCTGAAAGAAAAAAAACTGGAGTGACAAGAAAACCGGAACCCGAAAGGCTTGATGAAAATGAAGATTTTGTTGAAATGGCGGAGTGTTTTCAGCGGAATTCTGCGCAAAGTGCTTGTCCAAACACGGCAAAGGGAATATTTGTCAGTTTTCAAGAAGCATTTGATATATTTAAACCGCTGTGAGAATTTTTAAAATAAAATTCAAAACTCTTTTTTATCTTTGCGTTATCTTAGTTTACGGGTGTTTTTAACCGGCCTACCTCCAAAGACTCTCCTACTAATTAACAATTACATTATGAGCTCGAGATGTCTATGAGGTGATAGTTGATGAGGCCGAAGGCCGAATCAACTATCACCTCATAGAAATCGGGAGCGAATAATCTAATTGTTTTAGTAAAAATCATAACAAACGAATCATGTGTCGGGGAAAAAGTGCTAAATCTTCCTGCGAAACTTCCCTAAAGCGCGAAGACGTCGCCATTTTGAAGACGACCTTCAGCCACTGCCCTCTAATGGCTGATAGTGTGCAGTAGCTCAGCCAATCAGATTGCGGCATTTGCATTAGTATACTAGTAGATTTTTACTAATATAAGTTAGTAGAAACGCAGCTGTATCTTTTCTGTTGGAAATGCGTAAATCTGATTGTTTCTCCAACTGTTTTTATTCACCGATAGAAAACGACCGGGCGCGAGCTTCTCTCTGAAAGCACCATTTTTCTTGATTTTAGAGTGCAATCTTTTTTCAACTCGCCCTCGTTTTCTATGCGCGATAGTCGACTATTTGCTCATAGAAAACTTCGGCCTCGTTGTTAAATTGTTAAATAACATTAACCTGTTTAGCTTGTTTATATTTCACTGTTAGATGGACTGCCACGATGTTATCAGTAACACCAGTTAACTTTTCTTTTTACTTCAATTAATTATCATTATCATTATCATTATTCGGATGATGATGATGATCGTTATTTCTTTGGTATTTTTAATATCGTGGCATAGCCCCATTATGTAGGAGGTCGCAGTATACGCATTTTAAAATAACAAAACTTTATAAGGTGATTTCTCTTGACTCCCCAGTCGGTTTTAGCCTGAGAGAGCAAACGATTTTTTCGACTCTAGTTTCGGTTTTTCTCTGCTCTCTCTGTTTGGTTTGTGTTTAGTTATCACAAATCGATGTCCTTAAACACAAAAATACAAGATATAGCCGATTTATCGACCGCGGAAAACACTTCCCGGCATCGGCGCGATTTTCTTCAGAACTGGAATTTTGAAAAACGCCTTCATTAAATTAGATGGCTTTCTGGCTGCAACGAAGATTTTCCACAATAAAACTACTGGCTCTGCAGTTCGCATTGTGGATCACTATTGCATTACAGATTGTAAAACGTACTATTGGATTTGCGGCTTTCCTCTTTTACAATATGGATTAAACCTAGTCCGAGAATAAAGGAATGAAGTAAGAAAGTTTTAAAAGCGATGATATTTTGCAGCTTTCACTGTTTTAGGAGTTCACGTTCGAGGGTAACAGTTAAATCATAAAATAATTCCTAAATAATTTTGGAAAAGAGAATTCGGAGAGAATTTTTTCGGATGACTAAATTATTAATACTTCATTTGCGATTCAATCGGAGTATAGTAGGAAGAATCAAAACGTTTTCATTTGCTTCCCCGCTAATAACCGTTTATATTAAGATTCAGGCTCCGCAAATAAACAAAGGGCCTCTTTTATCGAGTTATTCGGTTATGCAATGATCGTTTAGGACAACCACAATGACAACATGACTGGGACACACTGAAAACGGAACGAACTTAACAGTCAATACACTTAACGAAGGTTTTCCACTTTGACAGCTCTAATCAGTAGTTTTGTTTAATTAAGTCAATATTTTACTGGTTTATGTTTCTGGGCGATTCAGCTGTGATTCCGAATTCCACATTGCTTTTCACGTTACCCGGGAAGCCCACATACATTACAGTTCCCCATCACAAAACAACGGACAGCTTCGAAAGTCGGGGAGACGACGAGACGACGAGCATCCCCGCCCGTTTCATATGCGAGTCCCCAGGGGGTTTTCCTTTTGGGCAGGAGGAATCAAACATGGTTTCTTTGCGATGCGCCAAACGTCGAAACCTTCAACGTTTTGTTTTCCTATATCTTGCGCCCTCGATGTTTCTTTTTTCGGTTTGGTTCATGTTCAGCTATCACAAATCGTTGTCGTTTGAGACAAAACTACAACCTAAAGCCATTGTAACATCGAACACCTTCGACAATGACACGACTGAAGGTTTAAAAAAGGCCTTCATTAAATTTAATGGCTTTCTGGCTGCAACGAGGAAAAATCGCGGTAAAATAACTAGCTCTGTAGTCTGCATTGTGGATCCTGCCGTTACAGATTGTAATACTATGGGATTTGCGTCTTTTCTCCTTTACACGTTGGATTATATCATATTTTGTCGTTCTTTCGGAATTATACAACCAACTGTGTTTTGGAGAGCTTGTAATTCAGTTTGCTCAAGAGATCCCACAGTGAATTCGTGGAGATGGTATTTTGAACCTGTCAATGACGGATTGGAGTCGAAAGTCGAAAATGTTTTATGTCCTTTATGGTTAGATGGCCCCCCTTCAATCGGTGTGGGAACAATTATAGACAACAGTTTCAGGAATCGAACTGACGTGGATGGATTTGAAGAAGGTAAAATAATAACTACTCAGGAACGGTTGAGAGTAAATAAACTGATTCTCCAATACGTTAAACCTAATTATAGAATGAAGGAAAAAGTCAGAAAGTTTTACCAGCGATATCTGGCAGGGTTCACTGTTTTAGGAGTTCACGTTCGAGGTACGGATCATTGGATGGAAACGAGCGAGGAAAAGCTGCCATCTTTGATGAGTTGGGTTAAGAGAGCCCGGTCAATTCTTGAGACGTTGCCGAGACCAAGAAAAATTTTTATTGCTACTGACAACAACGAAACAATAAAGAAATTCCTTGATTATTTTGGAAAACAAACGGTGAGTTTACCATCGTCACTGGTGATACTTACTCAATTTTGTTCAATATAAAGCCGGCTAATTTCCAAAACAAGATTGGTATGGTTATTCCAGCCATAAGGCCGCCATAATGCTTGTAGCGGAGCCCCGGTGGCCGAAGGGCCGCCAAGTGGAGCACCATACTCATAGAGACCCGTGCAATGTGATAGAAACAAAAGACGAACTAAACAGTAATGTTTTATAATTTTCTCAGTTTGTTCAGTAATTAGCTCTATATAGTGGCGGTTCGATCGTATTTTCCAGATCACTGATTCCGCTTTTCCCAATGGAGCTAGCCCTTTTCTCCGCTTTACTCAGGGCGCTAAAAAGGAAGGGTTAGCGGCCTGCTTTACTCGAGGAGCACACGCACAAACCGGCAGCATCGAAAATGACCTCAATTTACTGTTAGTCTCTTTGTAAGAACGCGCGGGTCTTATAAACTCGTAATAGGCCAATTCCGATATATTAATATTCTAACATGTCACCGAGGCTTAGGGGAATAAAACAAAAGATTTTGCATCGAGGCTTAGGGATGAATAAATAATTTCTTTTGTTTTATTCCCCTAAGCCTCGGCGCCATGTTAGAATTTTAATATATCGGAATTGGTCTATTCCTAATTTAACAATGAATTGATAATTTAACGTCCCACTGAAGCGATTTGCAGAGACAGCCTAGAAGGAAACAAGTCAAAAATTAAGTTAAATTTTATTCAATCATTCCAAATAAACTGGTAAATGACCAAAAAGGTAAGGTGGCTGGGTTTCTCATGTTAATGAGAAACTGACTTCATCGTTGGGGTGGTAAAATGATTGGCTGCTTTTAATAACGTATATAAATGACAAGCATTTAGCAGGAACTAGAATTTTTAAAATTCCTAGGGATTAAAATTGTAAGCCAGAAATGTTAATATGTCAAATTCTAATGGTCAATCACTCAATCACTGCCCATTGTTCTAACTGGCACGTAGGGAAGCAACAGAAGACTTCCAGTATTAATTCATCGTTCGATGATAAGTTGATTGTTCCTATTTCCATGGAATCAACTTCGAAACTGCTATTTGTATGAAAATTACGCCGCTTTAAAGCAAGTTAAACGAGATTTAAGCTGAAACTAGAATTGCCAATGCAAAGTATAAATTGCATCCAAACTCAAAACATTCAGCCATTCAGTTTTTTTATTTTCATAGCAAGGCAAGCAACTGACGTTTTTGTCAAAATGTCGATGGCGAATCATTTGCGCGCACTGAAATTCATACGCGATTCACTGCTTTTAAAAGCAAAGCTTGAGTAGTTATTCGGGGTCTCATTATAAAGAAAACTCTATAACTTTCTTTTGCAAATTAACATTTGCTAACGCGTTTACCATCGTCTTTGAAAGTGATGTTGAGTATTTCTTTTGTACCCAGGTTGTTTTCACGGAGGCTGTCAGAGCGAAAAAATACCACGATGAGATTCCCCCGCATGGTTTTAAATTCCAGCACAATGCCGCTGACCCATATGAGCGACTGATTGGTACTCAAGTGTTGATGGATATTCTGCTGTTAGCCAAGTGTGATCACTTCTTACACACCGAGTCCAGCGTAGCTTCTCTTGCCAGCTACTTCAACCCACATATGACCAGCTACTTCCTGCAAAATGAGGTTTGTTTGAATTATTTGGGATGAAAAAAGTCTGACTGAGTGTTATTCTATAGTCCTGTCTAAACCGGGTTAATACGTTAAAATCTCATTACTCCCTTTCCTATCTCACCTAACGAATTCTTTTTCAGGGACCAAAACAGCTTACTGAAAGAAAAAGAACTGGAGCGACAAGAAAACCGGAACCAGAAAGGCTTGATGAAAGTGAAGATTTTTTCAAAATGGCGGAATGCTTTCAGAGGAATTCTGCGCAAAGTGCTTGTCCAAACACTGCAAAGGGAATATTTATCAGTTTTCAAGAAGCATTTGATATATTTAAACCGCTGTGAGAATTGTGAAAATAAAGTTCAAAAATCTTGTTTTTATCTTTGCCTTATTGTAAATTGCTGTTGCTTCAGTACAGGTGTTTGTTGAAAACCGTTTGTTTCGTAAAATTGATTAGGCACTTTCTAATTAACAACTAAATAGACTACGAGCCCTGGTTTCAGAGCTCTAAGAAAACGAGGGCGAGTTTTATCGACGCGATTTTCTTAAGAACTCAGTAAATTATTGAAAAACACTTTCATTAAATTAGATGGTTTTCTTCCAGGCTGCAAAGAGGATAAACCACGGTAAAACTACTGGCTCTTGCAGTTCGCTGGCGGCCTTTCTGTGATTTCATAAAAGCAAATAAAAGCGAACATTTGTCTCATAAAAATGTAAATTCTGTGCATCTATGGGCTCATGATCAACCGACTAAATGAACTAAATCGTGTTTTGTATTCGTGAATATGGCTCTGCGATCAATTCTTTCTAGGTTTATAAAAAAATATACCAGTGCTGTATTCTCGGCGAGGCATAAAAACGTGCATCCCACTTTTCTTAAACGTTCTTAAACTAAGAGATCCTTAATGAAAAATATATCCTTTTCAAACAGAAATTAAACGGATACGTGTGAACGAGAATGATACGTATGGACGCAATTAAAAAAATAAAAAATACAATTCTGTTCACAAATAAAAACGGATGCGCGCGTGTTGACTCAATGGACGGAGCCTCAGAATCCCCATTATAAGGGGACATATTTATGTGCTATTGTCTACGTCGAAAAACATTTGAATAACGAGGTCCGGCGCTTTTACGCATGTTTCGGGATTTAAGTAAAGTACTTTCTTGGTGTTGTAATACAAAGAAGTGCCATGGTGTGTTTTCGATACGTCAAACTTTTGAACGTTAAACGTTTTGTTCAGCGACATTTCTGGCCTTTAGCATTGGCTTTATCTATCTTCTTTTTGTGCAACCATCATCAGTTCATGTCCTGGGAAACAAAAGTAGAAGATGAGGCTAATTCAAAAACTGGGACCACCGGCGATTCGAGAAGACTTGAAGAAAACGATTTAAAAAACGCCCTCATTAAATTAAACGGCTTCCTTGCTGCGACGAAGAAAAACCGCGATAAAACGTCTGGCTCTGCAGTTTGTGTTGTGGATCCGACGATTACAGAATGTAAAACTATGGGATTCGCGGCGTTTCTTCTACACACATTGGATCACATCATCTTTTGTCGTGCTTTGGGAGTTAACCGGGTAACTGTGTTTTGGAGAGCTTGTAATTCAGTTTGCTCGAGAGATCCTGCAGTGAATTCGTGGAACTGGTATTTTGAACCTGTTAATAAAGGATTGGAGTCGAAAGTCGAAAACGTTTTCTGTCCTTTACAGATAGACGATGTCAACGGAACTATTACAGACAACAGCTTTAGGAAACGAACTGATGTTCCTGGATTCGAAGATGGTAAAATAATAACCACACAGGAACGGTTGAGAGTAAATAAACTGATTCTCCAATACGTTAAACCTAATTCTAGAATAAAGGAGGAAGTAAGGGAATTTTACCAGCGATATCTGACAGGTTTCACTGTTTTAGGAGTTCACGTTCGAGGTACAGATCATTGGGATGAAACAAGCGAGAGAAGGCTACCATCTTTGGCGAGTTGGGTAAAAAGAGCCCGGTCAATTCTGGAGACGTTGCCGCGGCCAAAAAAGATCTTTATTGCTAGTGACAACCATGAAATTATAGAAAAATTTGTGATTTCTTTTGGGAAGAAATCGGTAAGTGATCGTAAGTAAAAGGTAACTTTTTTTTCTGATGGATGTACTGAAAGTAACTTTATATAATTCATTATTTTTGACGTTTCATTCGTATTTCAAGCCGGTACACGAAAAACCGAAAAAATATGGCCAATTACTGCACTTTATGAAGCAAACAGTTATGGTTGCGGTTTTCTCTTCTTCCAGCTTTTTTGAATTGTTAATTAGTATCAATTGTTGTTTAATTCTTGACTCTAAACGGTTGTCTGGCTAACCGAACCCAACTGCAGCTACGCCAAGAGCCGTAACAGCTGAGACAGGTGGTCTGGTATTTTTAGAGGAAAGTGCTCATTTAAATTAAGAACAACTGTGAGAGGGTATGAACTACCTCATGTTCTCTTGTGTCACTGTTTGTTCCTTTTCTTATAACTCAGATTTACACAGAATCTTTCCGATTCGGTGACTCGTTCACGCGTTGCGAAATGATGTTGGTTTGAATTTGAATACTCAAATAAATCTGCCAAACTATAACAATTTATCGTATTTTACACCTTTGCACGTACGTGTACCAAAATCGGTCGATTTGACTGATTTCAATTACTGGACAGCTGCCTTTAATTTCCAGATCTCTCCCAGCGTTTTCTCTCTGTGCACGCACAAAACACGAGGCAAGCCTGTCGCGACCAGTGGCGTTAGGGCAAACACCGCCCTATTCATAAGTTTATTTTACACCAGACTGACCCTGTTGGTTTACTTAAATCAGAGTATTCAGGTCCTCATGCAAATGATCTTGTTGGTGTTGATTTTAATTATGTTTGCAACCGATTTTTGTGCTTGGTGGAAGTGTTGTGCATTTGTTTTGTATTCAGGTTGCTTTCACAGAGGCTGTCAGAGCGAAAAGATACCACGATGAGATTCCCCCGCATGCTCCTGACTTCGAGTACAATGCCGCTGGCCCATGTGAGCGACTGATTGGTACTCAAGTGTTGATGGATATTCTGCTGTTAGCCAAGTGTGATCACTTCTTACACACCGAGTCCAGCGTAGCTTCTCTTGCCAGCTACTTCAACCCACATATGACCAGCTACTTCCTGCAGGATGAAGAACCTGACAAGGTTTGTTGGAATCACTGATAATGAATGAATGTGAAATGATCATTAAAACTAGCCATGGCATATTGAAATGCCTGTGTGTTGATTGGTTTATAGGCCATAATACGTATATCAGCTCTTATTATTCAACAAATTGTCACGTTGCCCATATATGGTCATTATTCTCTTAATATCCGTCAACTGCAGCTGACAGATATTCTTCGGTATACGTCAAGTAACGATAATTCGGTAGAAGTCTCGAAATGCGCCGCATAACAGCAACTTTTCTAACTGTAAAATGCTCTTCGTTGACAATTTGTTGAATAATAAAACAATTATCCTGCTCAATCCTGCGGAATATCGTCTGATTTTAGCCAATTCGGCCTACGGCCTCGTCGGCTAAGTATGAGGCGATATTCCGCGCTATTTCGCAGGATAATTGTTAAATACACCCGGTCCGATTTGATATCCTTCGCGCGATTTTATGGAGAAGTGCAAAACACAGTCACTATAATAACCGCAATCACGCCGTGATTATCACTATAGGTTTTTTTTCCTTTTTCACTACGACAAATCACGTTGTGGAAATTAAACGGAGGGTTCACAGTTGCCCTCGAATCTTCGCTTCTCGTCCAACTGTTCGTTTTTCGGACAATCTTTCAGCTTCGGGGATTATCCTCCAATATACCAGCCGCCTGAAGGGGTTTATTTACTTTGACTAAATATACCACAGAAACCAATATGATAGGTTTACGTTTCAGCAAGAACGGACAGGGAGCTCAAATATTGCAGTTCTGAGGGTGTTTTAATAAAGCAATTATTCCATTCGGCGGCTCTATTTGGATATGAGATTGTTATAGCTCTCGGCTCTACTCGTCTTAGAGGGGGTAAGTTTCTAAAGAAACTGTGGTGCTGATATCCGTGACGTGTGCTCATGGGTGGCGCGGGCATTGTGAGCAAAAGTAACCGGGTTGGCTAATTTCCCACTGGGTCCGCTCGTTTTCTGTTTCATTTTTATTTTTCCCCGTTCTTTCAGCACGGCTCTTCGCTCGATCTCGGTGAATAACCAGCCAAGTTTTTTTTCTTCATTTAAAATGCCTTTGAAGTAAAAAATAATTGATGCTTATGGTCTTTACCTTTTTGAACCATCTTTCGTTTTAAAGATTTTTGCGTTTTTATATCATGCAAATCAGGAAAGTGCTGTCGTTCTATTATTTTTCAGGAACCCAAAATGGTTCTTGAGAGAAAAGCCAAAGAGACAAGGACAACTGAACTGGAATGGCTACAGTCAGTCAGTTATGAGAGTGAAGATTTTTTTCAATTGGTGGAGTGCTTTCAGAGGAATTCCGCGGGAAGTGCTTGTCCAAATACTCGCAAGGGAATATTTGTTAGCTCTCAAGAGGCGCGTGATATTTTTCGACCGCTCTGAAAATTCTTTGTTAAGGGATGCACCATCAGAGATGTGAAGGGGGGAGGAAGAAGCTATGTTATGTTATTACAACCAGCAGAAGTGCAAGATCCTTTTTTCAAGTCATGTAGGTCATTTTGGGTTCCTTTGCATGTAGGATTTTTTTCTTTTCGTTTTTCGTTTCTCCCCCCCCCCACCCCTTCACATTTCTAATGGTGCATCCCTAAATTAAAAAATCTTAAAGGGGCACTGTCACGCCCGATTATCGAAGTTTCTATGTTCCAATTTCCATATTATATATTATTGTGCCAAATGCCACCAACTGCACGAATAAATTCCACAGAACAAGATAGAACAGGTATTTTGGGGAAGTAATACGGGATTCCAAGGATGGAAGTGGACTGTAATTCATCAAAATTGATTTTTGTACAGGATGTCCAGAAATCAAAGCTGAAATTCCGGTGAAATTTTCAATATTTTAATGGTTATTTTTCTTCTTGGTTGATAATTCTTTGCTTTCACCACTTTTAGCATTTTTCTCCTTCCATTGCAAGACAATAAAGCACGATTACAGCAAGCTACAGGCAATACTTCTTAAAATATGATATATCAGGCGTGACAGGGCCCCTTCAATTTGGGCTTGTTGGATCTGGTGAGCCAAATAATCGTCTTGGCGTGCATGTGTCTAAATGTTGGTAAAAATATGGAATCTTTTCGAAAATCAGTCAGCAGACAGTCTTCATTTTCTCTTAGACAGTAGTTAATTGTGCAGAGAAGCACAGAGACCATTTCCTTCATTGAGACAAGTTTAATTAAAAACAATATCAATATTTCCAACAATCTACACTTTTTACTTTCCCATAATTAATTGTTAAGAGCTGGAAATAATGTAATTATCGAAGTTTAACTGCATCTTGGAAATTCGACTTGAAGCAAAAATACCACATAACAAAAGCAAACATTTCTTCATCTGAAAGTCAAAAAATCAATGAGCAGCATTTTTGTTAACATTTCAAGGTGAATATCAAATTTTAGTTAAGAAATGCTTTCAGACCATCTATATATCAGAGCTTGTTATCAAGTTGGTGTTCCATCCCGAGTCACCACTTTGAGAGGTTTTTTAAACTCGAAACCAAAAATTCACTTATTTCAGCCACAACACAAAATCAATAAATTCATATTCTAACAATTTACAAATTGTGAAAACTGATTGTATTTATAAATGGCAACCAGATTTCACCAATTTATTCACAACGTATAGTACTGTGAGTACTATGCAATAATCTTGGTGTTGAAAATCTGTGACATTCATTTATAAATGCAAATCCCATGATAACATTTATTTTCACCCATGTTGAATTTAAACTAGAAAATAACTTTTGACCTATTGGTAGGTGTAAATAATTACTAATCTAAGGAAAATAGTATTTTCTTTAATTTCCTGTTAAAACTATTTCAGCATAATTATTATGCATAATTGGCCATGCAAATATAGTGCCACGGCCTCGATACAATATCAATGTACCACACTAACAATGGTAAATAAATATATATTAACTTAACCCGACATACTACAAGTTACAGATATATAACTTGAATGTTATCAGCGTTTTCGCAACTGATATGTTAATGTTAATTAATTGACTGCATTCTTTGTCCAAGATTAGAGCACTTCGAAGTAGCTTTAATCTTGAAACGTACATGTACATAGCTAGACAGCTTGGACAGAAAAGCCAATGTACATAGCAATATAATAATGGGGTATTAATGATAATATTAATTACAAATATTCATGGCTTTCAAAGCTAGATTGCTATAGTACTTGCAAAATGTTTCTTTTTTTCTATCTAAGCAAATATCGATCAAAACTTCAAAAATATTGAGGTTGTCTACAAACGTAAAACAATATAATTATTGATAATATACACTGAAAATTCCTTTATGATCATCACAATTTTGATGAAGTCATTAGTGTCCTTTCTATTAGAAGGACGCCCCATAATTTCAATAGATACAAGTACATAACAAACTTGTATGATTAAATTCTTATAACAAATAAGACAAATGTTTAAGCAGTGCGTTTATGCAGACTTCTAACTCCAGATAATTATTTAAAGTTACTGTAAATTTATTAAATGGTTAAATTTACTATTTATTTATTTACTACTTACAATACCACACTAAACTGGTAAAATGTTGAGAAAAGACACAACAACTACAATAAATATTTGGGTTGTTAAGCATGTAATTGTACTGGTCCTGTAGTGTAGCAGTTGCTATTGTTGTAACGGCTGGAGACACTGCTCCTATTCTCTATTCTATTGCTTTCTCAAAGGGTAGCGGCAATTTATGTGAGAGCTGGTTCACACAGCCCACACAGTCAATATGGAAGAGATAGGGACAAGGAAGGCCTTATCCATGTAAATGAAATTATTTGAAAGCATGTCACTGTCAGAATTGATCTAACTTTTGATTGCAGCAGGCTTTATAAATTTAACAACAAATCAAAACATTAAAGCAAAATAAGAAACAAACATGATGGCATTATGCAGAGTTAACACGATCTAACATGCAATCTGATATACATGTAATATGTGTGACAACCAGCAAGCAAACCATCAGTTAGTAATAATCAAAATGTTATGAAATGAACCATATAATAATTATTTGACTCTGATAATTAAATGTAGGCTGTTATGATGTAAAGAACCATTCCGTGATTAGTGATGCTTATAACTCTATTTTACCATGGACTAAAACGTGACATACAAAAGCTCTGTAGTTTTGCTCTTTGGGTGTAATATTAACCAACTTCTACTCTACAGATCCAATCCACAAATTTTGTCACCTGTCGTTGAGCGATCTTCACTGCACTGCAATGTGCTAGCTGGTTCTATTCTTTAGCAGTGGGGTGTATCCTGTACGCTGTTAGCAATGCAGTTAACAGCATCGCAGTTGAATTGCTTGATTCCTCTTAAGAAGCAGACAGTTTTTTCAACTGATATGTTTTTTCTGCAAATATTGTCTTTTTTACCAAGCATGTCATCTCACCAGTGAAAAGCTTGTGTTGGCATTGTATGTAACAACATTCACCACTTCATCCTTAGGAATGTAGCGACTGCTGCTATCTAAAGTGTTATCAAAGAATCCACTCTCTTCATAAATCTGCAAAAAAAATATCCCCCTTGTTAAAGTTTAAAATTCCATAGGTAGAAGCAAAATCCCATCAAATAGTTAAAGCACTAAATAAATTACTAAATAATATTTTCATGGAAAGGCCCTCAGGTCATTGGATGTTTTGTTGCTTTGGCAACCAGTTATATCATGAAAAATGACCGTAACTATTCACCATTGATTGGCATTGCCTTGACAAATATCAATGTGTTCCACAAATTATCCAGCTCCCCCACAGAAGGGATTTCTCCTATGACACCCGCCTCTTTTTTTTGCCTTTCAGAGCCCCCCACCTCCAGGAATTTCCAATCCCTTCAGTGGGGGGGGGGGATGGAGGGTGGGGAGGAGGGGGAGCATCAATATTTTCTGGAACTACACAATATAGCATCAACTAAAAACAAATACCACTAATAGTCCATGGATACATGTACGAAAGTGCTGGAAACCATTATCAATCTAGATCTCCCAAAACCTTAATTACCGTGATTGAGGTGTTGTTAAGTACTTTCAACTGATGTTTCCTTCTTATTTTAGGTTTGGCAACTAGCAATCCCCATTACAAAGTCACAAAACTTCATGTTGTACTTCCTAAATAATGCACAGCTCCATTTTACCTGTTACTCTCCCTGATTGTCAAGTTAACACACATTTTGCTGGCTATAATTCATTCAAGATTCAGACCAGAAATTAAATGGCTAATCATGGAGTGACACAAAATTGCTCTTTCCCAGCCCTCTTTTTTGGCCTTCCAACTTGTATGTACTGGTTCACCTGCTTATCATCAAAATATGGCCCATGGCTACACCAAACCACCCTGGTATTTTGCAGAAGCTTGTAGATTATTATTATTATTACTATTAAATTATAGCATGGATTTAACTGTTTCCATCACTATCATATTAACCATGTGGTAACTAATTATATGGTTAATATATTAAATCCTCAAACTCATTATTAATTGATCAAGTTAAAACAAAGAAAATCATAACCGTGAAGGAGGTTTGGATACGCGATCTTAATTAGCATAGATTTTGAAAATTATATTTCTCTGTTTACTCCTTAGTTTTTGATTCGAATGAGAAGACATATCAAACACTCAAGACAGTTGTCCATTGGATATCCAAACACCTCGAAGTTCGTTTTAAATACTCTGCTGCACGTACTATTTTCAACTCTCTTCTTGGTGTTTGGATATTTTGATGAAACACCGTCTCTCGTGTTTGATATATTACCTCCCAAATGTATGTACAGTACATGTAACCGAGATTTTAATTTATTGAAGAGGGATTTAAAGCACTTAATTTGAAATTCACTAAACAAAACGCCCAATCCTAATTGCGGCAACACAAAATGTTCTTTTCACGCGCTGCGTCAGCAATAAAATAGAAGTGTGTGTGAAGACGCTAAGCGGACGTGAATTCAATGGAAAAGGAGTGAAATCGAAACTGATGGATCAGTGGTAGCAATGATTTACTTGCCAAACAAAATATCACGCTAAATATGTAAACGAGAAAACACTAAGTTACTTTCAAGTAACTTTAACGAGATGAAGTGTAAGCATTTTGAGCACACATAAAGAAATTATTAAAAGCAGTTCTTGAAATCGATCAGCGAAGAACATTTCGAGTTACGAAACATGTGCCATGTAGAAAGCAAAAAAAGTTAATTTTAAATTTATACTTTATCATTATACTTGTGCTTTATAAGCTCTGGTCTTCCTACGTACCTGTAGTCTCCAAAACGTTAGAGACGAATGTAAAAACAGCAAACCCAAAGCGAAACTGGAGACAAATACTATGAAAAAATGCAACAACACCACGCGATCGAACCTGAAAAGTAAGGACAGAAAACTTATTCATCTTTCTTAACTAACGTTTATCCTGTTGTCATTGCCAGCTTACTTGCTAGTTGTATCCCCATTTGATTCAGAACACGCAGTAGAAGTGTGATTATCAGGAACTTTCCTTTCCAGTTCGGCCATTTTCACTTTGTTGTTGATGACTGCCTTGGCTCTGATTGGCGGAAATTATTTTGCCAATTTATGCTCAGCGGTCAACTTTGAGAAAATGTGCGTGTTCGCATGATTCGCAAACCATGTTTATATTTTGTGTGATCTTACACGAATTATGTCATTAACGAAATCAAAAAAATGGCGCCGATTTCGCTGAAGGACCCAAATATTCAAGCATTGACCGAAGAGTTTGTGAAAGCTCTGACAGGTTTAAAGGTAATTTATGATCATGCATTATGCAAAGAAGTATAAACTATTATTCTTGAGCTAAAATGGTTTTCGTTTCCTGCAGAAATCGTCAAGGAATTTTACACTCTCTGTTCAGTTCGCGCTCTCAAATTTTCGGTGAGTTGGCTTTTAGTTTTATTTTTGTTAAATAAGTAGCTTATACTGACACCATAAGGATGGCAGTGTAGACGAAATCGTGGACGTCATTGGCGGATCTGTAGGTATTCAGAACGGGATCCGTGGAGGTGACAGTTCCCAGGGATGGGAGTTGGGGGAGGGGTGGGTGGGGATAGAGAGACGGTATGCCATTCCTTGCTCCAGTTAGGAGAATATAAGGAAGAACCTTCTGCTCTTTGGACCTCATATTAATGTTTGTACAATGCCATGATGGCGATGGGTGACTGGGGATGCAAAGTGTTCTCATGGTGCACTGGCCAGAGGTCTGGATCCGGTTGCTATGGAAATCAAGCAAGACTCTTGCATCAAGTCACACTGGAAAATCAAAGGAGTATAACACTGGGCCGGAAAAAGGGGCGCAAATTGACTAGCCTACTATGCAGAGGTTCTTTTGGCTTATCGCACAATCTTTCTTGACGAAGTTAAAAGAACGTCTGCATACGACACTATGAATTCACCGGCCAACAAGTCCACCAAAGCATGTATAAAGATGTGAATGCAGAGACAATTGTCCACTAGACCTAAAACAAGGATAATAATGTAAGGAACACTGATAAGGTAAAAAATAAATAGTACAAAATAATGACTTGTGTTTAATTGCCCAAGCCAAGGGGAATTACTGGGGGGTCTGAACTGAGCTGCTTTCAAACCAGAATTTGTGACATCAAAATTGGTTACAGTACCCCCCACACTCCCCCAAGCATTGCATGAAAATCCTGAAATAATCAACCAGAGGTGTGTAATAATATGGCTATCCGTAATATATAATATACTAGGTATCATCGGTTTCTAGATGTCAACAGTCAAAAAGTGGAAAGAAACATTGACGGGTAAGCTGCTGGATGATATAATATAATGCCACATGTACATGCTAGAAATAATCAAACAACCACTGCATTGCCTATATAGCTGTGTTGTGTTGTTGCAGTATTCATGATTATGCTTGGGTATGTGATCAAAAGAGATTTTTCAGGGGGAGTGAGAAGTTCTGGATATGAAAAATTATCACATAATCATATGATGCAAAGTGGTATTAAACTTGGATTTTGTTTGTGATAACAATTAACAGTGTTTGCCAGAAGTTAAACGTTCATTCACAGTCAGAAAAGGCAGAGATTCTCAGGGACTTATGCAACAGATTCCTCAACTTGCCTCTGACGTTGAAATCCCCAGAAAGTAAGGTAAGGTGTTTGACAAACTTATTGTATTGTCCTACAAACTCACCTCCCACAATTAACTTTGTTAAATATTTGACAAGTTACATCTTGATGTTGCAGACAGATGCACATTATTCCCTCCTTTTGTTGCTGTTGAGCCTTGCTGATTCACCAACTAATGTAGATTATACACAACCACCACCACAAGAAATTCCAGGTATGTTTAATTTTTTTTAATAATTTTGTTAATAAATTCAATAAAACACTGTAAATTCCCAGATGTGTGATGCCCTGCCTAATTTAAATCTTTGCTGTGTATGAGCCTTTTGGTCCATCAGGTTGGAGCTTATCCCGGTTTCTGTAGCATGAAGCAATTTGGAGTATTTGTACTCCCCTCTGGATGGGATGCTGGTCCATAGCAGAGTTATCCCCAGCAATACATTCACCCTGGCTGGTACCCATTTATACACCTGGGTAAAGAGAGGCACTATGAGGATAAAGTGTGTTGCACATAATGCAACACCCCGGCTGGGGCTGCAATGTATAGCGCTTGAACCCACTGAGAGTCTAGCCCACTACTACTACTACAACTATTACAATCGTTATTTCATCACAGGGTCACTTTCACTACAAGTGGTCTTCCAGTGAGCCGTAAAAATTAAGAAGACTATTACATAAGTTACCATTAAGCCACCACACCTCCCAAATCTTCTC
Organism: Blastomussa wellsi; assembly: GCA_947652115.1. Classification (NCBI taxonomy): domain Eukaryota; kingdom Metazoa; phylum Cnidaria; class Anthozoa; order Scleractinia; family Plerogyridae; genus Blastomussa; species Blastomussa wellsi. The sequence continues at coordinate 16,093,507 of OX393573.1, forward strand.
CAGAGCTCACATTAATTTGGCCAAGTATTGTAGGCCTGCCCAAAAAGCATGCATTGCAAACAATATTCACTTCCTTTGCACCCAATGCGTGCCTATGATAATAATCGATTTATTGTAATAATTGATTTATAACACGTAGATTTTGAGCTTGAGATGTCAATCGCCAGACAGTTGATAATGACAAAGCCTGAATCAACTATCACACAATAGAAATTGCAAACTAATAAATAAATCTAATTGTTTTAGTATAAATCTTCTTGATGTTCAAAACTTAACTTGTAACAACAAGGTTAACCAAATCTTCAGACAATGAAAATGCTTCACAAATGGAATGAAGCAGTAGCCACTTTTTGGCAAATATTTTACAGAATAGCAAGTAGCCAATCAGAGAACAGCATTTGTGATAGAATGCTAGTAGATTTATACTAAATGCTGATATTAAATGATAATATTTTTATATAATTATGATGTTACTTTACTACAGAAGAAGAATGGTTTGACTGGAAAAGTTATTTGCTGGATGGAGAAGAAGAAGAAATTATTGGTCTTCCCAGTGAACAGCATCAAGTATTTCAATGTTATATTCCCTATTTTACTAATTTCCATTTTTCGCTGTTGTCAGTTGTAGGTTATATTTACTGACAATGTACATGTACCAGGTTCAGATCCAGAAAATTTTAAATTCAGAAAGAGAGGGCCCAAAACGTTGGACGAGAGCACAACCTCCCTCCGCCTCCCCCAACAGTCTACCTCATGAAAAATTCATGTTCATGGAGCATTCTGATTGCATGAGCACAGTACCACTCGGAAGGCACCTGCATACAAGAAAAAGGGGGATGTGACCCCTTCACTCTCATGGCCCATGTGTATGTAACCTGCACATGATTCATTGCACATTCCCCTGCTCATATTCGGTTTAAAACACAGCTTTCATATTCCATATTAAGTGTACTCTCCTTTTAAAGTTTAATCTAGCTGGCTTACACACTGACTTCATATAAAAACACTTCTTGAAACACATCGATTGGCATTTAAGTAAATTAAAAGTACAAATAAGTTAATAGGCCCTAGGAAAAAATTATCTGACTAATAGCTGTTATTTCTATCTGCAGGAATGGTCAGATGAAGAGGTAAGACAATTCTATCAGTCAAGATTAATGACCCCAGTTTGTAAGACATCTAAAGAACACGGATTGAGTAACTAACGCTTTGAGTAACTGCTATTGACAATCTGAAAACAGGATGAGGACCAAGAGCTGACAAGTTATTCTGGAGTCTGCTTTCATGAGCGGCAGTTGACAGACAATCAAGATCATCTCCAACAAGGAACAGAACATGGTGTTAGAGACAGGGAACTTAACACAAGCCCTATTAGTGACAAGGTATTAATTAAAAGTTAAGTTATCACCCCACCATACCCCCGAAGGTCTCTTTATTAGGGTGGGTGTGAGGGGGAAACAATAAAGACCCATGGAGAGAGGGTGAGTGTCCAGAAACCTTACCTGCTGAAGGACAAACCAAAGGTTATTGACAAGATGTTACATATGACCAGAAGAGGAGATGGGATTTATTACTGAATTTCTTGGATGATTTCTTCCCTTCATTGCTTTCTTCTGTCCAAAATTGACATTTATTTAACAAATAAACAAGCCTAAGCCATGTATTATACTGTCATGAAACACAACGGACATTTGAGAACACATGGGAAATGTAGAAAACATAAATCACAGGCGAGTGTTTTCTACATTTCTTGAGTGTTCTCAAATGTCCGGAGTGTTTTATGACAGTATATAATACATGGTTAAGGCTTCTTTAATTACTTAATGATATAGATTTTATATGCTGGGAGTAAAAACAACAAACGATCGATAAACTGAAGTAATTTAATTTCGCTTCTTCTACTTTCCTCTCAAACTTAGAAGCTTAATCCTCAATCGACAATTTCTACAGCTTGACTCAGAATTTTGCCAAGAATTTCTTGGTAGAAACTGTTCTCCACCATCTCTTGTGAATTTCCAGTAGAGGAAAGCCATAGATAAACAGTAAAACATCTATGTTTTATACTCTGATAAAACATGGGTTTTTGACCAATCAGAGCATGCGCAGAATTCTATCTATATTATACGACATGTTAGTAACTTTGCCTTGCAGGATAGAAGCTGTATTTCTGACTCCATAGTGGAACAATACTGGGAAGAAACATCACACAGTCTCTACCGCTCTGACTCATCGGAAAGTAGAAACTGTTCTTTAGCTGAATCATGGTACTTGGAACTGCATTATTATCACATGTAAACCTACTGTAAGCTTGTTCCACAGTTCAGTCATTTTATATAAAATTATTTTATCAAATGAATGTCATTTGATGGGAATGATTATCAATTAATTAATAATGACTTCTTTCGCTCTGAATATTTTTTAAATCCTAGGGACAACTATCAAAGTGGACTGAGTCCATTTCATCATAGCAATAGTATCAAACAACTGACAGAGACACAGATTGTGAGGGAAACACTGTGGTAAGATGTTGATCTGTATTCATTTGCTCGTAGCTTAAGTCTGCATACGAACCTAGTGGCCATCAGGCTGGAGTTTATCCTGGTTTCTGTAGCATTAAGCAAGTGAGAGTATTTCTACTCCCCCCTGGATGTGATGCTAGTAGATTGCAGGGTTACACCCAGCATTATTTCTCCAGTACCCATTTATACACCTGGGTGAAGAGAGGCAATGTGAGAGTAAAGTGTCTTGCCCAAGAAGACATCGCAGTGCCCCGGCCATGGATCAAACCTCAACTTCTTGATCTGAAATCCAGCACACTAACCATTAGATTTAGGCCACCACGTTTCTTGCACTCAATATAATTATGCAATAATACTAGCTGACTTCATGCCATAGAAACTGGAGTAGTACATTGCCCCAAACTTTTGTTTTGTTCATGACTATTGTAGGATGCTGAGAGGAGCACAAAGCTCATTTGTGTACAGGCATACACATCAAAATGGCACAGTGGTTGTTAGAGACAATTTACAAGTTCTTCATCTGACCCCTGTGAGTCAGGTTTTACGATTAAATATATGATCATGGCACTTAGAGGACCTCAGTCAGCCATGCATACCTGATTTTGTCAGCAAAATAATTTATGGAATTTTTGGTTTTATAATTCTTGCAGAGGTGTCTAAATGAAAGAGATCTTGTGAAACTACAAGCAGTTATTCAACATAATTTTAGGAACAACTCATGCAATGCAGATTTTGCTTCACAAAATTCTTTAATTTATTAATTTCGATGACACTGAAATGACGGATTTCATGGATTTTAAAGCAGGCCTGACTAAGTAGGGTCCTTTAAATACTTGTATGTCAAATTTCCTAAATAAAATTTATAAATTTCCTGATATTTTTAATATAATTATAAATATCTATTATAACTATAAATAATGCAATTATGTTAAAAATTCCTATCAGTATATCATTATGCAAATTATGCAAACTGTTGAAAAGTAACAGTAGAGATCATTTTACATGGATTCAGTATCTTCCGTTAGTGTTTGGCAAGCAAAAATGGCCAATAATAATAACAGTCGTATTTTAATTGTTAATATTATTGTTGTATTTTATTTCCAGGAAAGTCTTTCTAGTTTGCTGTCAACTTTTGCCATGGCTGGCCAACGAAGTTTCACCTTACAGAAGTTTGTCTCTTCAGCCCTTGATTCATATGCAAAATCCACACAAACAGTACAAGCCTTTGGCTATGCACTGTTCTGTTACTTTAAGGTACTGCAGGCATCAAGACCTTTTTGGACAAACAGAATATATTTTCAAGTGACATACAGTTCTGTATTTAACAGAATTTGTTGAACACCATTTTTGTCAATTGTTTACCCAGGATTACAAAGGACTGTTGGCATCCATTGAAAGAGAGATTGTCAAACAAGGTCAAAAATATATTTAAATATTCAATTTAAATATTCAATACATATTACAATCTTTGATTGTCTCACTGTAAAAGGCTTGAGAATTCTGTTGCTAGCAGTAACTTGATTTAATTATAGAGTTGAATTTTCAGGTAATTTTAAGTTTTCTGTAAGAAAGATTTTTTAACATTATACTAATTAAAAATGTAAATGCATGTAATTCCTCTGGTTGATGTCTAATGTTATGATTTACCCAAAAATTAGAATAAGTCATTTATTTATGTCAGTAGAAAAATGCTTTATTTATTGTTTATTAAACATTGCACGATTCAACTTCTTCTATTTATTTATAAGTAATGAAATTTTTATTCAGTGTATTAATAATTTGTGACTGGCATTTATCATGTAGTCAAATTATATGCCTTTTTACAGAGGGTTCAGTTACATTGCTACTGCTTCACGACAAGCTGAGGGCATCACTAGCTGAGGTTAGAATACAGTATCTGTTGATAAGAGTAGCATCAGTACAGGTGATGCTAGTCTGGGTCATGTTCTTGGACAAATATTTGTAAACCAAATATTTTGGTTTACTGCATAAAGAAAAGACAATAGTTGCATAAAAACAGAGTTGAATTCGAACAGGATTGATGTGGTTCACTAATAATGCTGTATTTTCTTTGTTTTGGAACACCAATATGGCTGCTCTAATAGCAATATTTTCTAGTCTTACTACAAATCACATGTGAAATTGTGTAACCTCGGCAGCAATTACTCCTATTGCTTTTAATTAATTATTAATAATTAATTAATTTTTACTACATACTGTTACTAACAGAAATCATCAATAAGCACTAGAACAAATAAGGCATCTGATGTTGGTGGAAAATTTGTTTTTTTACAAATCAATTTGTTAAGATGTAATAAATCATTATTGCTGATTTGCATTTGTTTATTAGATAAATAGTCTGTACAACATTTATAAGGCTATTTTTCTGGAAACAGAGGAACTTAATAATGCACAGGTAAGGCTTATTAATTATTTTATTTTTTTGCACTTGTATGAATGAGGATCAAGACTGTATTGAGTAGTAAAATAATTAGTAATAAATGTATACTTATTTATAAACAACTAAGTTTTGTCGACAATTAATGAATAATTTTAGATACGTTAACGTACACCCCTTATTATTATTTGTTGTGTATTTCAGACAACTAGCAAGATACTTACAACACTGTACAGCAGTATTATTCAAACTGATGGACTCGGAAGTGCAGCAAAATGGAAGGTAAATTATAACTGCTAGGTTAGATACAAAATGAATATATCTTCAATGTGCAGTGTCGATTTTGAAATCTGCGACATTTTGTCATCTTCAGTGGAGTCTTCCATCTTCAATGACATATTACAAGCAAGCATATTTCGGTTTAAATTAGGCCTGCTGGTCTTTTTTTAATAATGACACTGTCTTTGTTGGGGTTGCAGGTCTGTCTGTTGTTAAAAATTTTTCTCCGAAGTGTTGAACCTTGTCTCCGTTTTATTGATGAGTGGGTCACATCAGGAAATGTCTGTGACCCTCACAATGAGTTTTTCATTGAAAGGTCAGTTCAACTGTTGAAAAAATAATAATTGACTCTGTGAGCTTTGCTTACTGTACAACCAAACTATGTCAAGAGGTGTCGCCTAGTTTGCCATAAATGTACAGTCAGTCCTGAGAAATCTCTGGTAACAGAGTAATTTCATCTTACTAGACCAAATCTCTGAGGAACTAGCCGAAAAATGGTGATCATTTTAATTGACTTTGGTTGCTTAAATTTTACCTTTGAATTGATGCTTAGAAAACAATGTAACTTATTATTGTTTCACTTTATCTCACAAACTTTCTCCTAAATACAAATATCTGAAGTTTGGTGCCCATCAGAAAACAATGAACCCACATTGCTTCACTCACTTGCTTGCCTGCTTGCCTGTTGGAGCAACCTACGTTTAGTTATGATAAGAAGAAGCTAACCCGGCTGATTGTTTCTCTTATCATACAACCTTTTTGTCACACCCTGTAACACTTTTTCTGTTCCAGCGGTGTCTGCTTCTAAGAGATTCGACTTTACCTTACTGTATGTTGACACTTCAGTTTGGAGCTCATCATAGATTCTGTTACTAATTTCTGGAAAATCATTTCCCCACATGTGGACACACATTAAGTAGTTTTTTTCTCCTGACAATTGTTACAGAATTCAGTCCATTAGTGTAGAGAGCTCATCATTCTGGTCTGATGGTGTGATTCTTAGATGTGCTGATCAGCCCCTAAAATCTGTCGTTCCTTGCTTTCTGCAGAATTTCGTCAACCAGGTAATAACTATAAATTATGGAGAAAGTTTTCAATATTTACTTTTTTCATTATTTATTTATTTAGTTAGTAAGACAGCACGTTGTTTACAGGGAAATAACAAGCAAAAACAAACAAAACTGTGTGCATCTATTGCTGGACATTTACATTCTTTTATCAACAGATATTTCGTGCAGGAAAGTCTGTAGAGTTAATTCAGGGCCTTGGAAAGGTAAAAATAATTAAATGGATTCATCAGTTAATATGGATGTCATTTTGTTGCATGATCAACTTTGATGGGCTGGTCTCATTGTAACTTGTGCTATTTTTTTTAACAAACAACAACAATTTATTTATTTACTGGATAATAAGAATGCCCATGGATGGAAGATTATTATAATTATTATACAAAGGAACCAAAATTCAGGACAACAGAGAAAAGGATAGATAATTGACTCAAAAAGCCCATCTTAAAATATGTTAATGTTAATTGTAATCTGTTGAATTGTTAGACTACAAAAATGAATAAAACTTATCTTTTAGTCAAGTTTTAACAAAAAAGTATCTCATCTGTTTTAAAAGTTCGCTGCTTATTAAGTTTCTTTTTTTTTTAACAGTTGGGTGAACTTCACTCTCTAATAACCAAAGGTCAGAAAAGTGATATAATTTTTAAATAAATTATCAACTAATTTCATATCAGGATGCTAAAAATGTATTTCTTTTATTTAACAGTTACGGAAAACCTAGCACTGCACATAATGTTCACAAGCTTACAGAGGAAACAACTCTTGAATTTTTTTATTCATAAGACATGATTTTATTGACTTCACTGACACACCACAGAGTCATCTCATTTGTTACATTTTGTATTATTTAGAGTCAATATACCATGAGTTTTTGGATCAACTGTTGACTGCATTACATGTATCAAGTACTCCTTGTAAGTGAAATAACTAAGTGTGTCATTATATATTAGTGCTTTATTTTTATGTCATGCCATCTTATGTGACATCATGTCATTGTACAATATGTGCTGTGTTAATCACGTCATGTCATCTTATATTGTGTCTAGCCATGTCATGCATTTCATGAAGTGCCATGACATCTCGTGTCATATTGTCATGCCATCCTATTCCATGTCAAGTCATGTCATGTCACACCATCCAATTCCATGTCAAGTCGTGACATGCATCTTACGCAGTGCCATGACATCTCCTGTAATGTCACACCATCCTATTCCATGTCAAGTCGTGCCATGCATCTTATGCAGTGCTATGACATCTCCTGTAATGTCACACCATCCTATTCCATGTCAAGTCATGTCATGCATCTTATGCCATGACATCTCATGTCATGTCACGCCATCCTATTCCATGTCAAGTTGTGCCATGCATCTTATGCCATGACATCTCATGTCATGTCACGCCATCCTATTCCATGTCAAGTCGTGCCATGCATCTTATGCAGTGCCATGACATCTCATGTCATGTCACGCCATCCTATTCCATGTCAAGTCATGTTATTCATCTTATGCAGTGCCATCACATCTCATGTCATGTCACGCCATCCTATTCCATGTCAAGTCATGCCATGCATTTTATGCAGTGCCATGACATCTTGTGTTATGTCACACCATCCTATTCCATGTCAAGTCATGTCATGCATCTTATGCCATGACATCTCGTGTCATGTCACGCCATCCTATTCCATATAAGTCATGCATGTCTTGCAATCTTGTCTGATGTCCTGTCATCTCATACCTAGTTACCTATGCCATGTCATTTCATGTTGCGTCATGTCAATTACAGCACCAAAGGATACCATGGATACTCAGCTAGTTAATGGGAATGGAACAAGCATTATTGGCACTATAGCGACCTCTGACCAAGTACTGTCAGTCATTAATGATACTGGTGACCATGTATTAAAACTCGCATTCATGGACTCCTCTCTTATTAGCCAGAACTCAACAAGGTACTAATTGCTTAATTTGAAGAATAATTAGAACCCTGGAAGTAACAATCAGTAATGGATGATTCTTGCTGTTCTTCATACAGTTCAAAAATACACTGCACTGTAGTTCTAAAAATATTCATTGAATTAATTGCTTAAAGGGTCCTAGTCAGCCTCCGCCATGTTTGATTATTGTATGGTGAAGCATAATCTTAGTGCAGTGCTGTCACTGGAAGTATTTGAATTACCTTTAGCAAGTTTAGTAATGCATTCAAGTTTAGTAATGCAGTGGAATTTCCACAGAGTAACTGTTCATCCACTGTTTCCAGATCGGCTTGAAATTTAGTAATGTTGGATTTTGTGGAGGTAGGAAAACCGGAGTCCCCAGAGAAAAGCCATTATTATTTGGTTCATTTTGTCACCTTGAGTTATCTGTAAGAACAAACTTTCAGTTCCGTCTTGGGTACTAGCCACATGTTAAACTTTTCGAATGGATTTTGATTCCAGGTGGATTTCTTCTTGTAGCTCTATTGATGAAAAACTTGACAAGATTTGTTCAGGTACAGTGAGTTAACTGTTCATTCAATCTTTGCAGGTTAGTTACTGAAACTGCCAACAGCTCAATGTTCATTTTCCTTAAAAAGTTAATTTACAGCAGTATTGCTGCTACCTGCCATCAGTGTAAATATTATGGGGCATGTTAATTGCCGTGCATTGACAGAGAGAAGCAAGAACCAGCAGCTAAAAATCAGTAAAAAAAAACTAGCTCATTCAGCATTGGACAACACTTTACCTGGTTATAACCTATTGTTAGACTGAATGAAATTAAGTTATTTATTTTTATGCAAGTCCATTTAGCACTTGTTATTTGTTATGCAAGTATCAGTTAATAAATGTTGCTTTTGTTGCAGAGGTTTCTAATTTACTAAAACCTGTGGAGTTACTGCTCACTGAGTGCCTCACGCCTAAGCTTGAATACCGCTGCACACAGGTCAGTTAACAGATCTAGAGAAACTGGAGTTGTACAAAATTACTAAAAAAATCATTGGCTGCATTTGGTGCAGTGTAAATTTGTAATCAGTTGTAACTGTTTATTTTCTACAGGCAAGCTGTGCTGTTATTCATCTGCTGAAAACAGAATTTTGTCTTCTGGATCACTTAGCAGCTATGAGGGTTGGTACATTTCATATCACTAAGATAATAATGTGGCTATTAAAGGAAACTTTGAAATATAGTTTACCAAGGTAGAACAATACCAAAGAGATAACAAAAATGGCTTTCATTGAGGAAGATTGAGAAGGGTTGTAACTGCCTGACAAACTTTAAAAATGTAGGCTAACTTTTAAGCTTGGACCTTTTAATTTTATCTATTTTGACACAATGGTACACATTAGAAGATTGACCCATTTTGTCGTTTGTCCTAGACCACCAACTTATCTCGTCAGATGCTTCATAGTCTTTATAAAGTAGAATACGAAACTGATGACAACTTTTCACAATTTTTTTTGTAGAACTTCTTTCTACTGGAGGCTGGTGATGTAATGCATCAGTTTTATGTTGAGATATTTAACAAGGTGAGATTCTTATTGCAACACTATTCAGGAATACCTGTAGCTATATCAGATTAATATAACAAGATTTAATGTTTTTACAGGTGCGGCGACATGTTGTGTGGCAGGACATGTCATTCCTTAACAGTCTAATACAAGAAGCTTTACAACCTCGGTTTCCAGTGGCTGTTGAGAGGTGCATTATGGGGTTTTTCTTTTCAGCTTGTAAACATCCTCAAACTTACGATGGATACAGAGTATCGAAAACGTCTTTTTGTCAAATTTAAAAGTGTGCATATTTTCTTTAAAATTAATGTTTATTATCTTTCATACTCCAGACCTAAGAAATTTACATTTAATTAGAAATTTACATTTAATTTCAAGTCAGAAGCTTCAGTGTAAACGTCAATTATCAATACTTATTGTAGGTTGGTAGTGAGTTTATCAGCAAGCAGCTCCACAAGCCGTAATCAGCTGGGTCAATCACTGCATGGATTGGCTCTGAACTACAGGGTTTGTGCTTTGTAACAAAAAATAATCATTCAATCCATATCACCGGTAGTCAATGGATGTTTTTGATTTTGTGGTTAAGTGATTAAGTTACATTTTGTGATGGCTTTCTTAACTGCTTAGTTAATCAATGCGAAACCATTACAATTTTGAATGTACTGAAAAATTAGTTTAATTTATTACTAAGTAATTCATTGATTGATACCCGTAACCAGGGGTTTCAAAACAAGGTGGTGACTGCTGGAGTTCCACCGGCTACTTGACTATTATGCCACCGGCTACTCTGGTCATAGCCGGCTACTCTGATCAAAAAGCTCACCTATAACAGCCGCCTACTCATCCAGTCAACGACACCTACTTCAAAACATTTTGAAACCCCTGCGTAACATTATTAATTAAATTAATTCATAACTAATTGTTTTCATTTATTATTTATATAATTATTATTGGGCAACTTGCTGGCATGATAATCTTCTTGTTATTGTCCACTTCCCAGGAAATAATAAGTAAATATGGTATCAATTAACATCACCATTAGTAACAGTAGTAATTGGTAAAATTAGTCATGTTGCACTTTCTTGTGAGGAAACCTACATTTACAAGCCTTATGTTGTTTTTACTGAAAAAGCATTGTAGGAAGTTGCATTGCATTTGCCATTTATCAATCTTTTCTTATCTTTTTTTATTATTAATTGTTTTAAGTGTTTGTGTAATGGAAAATAATAAAAAAGAAAAAATGAAATGAAAAGGTGTTGGTTGTTAATTGTAATTAATTGTTGGTTTCTGCAGGCACCTTGGCCAGTTAACATCATCATTGACAGTTCTTGTCAGAAGCTCTACAATCTTGTCTTCTTGTTTCTTTTAAAACTGAAACAGGCCAAGTGGAGTTTGGATGAACTTAGATTTTCAGGTTTCATAATTATATTTTAATTAATTGTAGAAGCTTGACCTTTTCAACTTTTCTTGGTACAGACAGAGTAACTCTAAATGCCTTGAAAAGCCCCATTAGGTAGTTGTAAATTAAGTTATTATTTATATATCGTCATTACCATAACTATCATCATCATCATCATCATTATCATCATCATCACCACCATCATTATCATTGTTAATCCATATCAACAAGTTGCATTACATTTATGAGGAGTAGAAATTACAATCCTACATGCAGTTGACTTTGCTGCTTGGAGCTCAGGTGTTGAGGTGTTAATTAGCTGCAAGAGCACATCACACCGTAGTTGCTGAATACAGTTTGTCTCTGTTAGATCTTAAAGGTGATCGACAAATTCAGAAGAAGAGTGATGACAGTGATGGTGATGACGATGATTATGATGATGAAACAGAAAGCAAGACTCAGCCAACTGATTCAGCCTCAGGGTCACCTCCTGATCAAGAATTGCTACACAAAATGTTCCTGTTTAGGTTCAAATTGATGCAGTTTATCAACAGCATTCATAATCACTTTATGACACGAGTAAGTGGGATGAAATATGTTATAAGGTGACCAGATAACTCATTCATCAGGTTCCCTCTTCCTCTCAGGATTTGAACAGGCTGTAGCCTTGTAACAATATAATTTGGTTTTATCAACTGGGTTGATAATGTCAATTGGCCACCGTAAAGAGATTCAAGTGCTGACGTTTCAAGCGTTAGCCCTTCGTCGGAGCGAATCCGGGGCTAACGCTCGAAACGTCAGCACTTGAATCTCTTTACGGTGGCCAATTGACATTATCAACCCAGTTGATAAAACCAAATTATATTGTTATACTTCCCACCGACGCAGCACCACAGTTTCTTTAGAAACTTACCCCCTCTATTCATTTGTAGCCTTGTAACCCCACTAATGTCTAGCCTACTTTTGGATATATTTTTTTTACCTTATGACATACTTTTGGCAGCTGTGGTGCTGGACAGTGACGTTTTAAATAATTTTATTTCAGTTTATATTTGTTTTATTCAACAGATATTACATTCAACAGTCTTGGAGTTTCAAGAAGCTTTAGAACAGGTATCATAGTTTATGAATATATATGAAGTTAATAAAGAATTATAATAATCTAGTAAATATTATTATTTTTTCGGTTTACAGATGCAAATTTTGGTTTAGATTTAACATTCAGCTCTGAATTATGGCATAGTCAGACACAAAACAAGTCAGAATAATTATTTGAGAAAGAATAATTATTAATTAAAAGCAAGGCTGTGCTCTAAGAAATATTACAACGAGCCTGAAGGTTCCAAACATGAGATCAAGGGTTCCCAGCACTAAAGATTATATGAAAAAAGTAAGTTTATCTGGTCGCCCAAAGGCAAAAGTTAGTCGCCTTAGGTACCTGGGCACCCTTGCCTTCAAAGCTGCTAAAAACTGCTGAAAGTCTTGCTGGTATTCTGTTTCAGGCGAAAGACCTTGATGACCTCATCAAAGCTCATTCTTCGTATGTAGAGAAACTGTATGATCGATGCTTGCTGAGTCAAAAGGTATAAGGTATAGGCATGCAATGCATACAGATAGTAATGCTGCACAGTATCAGAGACTGCGGTGGGGAAGGGGCTGGTAGGGCTGTAGCTCTACCACTTTTATTGCTGGGATTTATTTTCTAGGCCTTCAGATGGGGTTCAAATGGGGTCAATTCTGCCTACATCACTGTCTGTTAATTTGCAAAATATGCTCCAACAGACTCACCAAGATGAACTCAGATGAAATTTTTAAAGGGATAGCAGACCATAATATTTTTTTGGCGATTTTGTTCAATACATAGCTTAAAACTTTGAACAATTTGGCAAAGTTTTTCAAATTACAATCCATTTCCATCCTCGTCATCTTTAACAACATACAAGAATCAGTAAATTCAATATAGTGCTATAGTCTTTGACAACAAAATTAGACTGTTATTATTACATTTTCCTTGTCGCATCAACAGGTTTAAGGTTTTCAAAAATACAATCTAAAAGCGTTACACTGCCCCTTTAACATTGTTTGCATTGGTCAGATGGTCTCTGTGGCCTCTGAGTATTATGCCATATTGTAATATAGAATAGTTTTATTGACATGTTATCTAATGCCTAAGCTTCATACCATGCATTTTATGCATCATCATCACCACCAAAATCATTACTGTCATCTCCTACTGGGATTGTGGACTGCCAAAAATTGAAGCTAGTTACTTTGTCCCACCTAGTATCTGTTTAAATATTTCTTTAATTTCCTCCTCGTAGGTTGGCTATTTAAGAGAAGTGATCCTCAAGGTTCTTAATTTGGTCCTGATGTTTCAAACATATTGGGATAACAGAGCCCAGCACATCAAGTAAGGATTTTGCTGTAATGAGCTGTACATGGCTATATGCAATGTTTTTAATCTGTAACCTCTGCATTACTGCCCCTTTGCTGTATAATAATAATAATAGTAATAATGGTAATAATAATTTACATAAACTGAGCTATGGGTTTGTTTTCCTGGGAAGGAAGGTAAGGAACGGAAAAGTCTTCCCATCTGTCCAGAGCTATCCCCATCACAGGGTTACATCCAAAATCCTAGCGAGAGAGATGTGGGAGATTTGATGATTGTTTCATTTTTTTCTCTTTCTCCAGTGAAGAGAAGTTCAAGAAAATTGATGAGGAATTTACCAAGTGTAATACATTCCTTGTTTCTTGTCTTGGAAATATTGTCAAACGAGGAGCTTTCCCACACTGTAAGTTGTTGATATAGAATCTCTCGTTAATGTAAATACTCAGTAATTATGCGTTCAATACTGAAGACAACCTGAATGCCTCCAAGGAATGCCTCCAAGATGCAAGACTGTAGAAAAATAATTTCACCAACACCTTCATTTTTGTTTCTCATTTCATTTCTTCTCTTGACTTTTCACATCACGCACTCCTTGTGCATGGCGTGACAATTCACAAGAATGTCTGTATAGGAAGCCAATAGTAATGTCATTCTACAAAGCACTGAAGTAATTTTCTGCAATCCTGCTTTTCACTCATGAATGCCTTCCATTGACATTAGGTTTTGTTGTTATATTTTTCATTTTAGTGGAGTCCTTGGCTTTTGCTTTAGCATCATCTCCAAGTATTTCATCCAATGGTTGACATACTGTCAATGGTGTTTACATGGAAGTGTTTGGAGCCAGTACAGATTGTAATAATATTTATTGATTCCATGTAAACAGAAGTCAATTTCGAACAATTACAGTCCAGTTCTGTGAAAGCGTGACTCAAGTCTGTAGATAAAAAGTTCACTAGAAAGCCATTAAACTTGTTATTGTAATAAATATCTGCTTTATGTCACAAGAAACATCAGCTGATAATTAAAGTAAAATAGGCAGAGTTACTGGGCATTTCCAAATACATAAAAAGAGTCAAATTAAATATAAATGTACCATTTCTGAGTTCTCATTTACCTCAGTGTCAAAATGAGTCTAAGTGCTAAACTATTCAAATGAAAATGTGTTTTACCTGCATCTTCATTCTCATGCAAAGCAAGCTCATTTCCATATGAATTGTTTCGCACTTAGACATGTTTTGAAACAGAGGGAAAAGGGAACTCGGAAATGGCCTATTATTTAAGAGATGTTTATATATTGGTTGGTAAACCTTGTACAAAGCAACTAAAAATAAACAAGATTTGTTAATTTTTCTGTCTGTATTAGTAGTAGTAGTTTGTGCAAACTAATGTGGGAGATACAGTGGCCTAGTGTGTGGTAATGGTTAGTGCACTGGGCTCAGGATCCGATGGTCCAAGTTCAAGTCCTGACCCTGGCCAGGACACTACACCTGTATGTTCTTGGACAAGACACTTTTAAACTCTCACGGTGCCTCTCTGCACCCAGGTGTATAAATGGGTACTGGCAAAATAATGGTGGGGGGATAACCAGCCTGCGATGGACTAGCATCCCATCCAGGGGGAGTAGAAATACAACTAGTCACTTCATAAGCTCCAGCCACTAGGCTCCTACACAGACTTTACCTTGTATGAACTAGGTTATATTAAATAACTGAAATATATTTTTCTATTACTTATTTTTGTAATGCAATATGTACTTCCGTGAAAACTAGAAGCCTTGTCAGATTCCAAGGTTTCTAAAATAAATCTTGCTGTTTTGTTGTCCAGTCTTTTGAGATTTATTTATTAAGAAATGCAATGTTGATTCCCGTTAATAAAATGAAATCAATCAATAAACATCATTTTGTTATGCATTTTGTCTCCTCATTTATGATTAAACTCATCACCAATAGATGAGTGTGGAGGGTGGTGCCATAAGGCTCAGTGGGGGGCCGCTAGCAAAAAGGGGGTGTGAGGTAACCATGACAACCCTATGAGCGGCCACCACCACCAAGGCACCGTCACACTGATAGAAATCAGTGGAGAGCGGGCAAGTTGGGCCCTACCCATACTTACCAATACTTACCAAAGGGAGGGAGGGGCTGGGAGCAAGAGCAATCCAGCGCGAAAAACCACGCGAGCAATTGCCTGACCTTTGCACAAGAGCTGTAAATCGCTAAACGGCCCTGCAAATACTATCGGGGCGCCCCTAACAATAGTGAGAAACCGCTGGCCAGCATTGTCTCGAGTTTAACCTTGCCTAAATTACATTTAGCCCC
The DNA here is from genome assembly GCA_947652115.1 of Blastomussa wellsi. Taxonomy (NCBI): domain Eukaryota; kingdom Metazoa; phylum Cnidaria; class Anthozoa; order Scleractinia; family Plerogyridae; genus Blastomussa; species Blastomussa wellsi. The sequence continues at coordinate 16,109,359 of OX393573.1, forward strand.
ATTAAATTGCTATATAGGTTAGACTTAAAGGAGCTAATTTTTCAAAGTGCATGAACAATGATGTAGCTCCTTTAAAACACAGTTTAGTGGGCAAATAATTGTCTTGGAAACAAACGGTTGTTAGTGCTAATGTAACACCAACATCATTCCCAAGGTCATGTCGTTTTCTGGGAAGAACAGAGACCATGGGGTTAATGTTAAGCTTGGAAAAGCACAGCACAGAAGATATTCATTGTTGCATGTAAGTGATGCAAGTACTGTTCACAAAATTGAAGCTGCTCCCTAATTAATAAAATCCCATGAAATACCACATACCAAACAATGTTCTACCTATGATCACGAGCTATTACTGACAGTAGAATAACTAATTCCTTGGTATAACAAACAATATTCTTTGCCGAGGTATTCTTGGTTTTCGCGTGACATCATAAAAACCAGCAATTTGTAATAGCCTTTCATTAAATCAAGGTTTCACTGTAAAATGTCATAGCTCTGACCAATCTCAGCTTGCTCTGCAGGTAGTGTTGCACCGGCATGTTATTGGTTTCACTCTTGAGGGGTTGGCATCGCGATTGATCAAGTCAGTTTATGAAACAAGATTTCGGCAAATTGACCCCCCGAGTCATTTGTGCCATTTGGACTTAACTGACTCGTGAACCTGAAGTACACACCATCGCACTCCACCATACTCTGCCCACTTGAGCCATACCATGAACTCGCCCCTAAAATCATTGCAGAAATCTGATACTGAAAATTTTGTTGCAAAGAAACAAGATCACCAAACACAACATCAAAACCAAAATAGCCACCAATTTTCTGTGGATCTGTCATATAGGAACCTTCAACAGAATACAATTCTCGGTCCTCCTCATTGCCTTCCAGTACTAACAACAACTTCAGTGATACATCATATGTGGAATCCCTGTTGCCAAAGAGGCGGACCCCACCCATGTACACCGGGGTATCTACCGCAAAAACCAGTGCATCAGGAATACCACTTGAGTAGGCCCACCCATGGCTAACCTGAGGGAATCTTTTACAGCGAGAAAACACACGCGGGGGAACTAATTTCCGTGGGCGTTTTGAGAATTTAAGACCACCAACTGGCACCGAACTAAACCACATAAACAATTCAATGATTTCGTCTTTGGAAACGAGACCCGACAAAGGTACTTTTTGTGCAAACTCTTCTTGTGTCATGAGAGGGAAGCGAATGTTGTTTACAATTTCTGTGCCAGTTACTTTCCTTTTATTGTCTTTGCTGGGCTCAATTTCTTGTCTCTGGCATTCCACTTCCGCCCATCGATCAACGGCTTCAAAAAGGCTGATTTCGTGTATTGTCAAACAATCTCTTTCCACTATTTCCTGGAGAAGTTCTTGCGTGACGGACGTGAAGGTTTCTGATCTCAATGCTTCTTCTGCGCTGGCATCAACAACGTCCCAGCAGCGAAGCACAAGTTCGTTGTCTTCGAATTTTTTTGCATGTGGTAAGATGTCGAAGACATTTTCAGGCGATAAATTTTCGGTCAAGAAACTAGTGCAAGCGACTTCCAGCTCGGGGACCATGTACTTCTTTGCCAAGTAAGATACTTGCATAACACAGCTTCCAGTAAGTTTGACTTCATCGCAGTACAAAAAGCGAAGAAATTCAAGAAAGCTTTCAGAATCACAGTCAGGTAGCTCGATCTTGGTTTTGCTCTCTGCTAGTTCACCGTAAAACATGGCATACAAAACGGGACTGCTCACAGCTAACACGAACTTGTGAGCTGAAAACATCACTTCGGCCCCTGTCAGATCCTTCGTCACAAAGGAGATATCACTCATTAAACGGTTATTGAGCATAAACGCTACTCGTTCTCTAATGGTCTTTCTTTTCGTTTGCCAGACTTCAACCTCGTTCGACGCCATGGTATTCAGCGAATTTCTCAAGTTTTAGATGCATAAAACGACGACGTGTTCAGATCGAAATTCTGAAAGGCGTTCTAAAAGCGGGACAAGGAGCACTGGGTACCAGAACGCGCGCGCGCAAGCGTGTGTCTCTTTTAGCCTGCGTGTAGCGTGTAGCCACAAATTGGAATTTGAGAAATGTCAGCTTTTGTGTGGATGAAACCCCGAACTCAATCCACATATGACGCCTTGGGTCCTGGATTAGAGCGGGGTGACAATGACGGGAGACGAGATAGAGCTCTCACCACTGCGCCATACTCAGCTGAGGCCACCTTATTTGGTACCGTAGCCTGTTCCAAGCCCTCGAATAGTCGGGGGCGGCGAAAGAAGCGGGCGAGCGAGGGGAAAACGAGGGAGGATTCCGCTTTCGCCCTTCCTCGTTTTTCCCTCGCTCGGCGCCCGCTTCTTTCGCCGCCTACGACTGCTCGAGAGCCTGGAACAGGCTATTATGAACGACGCATTATTATACTGGGGCGGATCCAGGACTTTTCTTAGGAGGGGTGCACTTCTAAGGAATGACGTAATTGATGGGTGACGTAAGCAGAATATTAGTTATATTACAAAGTCGCAGGTCATCTCGGTCGGGAAGGGGGGGGGGGGGGTTGTCGTTTGCGTACTCCCTGCATCGTCCCCCTAGATCCGCCCCGGTATATATATAGCTGCGGCGTGGAAAGCAAAAATCTCCAGTAATCGCCCCATCATGGTGTAAGGAATTAAATTTATGTCTGACAGACCCAGCCACTCATATTCTTTCTTTTATTTTTCTTGTGAAACCGGACACTTTAGGCAAAGTTTGGGCGATGTGAGTTCATCAACGCCTCCAAAAGGTTAAATGATTTTGCTCACGAACCCCCAGAAGGAATTAGAAGATCGCATCCGTTTCATCTCGATTCAACAAACCATATTTGAATTTAGTTTTCTTTAGGAATCGCGTTGAAAACTTGGAAAGTTTTCTTGTTCGATTTGGTTTTATTATCTTGAACTCTTCAGTGCTTTTTCTTTTTTCCAAAAAGGTTTCCTTCGGAACTTAGTTGAAAAATAAAATCGAAAAATGGGAATCATATCGCTGATCGATATCGTGACATGACGGGAGAGCGCCATTTTTAATTGCCACTCTCATCTAATGAATGAGTGTACCAAAACAACCGAGACTGTTTTAATTCACTGAATGTTAAAACTGTTACGGCTGTGGTTAAGTGTATTTTACAGAAAACGGATTAGTTAATGACATTCCATTAATACTTTTGAAGTGGGAAAATGGCACCAGAAGCCGGCTGTAGTTTATCGAAAGTGGTGTCCAATCTTTAAAAAATTTGCCATAATCAAAGGGCTTTTTTCCGCATCATCCAGTTATAAAAGCAATCACTTTTCTTGGGATTTTCGGTATTGCTTTGTGTGGGAAAGATAACAGCTGGTTCGCTAAGAGAGCTAGAGGTTGTTATGCTTTGACAAAGTCGTTTCAACTGGTGGATTGACTTGTCATGGTGAGTGTGATGCTAATGATCCCCATGAATAACACGGCATGAGAGCTATTTCCGGTGTGTTCTCAGCTCTGCTCTGCAGGACTTATCTGATTGTTTTTCTTGTCAAGCAGCTGAATCAGTGTGCGGAAGAAAAATCGTTATAAGCGCCAATATTTATCATGGTTATCGTGCGTGGTGGTAAAATAATCCTGCGGTTGAAAGTGATATGGGTAACTGGCGAGTGCGGTATCAATACAAGTTTTATTTTATGACCTTTTAGATTGCTGTCTAGGAAGTTGAAACAATCACGCGAACTTTACGTTACAATAAACATGTTTTAAACTATTCCGAGGAGAACCATCTTTTACTAAACAAATAAATATAAAAATTTTCGCTTAGCAGTTTAAATAACATACCTTTGGGCATTTGATTTTGTCGTGTTTGATCTTTAAATAAACTATGACTACAATATTAAAAAAGTTACATGAACCTTCTAAATATTTAGTTTTAAATAACTTAGGCGTATTTACAAAATTAGACAATACATATACTTTTCTTTCATCATACTAAATTCATAAAAACATATAAATAATGAAACGATAACATTTTAAAAAACGTTCACTAGTAAAAATCTTAAAACTTTTTCAGGAACAAAATTTACATGTTAGTAAAAGGTACATTTCTTTTCGAACCATTTTGTTCATAAATCCATAAATCCAAGGGTTTAAAACAGCGCTTGTGTAAGCTAGAAAAGTGTAAAATATATAAACCTGACGTGGAAACCACTTGGTTTGTGTCGTGTCTATAATGTCGATTATCACGCACGGAACCCAACAGGATGCAAATCCCAAAATTATCACGAACACGATTTTGGAGAGTTTATCTTCCTCTCGGCTTAAAACCGATCTAGAATCGTGCTCCCCTCGCGTTGCTTCGTACTCTCGCCGATGAATCCGAATAGTGTACAAGACTCGCACATAGCAAGCGAAGATAACAATGGCTGGAAATGCCACAAAGAACAAACTGAATAAAATCGTGAACAGACGACTTTGTTCCATGGTTGAAAACGTCATAACACAGATGGCTTTTCCAGGATGAAAAACATATCTTGACGAAAGTGAAAGCACAAGTGTACCCATGATGGCAGCAGTTAAAACACTTACTGCTATAATGATTATGAGAGTCTTCCGCTTGGTAAAGAAGCGTTTGTATAACCGAGGACGAACCACGTTCAGGTTTCGGTTCGACGCCGTTAAAGTTATGATTTGAAGCGATTGGAATACGAGGAGATGAATGGAAAATCCTTGAATTTGACAAACTAATTTGCCGAACGGCCAGTAGTCCATTATAAGAGCTCCAAGTGTCAAGGGCATCGCGACAGAGGCGAGCAAAATGTCTGTCATACACAATGCCACGATGAACATGTTAGTTATAGTTCGTAGAACCGGCCTCCTGTAAACCGTTAGGCAAACCAATAAATTCCCTCCCAGAGATAAAACATTAATGATGAAAAGTACAGAGATTTCGACGATTTTAACCGCCAGATGTCGTGATCCAAGAGTATTTTCAGGACTCGTCTCCAGAGTTGAGTTTGACATGTTGTCATCTTTAGAGCAGACTGGTGTGTGACTCAAAATTGAAATAAACCAAGAATCAGCGGTATTTATTGTGGCTAAATGCTAATGCTATTATATAATTAAGCAGTGGGCGGGGAATTAAAAACAAGCTCCATTGAGGGCAGAAATTTGCATTCTGCTTACCAAACGAACAAAGCATTTTCCTTGATATATGTTTCGCTTAATGTGGCTTTTTTTCCTGTTCGGTTTTTATTAAAATTTTTGTCTGCAAACTTTTTCACAAATTTTCAGTCAGACACACCGGAAAGATTTCCGGCTCGAGGCCCTCAAAAGTTTCACTTTTAAGTTTTGAAATGATGTCAAAATTCAAAACTGAAAGCAATAACTGCAGAATTTAACAAAGCTAAAAAAATAATACTTCTTTAATCTTATAATAATACTTCTTTTGTATAGATGTTTATGAACGGTCATTGCATTAACTTGCGTTTCCGAGTTTAAAGTGGTACTATGACGAAAATCTTGAGTTTTCTTTTCGACTTTTTCCAACAGGAACTTAGCGACTATGTCTAAAGGAACACAGTGCATGCGAATTTAGAACGATGCAAGTGAAATTAGCTTAGTAATAGCTCGCCAAAAACCCCTCAAAACCCGCCGCCATTACTGTGTTCACAAAACTGAGCCGGCGATGGAACGTGAGTGCGGAGTTACGCATGAGTTGCTTCGTGACGTCATATTCGCATCTCCGCATCGAAACTCTTGTGTTTTCAAAGAGCCGAGAGAGAGTACTCTAGTGTTTCCAGATGTCTTCCTCGTCGGATTCTTCTTCCAGTTCATCTGGAAGCGAAGCAGAGGAAAGTTTTGACGAGAATATTGTTGAATTTTCCGGGATAGTTCCTTACGATGAAGATTTAGAGCCGTTGGCTACGCCAGAAGAGGCTGCAGAACACGAGGCAAGAATGGCCGAAGAAGCTGAAATAGAACGTCAGTATCAGGCAAGATTCACACGGGAGGTTGAACTTGCTACGTGGTACGATATTTAAACTTGTTTTGTTATAATTTATGATTCTCAGGCATTTGTATTCAAATAACTGGCTATTTAATATCGAAGTACCGGTATTTGCCGAAAGCATGAATGAGTCGTCTTGTCTTTTGTTTACTATACATGCTCCGTGTGTGAGCGTGTAATTTATCTCTTGCCGTCCATAGTTTGACTGGTAAGTATCGTGCTCACAAGTTTTACTTTTTTGGGGGATCAGGTGCTTCTGTTCCAATTGTTCTGTGGACTTAGCAACTAAAGCAGAAGAATGCCAGTGTTGCCAAGAAATCGATCGTTGTGGCGAGGTAATGGAGCAGTTTGGGGATCCGAAACGCTGTATCACTTTTCACCCTGGATTTCAGGACGTTTGCCTCAGCAAGCATGTTTTAGAAGTTGCAGCGTTGGGACTGAAGACTAAAGCTGGGAAGTCTTACAAAACACTGTTTCTTCAAGGTCAAAGAACTGAAGAGGAGTAAGTTTACTTCTTACACTACTGTACGAACAATATTTTATTTTATGTTCAGCCTTTCAATAAACTGGCATTGGACTACCATTCAGAACATCAATTTTCTTTCATCTGGTAACATGTGAAAGACTGAACTGTTTAATTTGCTTTTTTCAAGCTACACTTTTTTCCTGGTTTTGTTTTGTTTATCTCTCGTTGTTGACATGTATGTGATTTGTTACTAGGTTGCCATGGAAAGTCCATCTATTCTACACAGAAAATCTATGACATTACTGGGCTTTGTAATTTTCTTCTAATTTCTTAAACTTTTTTTTGTTATATGTAGGTTCCTGAGAGCAGTGGCCTACAGACAGTTTACAAGACTTCTCTGGGACTACATTGGTAGCTCTAGACGCTACCCGTTGCCATGCTGTGCTTATAATAAGATACGGAAGCACTTTCCAGATGAGAATGAGCAGTATCATGGTTTCGAAGATGATGATATTTGATAGGACTATCAGTCTTGAACAATAACGCAATGGCTCCTTTAGGAGCCACCACAGGTAATAAAAGTCATGATCAACAGCAGAAATCACTGCACAAATTAATTTTTATTGGCCTACATGTTGTAAGGAGGACAAACATGAACAAATTTATTTTAGCTACATCTTGTGTGCTAAATGCAAAACTAAAGGAATAAAAATGAATTGAAAAACTCTCAGTTATTAAAATGTCTGTTGTGACTACAATCTTTAAGACACTAAGAAGGTGTTTCAACCATTTTCCAGGTCTAAGACTGGTCTCAGGGAGAAATTAATTTGACACTTGGCAAGCCTGTTCAGTCCATGTAACTAAAAATGTAAAGAGTCTGTATTTCATGTACAATGTCCCTTTTTATGACCTCGTTTTGGTTTGCCACATTTTGAACAGTGTGGAGCTCTTCTTCCACTGGCAGTCCTTGTCCTCTCAGAGGTGGGCTGAAGCTCCTCCTCTGAAATAACAAATGAAATAAAAATCATATTAATGGAATATTTTCTCAAGGAATTTTGCTGCTTTCTTTATTTTGATAATTCCATGTAAAAAGTGATGGAGCAACTTCAAAATACCCCGCAACTATTTTGCATATCCTCTCGAATTTAACTGCGTGGTTGTGAGGGTGAAATGTGAGGGTGAATGGAATTCTATCGTTGTTTTCTCTCTGTGACGTTTGTAGTGCTGACTGTCGATCAATTTGCTGGGCGCGATGATGGCCCGCTTGAACAACAGAAGCAGGATAGCCGCGTTTGTCGAAATTGCAGTTGATAAAACCAAATTATATTGTTATACTTCCCACCGACGCAGCACCACAGTTTCTTTAGAAACTTACCCCCTCTATTCATTTGTTGTTTATCGCTGCGACCACTAATCTCTTGCACTAGTATTCTTTATTCCACAGATTTCAGACCAGAAGACCGACAACAAGACGATGCCAAGCCTGAAGAAACTCACCAAGGAGCTACGCCAGGAAATCGTAAGTTATCTTTTTCCTTTCCCCCCTATTAGTAATAATCTAGCTTTCCGTTTAGCCATTCTAATCTTCGCTAAAACCAGGTTTTGTATTCACATCAACTTCATCGGCCGTTGCCTTCATTCTAAAGTTATTCCGAAGGGTTTTCGCTCCAATTTTCATGCATCTTCTCTCTCTCGTTCTAATCAATATCGTCGCCAAATTCAGTGTGCTCAAAATTCTTTTTCACGTAACCTTATGAGTATTACTATCAGAGCTATGTGCCAAAAACGCGATGACCTCGACAAACAAATTCTACATTATCGCTCTGAACTGTCCAAAACCTGCCCAGCTATTTTAGTACAATCTATTCGCGAAAAAATTCAGGAGTTAAACTCTAAACTTTTTAACCATTTACACCAAATTAAGGCCCAAAAACTTCAACAATTAATAGGTCCTCAAATTACTTGTGACTCATCACTTGAAAACCTTAACACCGTGGTTACTATTCCAGAAAATATTCCGCTCTCCGACTCAGAGAAATCCGTCCTCAGTAAGGGCTTGAATTTTGTTCCTATATCCAAAAAACCGGACGAATTCTCAGTTAAGCAAGATGTTGAAAAATTCCTTCGCCGCGTTCAACTGAAAGCCTTTTTCCATGACAAAGAGGATGATTCTAACACCTGACAAACATACTTTCGAGACGCTTCAGACTCGAAAATCTAACTGGACTCCCCCAGAGGGCCAGTTTGCTTCTTTAGATTTTTTCATTAAAAATGCCGTCACGACATCAACAAACTTAATTTCAATCGTAACACCAAATTTTCCAACCTTTCTTCGGAAGAGAGGACGGCGCTAAAAAACCTTAGTAAGCGCAAAGACATAATTATCAAAGCGGCCGACAAAGGCGGCGCTTTAGTTGTTTGGCGGGCCGACCTCTACCAAAAAGAAGCTTTGCGGCAACTTTCTGACAAGTCTTTTTATGCTAAAGTCGACAAAGATCTCACCTCCACTAACCAACAAATTGTCAAGAGCACTATTAACGACCTTATAGTCAAACAAGTATTGCCGGCTACTGCTACCAATCTCATCATTACCACTCCCAGAACCTCGTGTATTTACTTTTTACCTAAAATTCACAAACCTAACAACCCAGGTCGACCTATAGTCTCTGCCTGTAGTTGCCCTACCGAACTCATTTCCAGCTATTTAGGCAAAATTATGGCACCTATTGTCAGATCTTTACCGTCATACGTTAAAGACAGTCAACACGCACTTCAAATTTTTCGCGATTTCAATTTCCTGGGCGAAGACAAACTTTTTTTTGATTTACGCACTGTTAAGGAAGCAAGCTCGGAAACACTACTCCGCCTGGCTGAGTTAGTGTTAACACTCAACTGTTTTTCATTCGCAAACAATTATTACAAACAAATCAATGGCGTGGCCATGGGTACCAAAATGGGACCCAGCTACGCCAATCTTTTCGTAGGCTACATTGAACACCAATTTTTCAATCAATACAACGGCCCAAAACCTGAACTCTATCGTCGCTACATTGACGACTGTATCGGCGCTACCTCTTCTACCAGAGAGGATCTTAATCAATTTATTACCGCTGTTAGTTCGTTTCATCCTGCCCTTAAATATACCTGAGAAATTTCCGATACTTCCTTAGAATTCCTGGATATCAAAGTTTCTATCGAAGGCAACAGTTTATGCACCAGTGTGCACTACAAACCCACAGATTCTCATAGCTATTTGTTGTACTCATCTTCACATACATCACATGTCAAGAATTCCATTCCTTATTCTCAGTTTCTTAGACTTCGCCGTCTTTGTAGTGACGACTCTGATTTTTCCTTAAAATCAGAGGAAATGTGCAATTTCTTCGACAAACGCGGCTATCCTGCTTCTGTTGTTCAAGCGGGCCATCATCGCGCCCAGCAAATTGATCGACAGTCAGCACTACAAACGTCACAGAGAGAAAACAACGATAGAATTCCATTCACCCTCACATTTCACCCTCACAACCACGCAGTTAAATCCATCATTCTCAAAAACTTTAAATTACTTCAAAATGATCCCGACACTGGTAGAATCTTTTCGCAACCTCCAGTAATTTCATTTAAACGCGACAAAAACATAGGTAACTTTTTAGTCAGAAGTGAATTCCAAACTAGTGATCAACCCGGAACTTTTAAATGCGCTCGCGCACGATGCAAAACATGCCCTTTCATTCACAACGTTGACAAAATATCCGGACCCAAGCGATCTATCAAAATCACTGATCATTTCACCTGTGTTGGTCAGCGGTCTCGCTCATGATTGTAGTCTCCCGTATGTCGTAGCGAGCACGTTCTTGTAGCCGGCCATGTTGTACAAGCGAGATAAATAAAGGACAGTTCTGTTGTTAACATTGGCCTCCAGACTTGGTGTCAGAAGTGGGATACACTATGGCGAACCTCAAAAGACCGGAACTCAAGCTTTCGGGAAACGTGAGTGAAAATTTTAAGAACTTTGAGCTTCGTTTCAACGACTATTGCATTCAAGCAAACTATCGTGACCTCAAGAAAGATCCTGTTGCCGAACAAGCCGATCACTACAAAAGTCCAATACTCGAAATTTCCGCACTAAGATCTTCGCTACCAGATGAAGCATTGTCTGTACTCAGGTACACAATCGAGCCTCAAATCCCTGCTGATGACGAGAAGAAACCGTGGGTTTGGATGGAAAAACTACGCGCCCACTACACCGGCACCTCGGGGAGCTCACTTTTAACCGACAGATTCAAGTTTTGGACCTCGTCACAAAATCCTCACGAATCAATACAAGAGTGGGAAGTCAAGGTCCGTCAAGCGGGCACCCTTTGTGCATATGGTGAGCTTAGTGAAGAACTTACCAGAGACAAATTCATCTTTGGTCTCAAAGACGAGCACACGAGGACTGAGCTACTCAAAACACACGTAAAACCAGACAACACAAAGAAAACACTGCAAGATGTCGTGACAGAAGCGAGAGCTATGGAGTCCGCCAAGCAAACAAACAAGTTAATCGTTGAAACGTCAAAAGGAATTGAAGAGGAAGTCCACTGGACAGGCCTCAGACAGCCAGATGAAACTCCGGAGGGAACCTGGCACATGCTTCTGGTGTGGTGATCGGCGAGGCACCCACCCCTGGAAAGTCTGTCCTGCCAATGGAAAAACCTGCACGTCTTGTGGCGGGAATGACCATCTTGCCCGAGTCTGTCTTGAAGACCGCAAGTTTACGTTACTCGACACCAGGCCCCCAGCTTCTAGCGTGAAACAGTTCAGGAAATTCGACAGAAGGGGTGGGAGTGGACAGCGGCGTGACCCACAACAACGGAACCCAAACCCAAGACCACCATATCAACCCAGAGATCTTCACTACACCGACATGCACGTTGCAGAGGAGCAGCAATATACAAGATCCTTTGATCAACCATACGATTACACATATTTGTTGGAAGCGCAGGTGCACAGCGTCGCCGCATCCAGCCAAGCAAAACGGTACTTCACAAACCTTTCTCTTTCCGCAACAGGTTCTACCTTCACAGACGTCAAGTTTCAAATTGACACCGCCGCTACCTGCAACACCTTGTCACTCGGCACACTGCGGGCGCTACTCCCAGACGCCAAACTCCAACGCTCACCTTACCGTCTATATCCCTATGGAAACTCAAAGCCGCTTGAACCTGAAGGTCAGGTGGAACTTGTGTGTGACAGAAAGAACCAGTATGAAACACTCATTTTTCAGGTTCTGCCAGACTCCTGCATTGGATCCAAGCCTGCACTACTGTCGGGGAGTGACAGCGAAAGGCTAGGCCTCATTGAAGTCCATGCAGAAGATATCCACTCCCTATCTTCAGCGGTACATAACCTCACCAGTACTGAACACATCACCCCTTCGGGTTCCCCGCCCTCCTGCCACCAAGATGACTTCAATGCAGAACAGCAACCAGAATCAACCCATGAAGCACCGATGTCTATACCCTGTAATCACCTTCGACAAATCCATGAGACCACTGCTGACCAATGTATACCCCCACCCTCGCCTTCGAAGCCAATCAAAGTTTCCTCAAACCGACAGCTTCCACCACCCGGTCACTTACAAAAGGAACATGTACTAGATCAGTACGCTGACACCTTTGAGGGCCTTGGCCAGCTTGGCCCACCAGTCCACTTCCAAATAGATGAGAGCGTCCAACCTGTCCAGATGCCAGTTCACCGAATACCAGTAGCCAAGAGGGAGCAAGAAAAGCATGCCCTGGATCGCTATGTCGAGCAAGGGGTCATCACCAAAGTAAACGAACCCACCGCCTGGTGCTCCAATGAGCTTATCCGCGAAACTCCCAAGAAATTCAGAGTCTGCATAGACCCAAGCCAAACGGTAAACAAGGCAATCCACAGGCCCAAATTCCAGATGCCGACACTGAACGAACAGCTACACAAACTGAGCTCAGCAAAATGTTTCTCCTTAGTTGACGTAAAGGAGGGCTTCCTTCACATCCCCCTCGATGAGGAATCATCATGGATGACCACCATGCACACATCGTATGGGCGATACCGATGGCTTCGCCTGCCATTTGGAATCTCAAGCGCCCCTGAAGAATTCCAGATGAGGTTGACAACTGCCCTGGAAGGCCTCGAAGGTATCATATGCATTGCCGACGATATCCTAGTCTTCGGCGAAGGCAGCTCCTACCTTGAAGCTCAACAAGACCATGACAGACGATTCATTGCACTGCTGGAACGCTGTTATGAACGGCAAATCAAACTCAATGCCACGAAACTCCAGTTCAAGCTAAAGGAACTCAAATTCATGGGCACCATCATCTCAGACGAGGGAATGAAACCAGATCCAGACAAGGTGGCAGCGATAACACAAATGCCGCAACCACAAAACAAAGCAGCACTCCTTCGCTTCATCGGCATGGTCAACTACCTGTCTCCATTCTGCGAAAACCTAAGCTCGGAAATACAGCCGCTGAGAGTACTCACTCAAGAAGCAGTACCTTATCTCTGGTCCGAAGCCCAAGACAGAGCTTTCAACAAAGCAAAGAAGCTTATCTCCTCAGCCCCCATCTTGGCCTACTATGATCTCCACAAGCCAGTAGTACTACAGACAGATGCCAGTGATTCTGCCCTCGGCGGAGCACTTCTTCAACCCAATGACGCAGGCAAGTTACAACCAGTTGCCTTCACCTCCAACAGCATGAGCCCCACAGAACAGCGATACTCTCAGATAGAGAAGGAGTGCCTGGCGATATGCAACTGTTTCCAGAAGTTTGACCAGTGGCTCTACGGCAAGTCAAACATTGAAGTTCACACCGATCACCAACCTCTCAAAACAATAATGAAGAAACCTTTGAACAAAGCCCCCGCCCGTCTGCAAAGGATGCTGATGAGACTGCAACGATATCAATTCAAAGTAACATACAAGCGAGGGCCGACACTCCATCTGGCCGACACACTATCTCGTGCAGCCCTCCAACAACCAGTAGCCGCAAAAGTAACACATTTTGATGTTTTCCGAATGGAGATGCAGTCAGAACATGACAGAAGAAACCGACGACTGCAAGAGAGCACTGAAAATCGCTTGCGCCAGGAGACAGGCAGGGACGCCACACTCTCAGCCCTATACAAAGTCATTACCCATGGCTGGCCAGAAGATAAAGCAACCATCTCTGAATCTCTACGTCCTTACTGGAACTATAGGGACGAACTGTCGGTGCAGAATGGCATAGTATACAAAGGTTCACAGGTCATGGTACCCCAGTCTATGCACAAGGATATGCTCCACAAAATCCATGCCAACCATTTTGGTGCGGAATCCAACATCCGCATGGCGCGCGAAGTCCTGTTCTGGCCAGGAATGAGAAAGTCCATACAAGACATGTGTGATGCTTGTGGCACCTGTGCCCAATATGGAACAACCGCAACAAAGGAACCAATGAGATCCCTGCCAGTACCCACAAGGCCATGGCAGATAGTCAGTCAAGACATCTGTGAGCTTCAAAAGCAAAGCTATTTAGTAACTGTGTGTCACTTCTCAGACTGGATCGAGGTTGACAAGCTGGAAGATACCCTTTCCGCCACGGTCGTTGAGAAAACAAAAACTCACTTCGCAAGATACGGTGTTCCAGCAATTTGCCACACTGATAACGGCGCCCAGTTCATAGGTGAGCAGTACAGGCAGTTCTCAGCAGCATATGGCTTCAAGCACACCACATCATCTCCATATCACCCCAAAGGCAACGGCAGAGCAGAGGCTGCTGTTAAGGTTGCAGAATCCATGCTAAAAAAGGCTGAAGACTTCCACAGTGCGATGTTACACTATAGAAACACCCCACCTCAAGGGCACACCTACTCTCGACGCACTCAGACCACCCTTCCTACCATAGATCAACTCTTGGCGCCCGCCATGATCAACTTCAACACCGTCAAGGAAGACATCACGAAGAAACGACAGGACAGCAAAGCATACTATGACAAGTCAGCAGGTGCCGAGCTAAGACCAATCAAACCAGGCACTTATGCCTACGCCAAACCGCCACCACGTCACCGGGGAAAACCATGGATCTATGGGGAAGTGGTAAAGTCAGACAACAACAGGTCTTACTCTATTCGCACCCAGCATGGTACCACCATCAGACGGAATAGAGTCCAGCTCAAACCTGCAGCGCCACCACCTACCAGCCATACCCCACCCTTGGCTAAACAAGCCTCAGATGTAATTCCAGCCAATGTAACACCTCCCTCGGACACCCCGACGCAAGTAGACACTGCTCCACAAGATCAGGCCAGCAGCCCCAGCCAGCAGATCCAACCACCCGGTCCACCCAGCAAATCTAACCAGACAACCCATGAGGACAGCTCCATCACAGTGGCTGCCTCATCTCAACCTCAGGAACAGACCATCACAGCAGCAGCCACACCTAACCCCAAAGAAGGTTCCACTGCACCACTCCTGCAGACAAGATCAGGGAGAATAATCAAACCCCCAGAAAGGCTCCGAGACTTTGTCGTACAATAGGCTATTTTTTTTATACAGTGACTTTGAACGCTTAGTACAGTTTTGTTCAAGCATGTGACTTTTCTTTAGTATACAAGTACTCTACGCTAAATTGCCACACTGGCGTATAACAGTTTTCTTTTTTTTTTCTTTTTTTTCAAACGGGGGGAGATGTTGGTCAGCGGTCTCGCTCATGATTGTAGTCTCCCGTATGTCGTAGCGAGCACGTTCTTGTAGCCGGCCATGTTGTACAAGCGAGATAAATAAAGGACAGTTCTGTTGTTAACATTGGCCTCCAGACTCCTGTACCTCAGCCAATGCCATCTACTGTATAACTTGCACTCTTTGCAAAAAGTTATACATCGGCGAAACAGGGAGACGACTTGGCGACCGATTCCGAGAACACCTTCGTGACGTAGAGAAAGACGACAAAAATGCATCGAAACCGGTCGCGAGACACTTCAATCTCCCAAATCATTCTAAGCAACATATGGCAGTCTGCGGCCTTTCCCTTCACCAAGGAAACACGGAAAGCCGTAAAACTCTACAACAGCACAATTCCTTGATTCGCTCCGACGAAGGGCTAACGCTCGAAACGTCAGCTCTTGAATCTCTTTACGGTGGCCAATTGACATTATCAACCCAGTTGAAACAAACCAAATTATATTGTTATACTTCCCACCGACGCAGCACCACAGTTTCTTTAGAAACTTACCCCCTCTATAAGGAATGTTAGCAAGGAATGTTAGCAGTGCCCATAATGTCAAAAAAAATTTTCGCTCATCTAATTATACATTTCACCAAATGAACTTCTGCAAAAAAATTTTTCGATTTGGATAAAACGCAATTTTTCTTACGAATTTTTACAAAGTTCAAAATTCTATTTTCTTGCGGTCGACCCCTGCCGCTGATCACAAGAGTAACGTACTCAAAATGACCACGTGACTGATATCTGTGACGTAGGTTCAGGAACCTTCCTTGAAGTTTACCCACCGGTTTCGTCTCCTCTGTTTAATCGGGCATGTTTCGCCAAAAAACGGAATTCAGTGTAGACTGATGTTATTTTCGGGATCATTAACGTTGTCACAAAGAGCGGCAACGCACCTTTCCGGCATTTCAACTAAATTGAGACAACTATGAAGCAAATGCTCACTTGTTTTCAAGTCAGATAAGTCACAACCCAAATCACGTGTTCCTGAACTACGTCACGACTCACTTCAAACCGAGGAAAACTGGTGCGAATGGTGGACCAAAATGACGGCAAATTTGAATGTCTTTAAAAAATTATAAAAAAATTGCGTTTAATCCAAATCGAAAATTTTTTTAAGCAGAAGTTCATTAGGTGAAATGTAGAATTAGATGAGCGAAAACAATTTTTGACATTATGGGCAAACAATGGGCAGAACATGGGCAAACACTATAGAAGCTCGGCACCTGACCTTTATTAAAATTACTGATGTAAACACTAAGGATGGCTGCCCAGTTTCTCATTAGCCAATGGTGGTTATTTCGGGCAGCCATGTACTAATTCCATTTTATACTTTCTAGTTTTGTTAACTTAATTTAATCAAGGGTATAAATAAAGTTGTTGTTGTTTGTACCCAGATGTAGTTAATGTTGCGTTGCAAACTGAAAATAAAATGGTGGCGACAATAGACCAATTCCGATATATCAATATTCTAACATGTCACCGAGGCTTAGGGGAATAAAACAAAAGATTTTGCATCGAGGATTAGGGATGAATAAATAATTTATTTTGTTTTATTCCCCTAAGCCTCGGTGACATGTTAGAATATTAATATATCGGAATTGGTCTATCCGTTAAAGTCTTTTTTTTTATTATTTCCTTTATTATGGCTGCTAAAACAAATATTAATGAAATAAGTTCAGGTTACTAGGAAGACGAAAATGTGGACGAACCATTGAGCAGCGAGTGCCAGAAATACGAACAAAGAGGCCGCCCACGCGCGTAAATTCGGTGACTTTTTAGGATTTTTTAATGCTATATTCTAAACTAGCTAGAAGGTGGGTCTCCCAATGTCCTATAAGAAAATAATGCCCTTTTGAGTTCTAGAAAAGCAGCTGAATGCCCTCGCCTAACGGTTCGAGCATCCACTAGCAGCTTTTCTAGACCTCAAGCGGGTATTATTTTCTTTTATATAATAACAAAATCAATGCGCGCGCTCTGATTGGTCAATCAGCTATGGTTTATTGTGCCGGTAAATCCATGGAAAAATTAAATCGCACGTCTTGTGAATTATTATATAGCCTGCGGCTCGTGATTTACAAACTATTCTCGTGTTCTCTCAAACATCCCGCGTGGGTTATGACCCCAATAAACCTATAGAAAGTGTGGTCTATTGCTTAAATAGAACATGGATACCCATCTTCTAGTAGGTGAATAAAATCAATATTTATATAATTGACTATTTTTGATTGCAGAGCCATTGGAAACGCAAAGTCGTTTCCAGAGTCTACGGACTCCAAGGTCAGCGTTGGTCGCCAGGGGAGACTCTGGGAAAATGGAATTTTTAATTTACCCAGAAATCTGAGGTCTCGGTTGTTGTGCAGAAGTAGGAAGTCAGACGATGCCAGAAGACAAAATTTCAGGGACTACAACATATTCCGGTAAGTACAGAAAGTTTAATTGTCCTTTTATACGCAGGCAGGTGTCCAAAATGATTAACAGAATGTTTTCCCTTCACGGTGAAACAATTTTTTACAACAGTTACAATAACAAATTTCCCTCCAAAAGAAAGTTTCTTTTGAACTTTATTTCGGTTAACATCAAACTTACTTCCGCTTCATTTCCCAGAGTCTCGCCTGACGACCAACCGCTGACCGTGGAGCCCGTGGACTCTGGGAACGAGATTGATGAAAATGATGATGAATGTTCATTGGCTAATGCTAGTGTATAAAAAATAGACATACACATCAAATGACATATGACGTAGTCGGATGGCACGGTTTCTAAAACTTCAAGCTGTTTACAGTTTCGAGCCGACAAATTGCATTCAAACGGGACTCCTTTAAAGAAATTATTTATTCACCCTAAGCCTCGATGTAAAATCTTTTGTTTTATTCCCCTAAGCCTTGGCGACATGGTCGGTCTATTGCCTGCGCGTTACAAGGGGCGTGGCCTCTTTTGTGTGCAAGTGTCAAGTTCAAACCTATTTTAGATCGGCTAATATTTAAAAATTTCAGTAAAAGAACATTGGAGTTTTGCTAAAAAAAAACCCCGATCATTTTCGAGGTGGACTGCAATTGTTCTTTGGGGAAAATCTTTCGATGCGTATAATAGCCGATCAAAAATTCTGTGAACATGACACCTGCAAACAAGAGGCCACGACCCTTCTTAGGCTAGATAATTTAATAGGTAAATACGTTAAACAACAATAAATTGGTTATTAGTAAGTAAGTAAGTAAGTAACAACTCTATTTGTGGAGGGTAACACATAACTATTAAAAACTGAAAAATGACAACAAAATCTCAGATTTTAAAAACAAAACAATTATGAAGAGTATTTGATAGAATTTTCTATTTTGAAAAGGCCTTTTTCAACTGTTCTTTTTATGAATTATACGTTTACAATACTTGATGTTGCATTTGCTCTGGTATCGCTGTAATGGTTGGGTGGAAATGTTTAGCGCTAAAAAGAAAAAAGGCACGAACAATCGCAAGGTGGCGGTTGATACCTTTTCTTTGAAAAAAATTTTTGAACAAAATTACATTAACGGAAGAAAACAAGATTATCAAAACGTATCTATTAAGTTTGTGTGTGGTAACAATACGAGTCTGCGAGTTGCGACTTGCAGTTGCGAGTTAGAGTTGCGGGTTGCGGGTTGCGAGTTGGGGGTGAAAGTTGCAGTTCCGAGTTGGAGTTCCGAGTTGCGTGTTTGGAAGCCGTGTTTCCAAGGTCTAATTAACAATTAGACCACGAGCCCGAGTTTTTTTAGTTTTAGAAAAACTAAAAAAAGCTGGATTAAAAATAGAAGGATTATACGTATGTAACCACTGGCTGCGAAAGTAGTTCACCTCACTACACTTCGCTACACTCACTACACTTCACTTCACGACACCTCACTACACTTCACTACACCTCACTACACCTCACTGCACTTAACTACACCTCACTACTACACCTCACTAAACTTCACTTCACTACACCACACTACACCTCACTACACTCACTACACTTCACTTGACGACACCTCACTACACTTCAGTACACTTCACTACACCTCACTGCAATTCACTACACCTCACTACACTTCACTAAACTTCACTGCACTTCGCTACACCTCAGCACACCTCACTACACTTCACTACACCTAACTACACCTCACTACACTTCACAACCCCTCACTAAACCTCACTTCACTGCACCTCACTACACCACACTACACTTCACTGCACTTCACTAAACCTCACAACACCTCACTACACTTCACTACACCTCACTACACGTCAGTACACCTCACTACACCTCACTACACTTCACTACACCTCAATGCACATCACTACACTTCACTACACCTCACTTCACTTCACTACACCTCACTACACCTCACTTCACCACACTACACCTTACTACACTTCACTACACCTCACTACACCTCACTACACTTCCCTACACCTCACTTCACTTCACTACACGTCACTTCACTACACGTCACTACACTTTACTACACCACACTACATTTCACTACACCTCACTAAACATCACCACACTTCACTACACCACACTACACCTCACTACACGTCACTTCACTACACCTCACTACACTTTACTACACCACACAACACCTCACTACACCTCGCTACACTTCACTACACCTCAATGCACATCACTACACTTCACTACACCTCACTTCACTTCACTTCACTACACCTCACTACACCTCACTTCACCACACTACACCTTACTACACTTCAGTACACCTCACTACACCTCACTACACTTCCCTACACCTCAGTACACCTCACTACACTTCCCTACACCTCACTACACCTCACTACACTTCACTAAACCTCACTTCACTTCACTACACGTCACTTCACTACACCTCACCGCACTTCACTATACCATACTACACCTCACTACACTTTACTACACCTCACTAAACATCACCACACTTCACTACACCACACTACACCTCACTACACCTCACTACACTTCACTACACCTCAATGCACATCACTACACTTCACTACACCTCACTTCAATTCACTACACCTCACTACACCTCACTTCACCACACTACACCTTACTACACTTCAGTACACCTCACTACACTTCCCTACACCTCACTACACCTCACTACACTTCCCTACACCTCACTACACCTCACTACACTTCACTACACCACACTTCACTTCACTACACGTCACTTCACTACACCTCACCACACTTCACTATACCATACTACACCTCACTACACCTCAGTACCCTTGACTTCACTACACCTCACTACACCTCACTACACGTCACTTCACTACACCTCACTACACTTTACTACACCACACTACACCTCACTACACCTCACTAAACATCACCACACTTCACTACACCACACTACACCTCACGAAACCTCGCTACACTACACTTTACTACACCTCACTACACTTAACGACACCTCACTACATTTCACTAGACCTCGGTACACCTCAATAAACTTCACTACAACTCACTATAGCTCACTACACTTCACTACACCTCACTATACCTCACTACATTTCACTACACCTCGGTACACCTCATTACACTTAACTACAACTCACTAAACCTCACTACGCTTCACTTTACTACACCTAACTACATTTCGCTACACTTCACTACACTTCACTACACCTCACTACACCTCACTACACTTCAGTACACCACACTGCACCTCAGTACACTTCACTACACCTCACTACAAGTAACTACACTTCACTACACCTCACGACACCTCACTAAACCTCACTACACTTCAGTGCACCTCACTTCACCACACTACACCTCACTACACCTCACCATACCTCACTACACTTCACTACACCTCACCACACCTCACTATACTTTACTACACCTCACTTCACTTCACTACACCTCACTATACCTCACTTCACCACACTACACCTTACTACACTTCAGTACACCTCACTACACCTCACTACACTTCCCTACACCTCACTACACCTTACTACACTTCCCTACACCTCACTACACTTCACTACACGTCACTTCACTACACCTCACCACACTTCACTATACCATAATACACCTCACTACACCTCACTACACTTCACTTCACTACACCTCACTACACCTCACTACACGTCACTTCACTACACCTCACTACACTTTACTACACCACACTACACCTCACTACACCTCACTAAACATCACCACACTTCACTAAACCACACTACACTTCACGAAACCTCGCTACACTACACTTTACTACACCTCACTACACTTAACGACACCTCACTACATTTCACTAGACCTCGGTACACCTCAATAAACTTAACTACAACTCACTACACTTCACTGCACCTCACTTCATTATACTACACCTCACTACACCTCACTACACTTCACTACACCTCAGCACACCTCACTATACTTCACTACACCTTACTACACTTCACTACACCTCACTTTACTACACGTCACAACTACACCTCACTAAACCTCACTACACTTCTCGACACCTCACTACACCTCACTACACTTCACTTCACTACACCTCACCGCACTTTACTACACCTCACTACACCTCACTAAACCTCACTACACTTCACTGCACCACACTACACCACAGTACACTCCAGTTCGCGACACCTCACTACACTTCACTACATCTCACTGCACCTCACTACACCTCACTACACTTCAGTACACCACACTGCACCTCAGTACACTTCACTACACCTCACTACAAGTCACTACACTTCACTACACCTCACGACACCTCACTAAACCTCACTACACTTCACTACCTTTCACCACACTTCACTATACTTCACTACACCTCACTACACTTCACTACACCTCACTACACCTAATTACACCTGACTACACGTCAGTACACGTCACTACACCTGACTACAATTCACTACACCTCAATACACCTCACTACAACTGACTACACTTCAGTACACGTCACTAGACCTGACTACAATTCACTACACGTCAATACACTTTACTACACCTCACTACACCTCACTAAACCTCACTAGACTTCACTGCACCACACTACACCTCATTAAACTCCACTTCGCGACACCTCACTACACTTCACTAATTCTCAGTGCACCTCACTACATTTCACTACACCTCACTAAACTTCACTACACCTCTCTACACGTCACTAAACCTCACCACACTTCACTATAGCTCACTGCACCTTAGTACACTTTACTACACGTCACTACACGTCACTAAACTTAACTACACCTCACTACACCTCACTACACCACACTACACCTCGCTACACCTCACTGCACCTCACTACACTTCACTACACCTCACCACACCTCTCTACAATTCATTACACTTCAGTACTCCCCGGTACACTTCAGTACACCTCAGTACAGTTCACTACACCTCGGTACACCTCAATAGACTTAACTACAACTCACTACTCCTCACTACGCTTCACTTCACTACACCTCACTACACTTCACTACACCTCACTACACTTCACTACACCTCACTGCACCTAACTACAACTCACTACACCTCACATCACTGCACTTCACTACACCTCACTACACCTCACTACACTAAACTGCACCCCACTACAACTCACGACAATCACTACACTGCACTTCACGACACCTAACTACACTTCATTACACCTCACTACACTTCACTACACCTCGGTACACCTCAATACACTTAACGACAACTCACTACACCTCACTACACTTTACTACACCTCACTACACCTCACTACACTTCACTACACCTCGGTACACCTCCATTCCCGTAACTACAACTCACTACACCTCACTACGCTTCACTTAACTACACCTCACTACACTTCAATACACTTCACTACACTCCACTACACCTCACTACACCTCACTACACTTCACTACACCTCACTACACTTCACTACACCTCACTGCACCTCACTTCACCATACTACACCTCACGACACCTCACTAAACCTCACTACACTTCACTACCTTTCACCACACTTCACTATACTTCACTACACCTTACTACACCTCACTAAAATTCAATACACCTCACTTCACTACACCTCACTGCACCTCACTTCTCCACCCTTCACCTTACTACACCTTACTAGACCTCACTACACCTCACTACACCTTACTACACCTCACCACACCTCGGTACACCACTACACCTCACTTCACTTTACTACACTTCACCGCTACACCTCACTAAACCTCACTACGCGTCACTTCTCTACACCTCACTACACTTCAGTACACCTCACTACATCTCACTACACTTCACTACACCTCGCTACACCTCACTACACTTCAGTGCACCTAACTACACCTCACTACACTTCACTACACCTCACTGCACCTCACTTCACCATACTACACCTCACGACACCTCACTAAACCTCACTACACTTCACTACCTTTCACCACACTTCACTATACTTCACTACACCTTACTACACCTCACTAAAATTCAATACACCTCACTTCACTACACCTCACTGCACCTCACTTCTCCACACTACACCTTACTACACCTTACTAGACCTCACTACACCTCACTACACCTTACAACACCTCACCACACCTCGGTACACCTCACTACACTTTACAACACCACACTACACCTCACTACACCTCACTACACTACACCTTTCTGCACTTTACTACACCTCACTACACCTCACTAAACCTCACTACACTTCACTGCACCACACTACACCTCACTACTCTCCACTTCGCGACACCTCACTACACTTCACAAATTTTCTCAGTGCACCTCACAACATTTCACTACACCTCACTAAACTTCACTACACCTCTCTACACCTCACTAAACCTCACCACACTTCACTATAGCTCACTGCACCTTAGTACACTTTACTACACGTCACTACACGTCACTACACTTAACTACACCTCACTACACCACACTACACCTCGCTACACCTCACTACACCTCTCTACAATTCATTGCTCTTCAGTACTCCCCAGTACACTTCAGTACACCTTACTACAGTTCACTACACCTCGGTACACCTCAATAGACGTAACTACAACTCACTACTCCTCACTGCGCTTCACTTCACTACACCTCACTACACTTCACTACACCTCACTACACTTCACTACACCTCACTGCACCTAACTTCACCTCACTACACCTCACATCACTGCACTTCACTACACCTCACTACACCTCACTACACTACACTGCACCCCACTACCCCTCACGACACTCACTACACTGCACTTCACGACACCTAACTACACTTCATTACACCTCACTACACTTCACTACACCTCACTACACTTCACTACACCTCGGTACACCTCAATACACGTAACGACAACTCACTACACCTCACTACACTTCACTACACCTCACTACACCTCACTACACTTCACTACACTTCGGTACACCTCCATTCCCGTAACTACAACTCACTACACCTCACTAGGCTTCACTTTACTACACCTCACTACACTTCAATACACCTCACTACACTCCACTTCACCTCACTACACCTCACTACACTTCACTACACCTCACTACACTTCACTACACCACACTGCATCTCACTTCACCATACTACACCTCACTGCATTTCACTATACCTCACTACACTTCACTACACCTCAGCACACCTCACTATACTTCACTACACCTCACTAAACTTCACTACACTTCAATACACCTCACTTCACTTTACTACACTTCACCGCTACACCTCACTAAACCTCACTACGCGTCACTTCTCTACACCTCACTACACTTCAGTACACCTCACTACACCTCACTACACTTCACTACACCTCGCTACACCTCACTACACTTCAGTGCACCTAACTACACCTCACTACACTTCACTACACCTCAATAAAATTCAATACACCTCACTTCACTTCACTACACCTCACTACACCTCACTTACCACACTACACCTTACTACACCTTACTAAACCTCACTACACCTCACTACACTTAACTACACCTCGGAATACCTCACCAAACTTAACTACATCTCACTACACCTCACCACATTTCACTACACCTCACTACGTCTCACTTCACTACACTTTACAACACCACACTACACCTCACTACGTCTCACTTCACTACACTTTACAACACCACACTACACCTCACTACACATCACTACACTTCACTTCACTACACCTCACTGCACTTTACTAAACCTCACTACACCTCACTAAACCTCACTACACTTCACTGCACCACACTACACCTCACTACACTCCACTTCGCGACACCTCACTACACTTCACTACATCTCACTGCACCTCACTACACCTCACTACACTTCACTACACCTCGCTACACCTCACTACACTTCAGTGCACCTAACTACACCTCACTAAAATTTAATACACCTCACTTCACTTCACTACACCTCACTTACCACACTACACCTTACTACACCTCACGAGACCTCACTAAACCTCACTACACTTCACTATACCTCACTACACTCCACTTCTCGACACCTCACTACACTTCACTACATCTCACTGCACCTCACTACATTTCACTACACTTCACTACACCTCTTTAAACCTCACTACACTTCACTACACTTCACTGCACCTCACTATACCTCTCTATAATTCACTACACCTCAGTACACCTTAATACACTTCAGTACACCTCACTACACTTCACTACACTTCGCTACACTTCACTACACCTCACTACACTTCTCTACACCTCACTACACCTCACTATACCTAACTACACTTCAATACACCTCACTTCAGTTTACTACACCTCACCGCTACACCTCACTAAACCTCACTACGCTTCAGTACACCTCACTACACTTCACTTCACCTCACTACACCTCAGTACATTTCAGTGCACCTAACTACACCTCACTACACTTCACTACACGTCACTACACCTCACTACACTACACTACACCCCTCTACACCTCACGACACTCACTACACTGCACTTTACGACACCTCACTACACTTCATAACACCTCGCTACACTTCACTACCCCTCACTACACTTCACTACACCTCGGTACACCTCAATACAGTTAACGACAACTCACTACACCTCACTTCACTTCACTACACCTCACTACACCTCACTACACCTCGGTACACCTCCATACCCGTAACTACAACTCACTACGGTTCACTTTACTACACTTCACTACACTTTACTACACCTCACTACACTTCACTTCACCTCGGTACACCTCAATACACTTAACTACAACTCACTACACCTCACTCCATTTAACTGCACCTCACTACACTTCAGTACACGTCACTACACCTCACTACAATTCACTACACCTCAATACACCTCACTACACTTCACTTAACTTCACTACACCTCGCTTTTCCTCAGCACACCTCACTACACCTCACTACACTTCACTACACTTAACTACACCTCAGTACACTTCACTACCCCTCACTACAGCTCTCTACACTTTACTACACCTCACTACATTTCAATATACTTCACTACACCACACTACACCTTACTGCACTTTACTACACCTCACTACACCTTACTAAACCTCACTACACCACACTACACCTCACTACACTCCACTTCTCGACACCTCACTTCACTTCACTACACCTCACTGCACCTCACTACACTTCACTACACCTCACTACACCTCACTGCACTTCACTTCACCTCACTGAACCTCACTACACTTCACTATACCTACACGTCACTACACGTCACTACACTTAACTACACCTCACTACTTTTCACAACACCTCGCTACACCTCACTGCACATCACTACACTTCACTACACCTCTCTACAATTCACTTCACCTCAGTACACTTCAGTACACCTCACTACACTTCACTACACTTCACTACACCTCACTACACTTCTCTACGCCTCACTACACTTCACTACACCTCACTATAGTTCACTACACCTCACTATACTTCACAACCCCTCACAACCGCTCATTACACTTTACTACACCACACTACACTTCACCTCACTACACTTCATTACACCTCAGTACACTTCACTACACCTCACTACACCTTAGTACACTTCAGAACCCTTCACAATCCCTCACTACAATGCACTACACCTCAGTACACTTCACTACACTTCTGTACACCTCACTACACTTTACTACACCTCACTACATCTCACAGCATCAGCATCAGCATCAGCATCAGTATCAGTATCAGTATCAGTATCAACATCAGTATCAACATCAGTATCAGTTTCAACATCAGCAGCATCAGCATCAGCATCAGCATCAGTATCAGTATCAGTATCAGTATCAGTATCAGTATCAGTATCAGCACCAGTATCAGTATCAGCATCAGTATCAGTATCAACATCAGCATCAGCATCAGCATCAGTATCAGCATCAGTATCAACATCAGCATCAGCATCAGTATCAGTATCAGTATCAGTATCAACATCAGCATCAGCATCAGCATCAGCATCAGTATCAGCATCAGTATCAACATCAGCATCAGCATCAGTATCAGTATCAGTATCAGTATCAGTATCAGTATCAGTATCAGTATCAGCATCAGCATCAGCATCAGTATCAGCATCAGCATCAGCATCAACATCAGCATCAGCATCAGCAAGAAATCCATCAGTAAATCAATCAATCAGTAAATAAAGCAATCAGTAAATAAGTGAGTCAATCAATCAGTCAATCAATCAACTTTATTTGCCACTCAAATTCTTTAAAATGAGATAAAGAAGAATACAGTATAATATGAAGTAGCAGGAAGACCTCTGCAAGCTTTTTTTTCTCTAATTAAGGAGATCTCCCTTTCATAACTACAAACTTCTTCAATTATTAACTAATGAATATGTTAAACAACAATAAAGTTGTTGCTGACAATCAAATCTCAGTGATCGCCTCAACAAGTCCATCGTTTTAATAGCCGATCTAAAAGAAGTGTGATCTTGAAAGTTGCACACAGTAGCAACGTGATCACCTTCCTTTTACGCACACCTTCAGATCAGCTAATTTACAAGTGGACCCTTTTGCTTGAATTAGAAGCGAATATTAGCTGATCAAAAACAGGTGTGACTTTGATTCGTGCACACAATGGCAAGGTGACCACATCCCTTCTTGAGCGAAAGTGCCAAGTTCACACCACCTTTGAATCGGCTAATATTAGCTTCACATGAAAGCAATAGGGGTCGACCTCTGAAATTGTCAGGTTTGCTCAATGCTCAGAAGCTCATCCTATTGCTATTGTTTAAATATTCTTGGCTTGATATATCCGCTAAAAGCGTTATTTCCCAAACAATTCCTTGCGTGGCCTCTTGTCTATTGTTAGCAAGTGTCAAGTTCACACCTGTTTTAGATCGGCTAATATGAGCATTTAAAAATTTCAGTAAAAGAACAATAGAGTTTTGCTAAAAAAAACGATCATTTTCGAGGTGGACCGCAATTGTTCTTTGGGGAAAACTTTTTATGCGTATAATAGCCTATCGAAAAATGCTGTGAACTTGACACTTGCACAAAATAGACAAATGGCCACGCCTGATGTAGCGCATTTTTAATTAGACGGCGAATCCCCGTGTTTGTGGAGATTTCCAAGGCATGACTATTTGAACAAAAGAAACTGGTTAATGAGCTACCGAGGTAGGCACCTCAACTAGCGCTTTTAGAGGTGGACCCTTTTGTTTCAATCAGAAGTGAATATTAGTCGACTCGTGACATGATTTTTCTTGTATACAGACTCGCCTAAAGGCTCATGTGTGCTGAAAACAAGACCTGGTAATCCCACCCAAAACGGGAACCCTGAAACAAATTAAATGACTTCTACTGTACGACAAATCGAGCAACAAGGGAATGTCCTGCCAAAAAACCTTCACCCAGAACTGAAGAATGGAACTGACCCGTGCAGGAACACAAATGTGATGAAACACTGTCCCTCTTGTTTGATATTATAACGTACCTTATAAAAATAAAAATGTACATACGAACGCCGTTTATGATTTTTTTCAAGTCTGGTAGACCATTTTACGTTGTGTTGTTACTTTAAATTTTCACACTTTAAAATCCCAGGAAATGGCTTACAATTTAAAAGCATTTTCGTAATGAATAAACTGAAATGAAGCCACTCTGATTAAACGTGTTCTTTGATAGAACGTACATTATTTTTGATATTTTTGCATTTCATTGATTTAATTAGTTATTGAAGTCTAGCTAAAAATGGACCTCACGGCTCCAAAATATGGACGTAAACGTGTATGCAATTGGTGGTTTTCACTAGTAACGCAATCAAAAACTAAATTCGAAAATAATGAACTGCAGAAGCAAAGAACGTTAGACAGTGTAGATGGTAAATAAATAAACAATTTCTCCAAAGCTTTTCTAAACAAAATAGCTTTATCGTGGCACTCAGCTTGATGTCACATACGGCGAAGAACTCAAATATTCAAGACGCTCTGTTGTTAAAACGAAGGAAACTATAGAGCTGAAAATTTGCGAAAAGATATACTTTTAGTTCACCTTACACCTAGTGGAAACGAAAACTTAGCAGACCTAGCGAATTTTGATTTCAGAATTTTATGACGTCACATGAAAACCAAGAATAAAACGTGACCATTTAGGAAGAAAACCCAATATTTCGGAAACCACAGTACGATAAAAAAATTCTAAAATGGTCCAATGGGGCTGATTTAATTAGTGCGAGGAAAAAATTGGATTCAACAGCCCTTTTGCAAAAACGGATAACATGGTACATATCCGCCGTGCTGGAAGTAAAGCAAGGATTTCTGCCCCAGAGAAAAACGGCAATTGAACACACGTGTAAAATTACGATACTTTTACGTGTGATGATATCAATGACGTCACGTTTGATAACATGTTTGACCCTACTGAACTTCAATTTATTGGTGTAGTCGAAACATCCTCGGGTGTTCATAGGAAGTCTTCGGCAAACCTGTAAAATTTTCGGAAACCTTCCGTAATCTTCGGAAAATATTCGAAAACGTCCGTGTGGCCTTCGGGCAAAATTCGGAGAGTCTTAAGAAAATGGTCGGAACACTAGAGCGAGCTATTAATGTAAAACCTTGCAATAGCCGCTAACCAACCTCGACAAAAAGGGCAACATCATGACGTAATTAGATCTAAGACGGTGCTGTGAGGTAAATTCAAAACTCCAACTGGTTAGATATTCCTGTCGGTCTAATTTTCCCCATTAATGCACTGACTAGCACTTAGCATTATTAAGATGTAAATCTTCTAACGCTAACACTAAAATATCGTCATCATCTCCGGTTTGTAATGTTGATGAATCCGTTGCAGGTGATGCTCGCTGGATGGTTCTTTTGGGCTCAAGCTTCGCGTATCTCAGAAGTTCTTTTCTGTGCTTTTTTCTCATCTTGGTTAGAGTTTTTATAGAGTGTTGAAAGAATTCTTCCATGATTAATCTCATTTCTTCGATCATTTTGTACTTGTGTATCAACAGAGCTGAGTGGAAGATTAAAAACAAGCTAAAAAGTTACTTACAAAGTAATTAATAATTCATCATGTTAAACAAAGAAAATATAATTGCCATGAATATGATTGTTTGAATACCCGTTTTTAATTAGTATAGATTTTGACGTACTCTAGTTAGCTTTTGTTTGGATTGTGAAGATATACCAAGACAAGTTATTGATTGGATTTTAAAAGCAATCTAATAAAAAAATAAAACGAACTTACGAGAGGAACTTTTCTGAGCAGATTGAGTTGTCTTACACGAGGCTTTACATAAATAATTTGAGATGTTAGTTACTGTTGTCTTGTTGGACCTTTTGTCTCCCTCGTATCCTTCGTACCGCTTCATATAAGAGTCCCAAAATAGCACCCGTTGCTGTCATTATGCTTGTAATGAGGAGTGTTTTGTTTAATAGATCAGCCTCGCTATCAAACAAACCAGTTGATGTGTCCTGAACAACTTCTTCATCAGAAAGCCTCGAACCCTGCAATATGGAAGATGAACAATGCCATTATCCACGTGGAAAACTATGCTAATAATTTAATTTCGTGCAATCACATCACATCTTTGCCGACAGTCTCACTTTAAACCATGACAGATTTACTGCTATTTAGAAGCATTGTGTCACGCAAAATCCTGTTTTGCAAAAAGAAAAAATCACGCAACGACTCAAATAAGCCGTTATTTGGGTCGTCAACGTGTAAAGCCGCTCCCTTGTGACAATAGGGAGCTTAAGAAATGAGGACGGCGACGGCTAGCGCTAAGACGACGCCTGCTTAAAATTAATTTATATTTTACGCACGAATCTCGCAATTGCCTTGATGTATTCGGTGCATCTATCGCTTTCAAACGTAGTTCATGTAGAAAATATAAGGACGGCGGTTATTTTAAAACAGAAAAATGAAAATGTAGAAGGAGGTTCACGTTTTCCAAAGTACTCAAAAATTGGTCATTTCACGTTGTTGTTTTGCAGAGGACGGCAAAGAAATGTACAAAGAATTATAACGCACGTGCAGAGCTATTGTACTGCTCATTAAATCTTTTGTTTAGCGACGTTCTCGTTGACGTTGCCGTCGTGGTTTGCTTAAGCTCCCTATTAGGGACCACGACGGCGACGTCAACGAGGACGACGCCAAACAAAAGATTTAATGAGCAGAACAATAGCTCTGCACGTGCGTTATCCATCTTTGCACATTTCTTTGTCGTCCCCTGAAAAACGACGACGTGAAATGAATAAATTCTGCGTGGTGTGAAGAACGTGAATCACAGCGGCAAGTTTTTCAGGTTTCTAGTTTGAATTAAATAAGCGCATTAAAATCGAAGTAAAAATAAGCGCTGATACTGATAATCACGCTAACCAAATTTTGATAGTTGCGAGATACTTCCGTAAAATTTAAATGCATTTTTTGGTGGACATTGTCGTCGGCGTCGCCGTCGTGCTTTCGTGAGGTCCCTAATAGTATTGCGTGACGACTTTTTAAAGTTCTATGTCAATGTTTAGAAGCATTGAGAGCAACTCCTAGCTAAACCGTACCGTTATAGGTTCCACAAGTTCTTCAACCCATTTAAAAATTTCCGCTTGGTGGGAGCGCATGTAACCATAGAAACAATGTCGAAGACGCATCGAGTGTCCACCAATGACAACTCCATATGCTGTTTGATAATCTATGATCTGGGCCACTCGTATCGAGGGCTTAGAGAAGAGGTCTTTATGCGTCCCACCGGCGTACGTGTCTACTAAGATTTCATCTACTTCTCTGTTGTTAAGAGCCTCGGCGAGCTCTTCGAGGGTGTGGTAGTCTTTTTCTAAGTGGAAATAGAAGTAAGCCTTCACTTTACGTCAGTGTTCAGTTTGTTTAAAACCTAGCATAATGGGTGACAAATTACTCTTTAAATTTGGCGCGAAATTTCAGCGTTAATTTCTAATTCCACATGTGAAATTGTAAAATTGCCTTGACAACGTTTGGGGCGAAATTTCTCGATACAATAAGTCAAAAACCCACTATTGAGAACGTAAATTGTAACCCATGATATTATAAGTTAATCTTGTTGAAATTCTAAAGTATTATTTTTATTTTACATGTAATAGGTTTATTTATATTAAATTTTGTTTTCGTGAATGTTTCATACTTGGGCTATCCGCGCATTTCACTCCCCCTCCTCCGTCGCAGTCGTCTTCAATCAAAATAAACTAGCTTTTGTTGCGTGGATTCTCAGTACGCCACTACCTCTCTGAAAACTCTATTGTTATCTGGGACTAGAGACATTGTTACCACATGTTACATATTGTTTTGCGACTCGTTCCGAGATGCAGAGGTGGGCCCCGAATTCTTCGTTGTTAGAAAGAACTTTGTTGTTGTCTAATTGACTAGCTTTGAATTATTTGTGTTGGTAATCAAATGGCGGCAAGTGAAATTAGGAAATAATTTCACTTGCGTCTTGTCAAAATTCTTTTAAGGGCAAGGACACTAGGTAAGTTGTAGAATTGGAGATAATTTTTGCTAAATTATAATATTTGCTAATTGTAGCATCTACCTTTTCCATAAAAGAAATCGTGTGGCTAACCTAACAATACAAACAAAACTATTCGTTAACAGCCATCCTCCCCGCCCTCCCCCTGGATAGTTTATTAAGGGTGAAAAACGACAAATAGGTGACACTAAACCAGAAGGGAACAAGGATGGTTAAGGATGGAGAAGACTGAAACAGATAAATGAACAAATGACGAGTTTGAAAAATACTACGCGCGCTCTCATTGGTTGATATGTGTGTTTAGATGGGAGGATGTAAACACGGTTGTGACGTTTTAGGTTCGTGCGTATTTTCAAGGAATATTTATAAAAGTAATAGAGGACCTTTTCCGGGTTTACATAGCCTCATTTTAACACTAGCAGGATTGGGAGAATTCTCGAAAGTTATGCAAACCCTTGACGGAGTTTCGGGTTTGCATTACTGTCTCGAATTCTCCCAAACCCCCTCGTGTAAACACGGACAAAGCCCTCTATTGCTCAAATAGTATGGCATAGTACAGACCCATGCGCCATTCTGTAGAAAACAATCTTCACACAAGCCAGGACGTGTGCCAATTTCTGAACGGACCTAACTTTCGTTTTCTCAGTCATAAATTGTAAAAACGTTTAACTGTAACCCAGCGAGCTCTCCCACTCCCCTCACACAATTTCAACCTACCTTCGTTCACAAGCGCATTTCTCCTGACTCCGAGATTGTACTCAGGTGAGCCGTGAATCGCCCCTACCTGAAAAAATATTACAAGAAACTCAAACGAATACCAAAACGGAGGTTTCATTCCTGTCATGAAATTGCTACGGAGGACACTGAAAATGCAAAGGAGCGAGGTTCTGACATTTTTATTCTCGCGCCTAAATAAAAACTTTACACGTCCTGCTCAACGATGCGTCATATCTATTTTAATACTATGATAAAAATAGCTATTTCTCAAAGACACGTCATATCTGTTTTAATACTATTATAAAAATAGCTTTTTCCATCGGAATATATATTTGACATATTTAACAATTCAATTGTGAGCTCCAGAATTCTATCGCGTTATAGGTGATGAGGGGGAATGCCGAATCAACAGACTCATTTTTCTTTGTTGAAGAAGTTCATTGTTTCATTGAAAATGGACACTTGAAATGTTCCTTCCAGCTGAAACGTTTACTTTCATACTTGAAAATAAATTTAAAAAGTATCAAATTTTTCTGAAAAGTTTTTCTTTCGAGAGGAAGCTCGTTTTTCATATGAAAACGTTACTTTTTCACCCGAGAAAGACTCAAATGGCCACTCAGAGTCTGAAAATACCTTAAAGCTGAACTATTTTTTTTAGGAAAATAACCATGAATTGTGAGCCAAAATAGACCCGGTTTGAGTAAAAGAAGTATCATATTTTGCTGTCCTTTTAAAATCGACAAGACAATTTGGAGATGAAAAATATGTCCTTACGAGTTGAAAAGGAGCGAATATTCACTTCAGAAGATATCTTTTTCAGTTATAAAATAACAGCTACTTTGGGTTACAACTTCAGGTTTTAGCTGAGAACATTTCGTTTTTAGTCAACAAGTTTCAATGTCGATTAACAAACTTCAATTTTAGCTCTAAAGGCGAGAAATCAAATGTAGAATCATCACAGCAAAGAACATCGGTGAATTTTTAACTTTATTCTCCAATAAAACGCTTTTTATGCTAAATGGAATCCAGTTTGTTTACATTCCGATCATTCCATTAATGGAATCAGACTCCAGTAAATGTCATTTTCCATTTGACAGCGAAATCAAGGAATTATTTTTGTTTTCCAATTTTGCTGCGACTTAAAAGCTATGGATCCTTGAACGTACAGCGGAAGGGTTAGAATTGAATGTTACCCCCCCCCCCCCACCACACCCCCTTAGGTTTCAACTATTGTGAAAAGAGGATTTTCTCCATGACACTAATTTTTAGTAGCTGTTCATTTATCCGTTACGAAAATTTTGATGTCACGCTGTGTCTATGATTTCGGTATTGCCATGCCAACCGCATAATAAAATATAAATATCGACATTGTTTATATAAATCTTTATTTTTCCAGTCTTCTTCAGCAAAATAGCATAATTCATATATTTTACATTCCATTGACATTTTGGCTTGATCTCGTATTGATTTCCTTTATTTTCTGGCTTGATTTAAGGAAATAGTAAAATTCAAGACAGCGGATCCAAGATGGCGGCCTTAATGACTTCAGATAACGTCATAATCAGTAAAACGTATGTCACCTTGTAGAGTAAGTTCAGCGAAAGAAAACAAAATTTTAATTTTTTATCGTTTTTTGGGTGATGAGTGTTTCGTTTTGCACTAACCGTTTCAGTACAAAAAAGAAAATTGACATTCTTGCTTTCGATTTGACAGAACCATAGTTTGAGGTTTAGGTTATCACAGAAATCGAGTTCTGTTTTCACTCGACAATTTAATTATTTCCACTACCTTCATCGTATGCATAAATTGAGATGTAGCAATACATAAGAATAAAAAATAAATAAAAAAATATGAAAAACACGACAGCAAACAGTTTTGATGCGTTTACTTCAGATATCTAGAACACAAAACTGAATCTACAAATTGAGACCTTCGACCAAAATGATCTTAATCAAAGTTATTTTTGCAAGATAAATTCGCAGCTACAGTAGAGAAGATCAAAATATATCGAAAGGTGACGGATTCTTAATTTTCAATGACAAAATACAATTAAAATGAAATATACCCTTGATTAATAAGTGCCCACGCGCCCCCAAAGACTAATGAATTTTAAAATATGACGCAAGGCCACCCTTATCTAGATCAGTCAAAATGAATGTACGATGTGACGAGATTTCTTTAGGTTTCTTGCCCGAAACATCAGTGCATGTAATAAAAAGTGGTTCGTGCCAGTCAATGACATTGATATGGGGATGGGGGTCTAATACTTGGCGTCCAGGGCGCTTAATCTAGAAGATAAGGTTTAATCAATTAAAAACGTTGTCTTGGAGACTTACCATTATGAAGATGTTTTGACGAAAATTGATTGGTCCTGACACTGGCTGGTACCATGTAACTACAGAAAGAATAAAAGAGGTCAGAACAATTGCTTCTAAGTGACTTTTGATTTTAGTGCAGAAACTTGGGTTTTCTTAAGAGCAATGGTTAATTCACAAGATCATTTTTGTGGATCCTGGTCTAGCTTGAAGACATGTTGTTTCCAAAATAAGCAGGCCCACATGCATGTAAGAGTTTCTTTATCAGAAGGGAAATTGCCCTTGGTATGACCTTAACAAGACTAACAGCTCTGCCACCCACAAACTCCCACAATCAGGTAACAGATCGATGTTATTTTGGGAAAAGTTCACTAACTTGGGATAATCAGTATGGAGGGGAACTTCTTTCAAGGGACAAATTTTCTCTCCATTTCAAAAATTTGATAGTTTGGCCTCCTCTTGTTTACACATGTCAGCATCCATTCTTATAGAGCTGGACACGTCTAAGGCTACAAACAAAATTAAACACTTCTTACCATGAAGAAGTAAAAGCTATCCCTGTACTGCAGTCTGTGCAGACTTTGCTTGCCTTCAATATCCTAAGGAAAAAATAAAACATCATGTTTTATTGAGGCAAGTGAATATAATTTAGCATTATAGTTTTTATAGCGATCTTTCTTGTTTACAAACATTGATGCCACATTTCTACGGATATTCAAAATTTCAGATACCGGAACAAAAGAAGTCATTTTTTAAAAAGCCACTTAGGATCTGGTTGGTATATTAAAAACAATGGATGACGTCACGAGAGACATCGCCATATCAGACAAGAAAACAATAACCACAACAAACAAACAAACATAAATAAATAAACAACAACAACAAAAATATTCAATAACGTTTACCTCTTCCGTGAAAGGCCTCCAAGTTGGTACCAAGGAAGAGCTCCATTCTCTTTGTCCCTCTGCTTACCAAGTCCCTTCGATCAAAAGGCTTGAAGAATGCAAAAAAAAAAGGAAATACGAACTTTACATTTAATCACAAAGCACGAACACCACAGTCATTCCAAACAATGGATCCGGGGCCATGCACTGACCCCGATTAGAAATGTCCACTACTCTAGATCTACAGGTTTGTAGACCATACCTTTCGCTGTAAATCTAGAGTAAGTCTTTAAAGTTTAATCCAATGTAAACGTTGTTTTTCCATTCAAACGTTTCTGTTAATGAGCGCATACAGCTCTTTCACAAAGAAACGAATATTTTAACTAAAAAGCTATATTGTATGTTAGCACGAGATGCAAAATATTATATTAAGAATAAATACTAGCCGCTTTAACATTGGCTTCTATAATTCTATCAACCCGTCAGTCGAAATAAGTTTCACAAAAACTCTTGAATGGACCTACCGCGTGCATTTTGCATTAGTGCAAAACCATCAGTTTAAGTTGGAAATAACGCTGTTTGGGTCCAGTCTTCAGTTCCTGGTTTTCTTTCTTGTCTCAGCATTACAATCTTCTGTTCTACAAGCTGATTGTAGCAAGGAGTCTCTTAATTTGTAGCGACATAAACTGAACAAGAACCAACGAAGGCGATGGCGAACTGAACTTGTGATGAATAATTATCAGAATGTGCTCGCACTTTTGAAATCATTTGCAAAGTAAATTTGATCAGCTTCCCGCCAAATACAATCGCATCTTAAACCTTCCTCACCGAAGGTCTAACGCTCGAAACGCCAGCTCTTGAATCTCTTTACGGTGGCCAATTAAAACCAAATTATATTTGAAATACAACTGAACTTACATTCTAAGCTTCTCTTGAACTGCGCCCAGACGACGGATAAATTGCAAGCTTACGAGAAGTGATGCATTACTTACTATTTCTCAAAGCCAATAATCTTCATTCAGAAGTCGCAGAAAATATTCTAGTTTAGCCAAAAGGTAAGACAATGTTATTTTTTTGGCCAATGTCAAATCATTCTGGCAAGTAAATATAAATAAACCTAAGTGTAGTCTTTTTGTTGTGATTCATTTATGTGGTTACGTAGGAGAAGAGGAAGAGAAACTTTCACACTAAGTATAGAGAAAAAGGATAGCTGGGAATGGGGTCAGTTGGTACGACAAGCAGCCGACCGAAATAAGATCGGACGAGTAGTTTCTATTCTTCAGCCTTCCACAGTCGAGCTAAAAAATCGGTCGATTTTGAAAATTTTCCTATGGTCCCCCCTATGAAATCAGTCATTTTAGCCATATTTGAAAATCGTGTCATTTCTCAGCCAATTGAGGTTTTTACAAGCGGTTTTTTGCTGAAATGAAAAGAAGGATGGCTGCTGAGTAAATCCATACAAATTAGGCTGAAATCGGAGAGGTCGAAAAACTTTCCAAATTTTGCCCCGAAAAGTGAAAAATTGGCCATTTTGGGCATAATTGAAAATCGTGTTATTCCTCAGCCAATTGAGGTTTTTACAACCGGTTTTTGGCCCAGACGAAAATTAGGATGGCTGATGAGTCCATCTATACCAATTAGATCGAAATCGGAGATGACGAAAAAATTTGAAAATTTTCCTATGGTCCCCCTTAGAAAAAAGTCCAAAATTGACCATTTTGCAAACTTTTGAAAATCGTATTATTTCTCAGCCAATTGAGCATCTTTCAAGCGGTTTATTACACAGTTGAAAACTTGGGTAGTTGCCGAGTCCATCCATACCAAGAAGGCTAAAATCGGGCGAGTAATTTCTATTTTACAGCCTTCCAAAGTCGAGCTAAAATATCGGCCGATTTTGTAAAGTTTCCTATGTGCCCCCCTATAAAATCAGTCATTTTAGCCATATCTGAAAATCGTGTCATTTCTCAGCCAATTGAGCTTTTTACAAGCGGTTTTTTGCT
This sequence comes from Blastomussa wellsi, assembly GCA_947652115.1. NCBI lineage: Eukaryota > Metazoa > Cnidaria > Anthozoa > Scleractinia > Plerogyridae > Blastomussa > Blastomussa wellsi. Next base: position 16,148,412 of record OX393573.1, read on the forward strand.
GACATGAAAAGTAGGATAGCTGCTGAGTAAATCCATACAAATTAGGCTGAAATCGAAGAAGTCGAAAAAATTTCGAAATTTTGCCCTGAAAAATTGGCCATTTTGGGCATAATTCAAAATCGTGTTATTCCTCAGCCAATTGAGATTTTCATAAGCGGTTTTTTGCCCAGAAGAAAACTAGGATGACTGCTGAGTCCATCTATACCAATTAGATCGAAATTTTCCTATGGTCCCCCCTTAGAAAAAAGCCCAAAATTGACAATTTTGGGCACTTTTAAAAATCGTATTATTTCTCAGCTAATTGAGCTTTCTCCAAGCAGATTTTGCTAAGTTGAAAACTAGGATAGTTGCCGAGTCCATCCATACCAAGTAGGCTAAAATCGGACGAGTAGTTTCTATTTTACAGCCTTCCAAAGTCGACCTAAAATATCGCCCGGTTTTGAAAAGTTTCCTATGGTCCCCCCTATGAAATCAGTCATTTCAGGCATATTTGAAAATCGTGCTATTTCTCAGCTATTTGAAATTTTTTCAAGCGGTTTTTTACACAGATCAAATCTAGGATAGTTGTCGAGTCCATCGATACCAATTAGGCTAAAATCGAACAAGTAGTTTCAATTTTATAGCTTTGCAAAGTCGAGCTAAAAGATCGGCCATTTTGGCGCCTTTTAAAAAACCGTGCTATTTCTCAGCTATTTGAGATTTTTTCAAGCGGTTTTTTACACAGATCAAATCTAGGATAGTTGCCGAGTCCATCGATACCAATTAGGCTAAAATCGAACAAGTACTTTCAATTTTACAGCTTTGCAAAGTCGAGCTAAAAGATCGGCCATTTTGGCGCCTTTTCAAAATCGTGCTATTTCTCAGCTATTTGAGATTTTTTCAACCGGTTTTTTACACAGATCAAATCTAGGATAGTTGCCGAGTCCATCGATACCAATTAGGCTAAAATCGAACAAAAAGTTTCAATTTTACAGCTTTGCAAAGTCGAGCTAAAAGATCGGCCATTTTGGCGACTTTTCAAAATCGTGCTATTTCTCAGCTATTTGAGATTTTTTCAAGCGGTTTTTTACACAGATCAAATCTAGGATAGTTGTCGAGTCCATCGATTTCAATTAGGCTAAAATCGAACAAGTAGTTTCAATTTTATAGCTTTGCAAAGTCGAGCTAAAAGATCGGCCATTTTGGCGCCTTTTCAAAATCGTGCTATTTCTCAGCTATTTGAGATTTTTTCAAGCGGTTTTTTACACAGATCAAATCTAGGATAGTTGCCGAGTCCATCGATACCAATTAGGCTAAAATCGAACAAGTAGTTTCAATTTTACAGCTTTGCAAAGTCGAGCTAAAAGATCGGCCATTTTGGCGCCTTTTCAAAATAGTGCTATTTCTCAGCTATTTGAGATTTTTTCAACCGGTTTTTTACACAGATCAAATCTAGGATAGTTGCCGAGTCCATCGATACCAATTAGGCTAAAATCGAACAAGTAGTTTCAATTTTACAGCTTTGCAAAGTCGAGCTAAAAGATCGGCCATTTTGGCGACTTTTCAAAATCGTGCTATTTCTCAGCTATTTGAGATTTTTTCAAGCGGTTTTTTACACAGATCAAATCTAGGATAGTTGCCGAGTCCATCGATACCAATTAGGCTAAAATCGAACAAGTAGTTTCAATTTTACAGCTTTGCAAAGTCGAGCTAAAAGATCGGCCATTTTGGCGACTTTTCAAAATCGTGCTATTTCTCAGCTATTTGAGATTTTTTCAACCGGTTTTTTACACAGATCAAATCTAGGATAGTTGCCGAGTCCATCGATACCAATTAGGCTAAAATCGAACAAGTAGTTTCAATTTTACAGCTTTGCAAAGTCGAGCTAAAAGATCGGCCATTTTGGCGCCTTTTCAAAATCGTGCTATTTCTCAGCTATTTGAGATTTTTTCAAGCGGTTTTTTACACAGAACAAATCTAGGATACTTGCCGAGTCCATCGATACCAATTAGGCTAAAATCGAACAAGTAGTTTCAATTTTACAGCTTTGCAAAGTCGAGCTAAAAGATCGGCCATTTTGGCGACTTTTCAAAATCGTGCTATTTCTCAGCTATTTGAGATTTTTTTCAAGCGGTTTTTTACACAGATCAAATCTAGGGTAGTTGCCGAGTCCATCGATACCAATTAGGCTAAAATCGAACAAGTAGTTTCAATTTTACAGCTTTGCAAAGTCGAGCTAAAAGATCGGCCATTTTGGCGCCTTTTCAAAATCGTGCTATTTCTCAGCTATTTGAGATTTTTTCAAGCGGTTTTTTACACAGAACAAATCTAGGATACTTGCCGAGTCCATCGATACCAATTAGGCTAAAATCGAACAAGTAGTTTCAATTTTACAGCTTTGCAAAGTCGAGCTAAAAGATCGGCCATTTTGGCGCCTTTTAAAAATCGTGCTGTTTCTCAGCTATTTGAGATTTTTTCAAGCGGTTTTTTACACAGATCAAATCTACGATAGTTGCCGAGTCCATCGATACCAATTAGGCTAAAATCGAACAAGTAGTTTCAATTTTACAGCTTTGCAAAGTCGAGCTAAAAGATCGGCCATTTTGGCGACTTTTCAAAATCGTGCTATTTCTCAGCTATTTGAGATTTGTTCAAGCGGTTTTTTACACTGATCAAATCTAGGATAGTTGTCGAGTCCATCGATACCAATTAGGCTAAAATCGAACAAGTAGTTTCAATTTTACAGCCTTGCAAAGTCGAGCTAAAAGATCGGCCATTTTGGCGACTTTTCAAAATCGTGCTATTTCTCAGCTATTTGAGATTTTTTCAAGCGGTTTTTTAAACAGATCAAATCTAGGATAGTTGCCGAGTCCATCGATACCAATTAGGCTAAAATCGAACAAGTAGTTTCAATTTTACAGCTTTGCAAAGTCGAGCTAAAAGATCGGCCATTTTGGCGCCTTTTCAAAATCGTGCTATTTCTCAGCTATTTGAGACTTTTTCAAGTGGTTTTTTACACAGATCAAATCTAGGATACTTGCCGAGTCCATCGATACCAATTAGGCTAAAATCGAACAAGTAGTTTCAATTTTACAGCTTTGCAAAGTCGAGCTAAAAGATCGGCCATTTTGGCGCCTTTTGAAAATCGTGCTGTTTCTCAGCTATTTGAGATTTTTTCAAGCGGTTTTTTACACAGATCAAATCTAGAATAGGTGCCGAGTCCATCGATACCAATTAGGCTAAAATCGAACAAGTAGTTTCAATTTTACAGCTTTGCAAAGTCGAGCTAAATGATCGGCCATTTTGGCGACTTTTCAAAATCGTGCTATTTCTCAGCTATTTGAGATTTTTTTCAAGCGGTTTTTTACACTGATCAAATCTAGGATAGTTGCCGAGTCCATCGATACCAATTAGGCTAAAATCGAACAAGTAGTTTCAATTTTACAGCCTTGCAAAGTCGAGCTAAAAGATCGGCCATTTTGGCGACTTTTCAAAATCGTGCTATTTCTCAGCTATTTAAGATTTTTTCAAGCGGTTTTTTAAATAGATCAAATCTAGGATAGTTGCCGAGTCCATCGATACCAATTAGGCTAAAATCGAACAAGTAGTTTCAATTTTACAGCTTCGCAAAGACGAGCTAAAAGATCGGCCATTTTGGCGACTTTTCAAAATCGTGCTATTTCTCAGCTATTTGAGATTTTTTCAAGCGGTTTTTTAAACAGATCAAATCTAGGATAGTTGCCGAGTCCATCGATACCAATTAGGCTAAAATCGAACAAGTAGTTTCAATTTTACAGCTTTGCAAAGTCGAGCTAAAAGATCGGCCATTTTGGCGACTTTTCAAAATCGTGCTATTTCTCAGCTATTTGAGATTTTTTTCAAGCGGTTTTTTACACTGATCAAATCTAGGATAGTTGTCGAGTCCATCGATACCAATTAGGCTAAAATCGAACAAGTAGTTTCAATTTTACAGCCTTGCAAAGTCGAGCTAAAAGATCGGCCATTTTGGCGACTTTTCAAAATCGTGCTATTTCTCAGCTATTTGAGATTTTTTCAAGCGGTTTTTTAAACAGATCAAATCTAGGATAGTTGCCGAGTCCATCGATACCAATTAGGCTAAAATCGAACAAGTAGTTTCAATTTTACAGCGTCGCAAAGACGAGCTAAAAGATCGGCCATTTTGGCGACTTTTCAAAATCGTGCTATTTCTCAGCTATTTGAGATTTTTTCAAGCGGTTTTTTAAACAGATCAAATCTAGGATAGTTGCCGAGTCCATCGATACCAATTAGGCTAAAATCGAACAAGTAGTTTCAATTTTACAGCTTTCCAAAGTCGAGCTAAAAGATCGGCCATTTTGGCGACTTTTCAAAATCGTGCTATTTCTCAGCTATTTGAGATTTTTTCAAGCGGTTTTTTACACAGATCAAATCTAGGATAGTCGCCGAGTCCATCGATACCAATTAGGCTAAAATCGAACAAGTAGTTTCAATTTTACAGCCTTGCAAAGTCGAGCTAAAAGATCGGCCATTTTGGCGACCTTTCAAAATCGTGCTATTTCTCAGCTATTTGAGATTTTTTCAAGCGGTTCTTTACACAGATCAAATCTAACATAGTTGCCGAGTCCATCGATACCAATTAGGCTAAATCGAACAAGTAGTTTCAATTTTAAGGCTTTGCAAAGTCGAGCTTAAAGATCGGCCATTTTGGCGACTTTTCAAAATCGTGCTATTTCTCAGCTATTTGAGATTTTTTCAAGCGGTTTTTTACACAGATCAAATCTAGGATAGTTGCCGAGTCCATCGATACCAATTAGGCTAAAATCAAACAAGTAGTTTCAATTTTACAGCTTTGCAAAGACGAGCTAAAAGATCAGCCATTTTGGCGACTTTTCAAAATCGTGCTATTTCTCAGCTATTTGAGATTTTTTCAAGCGGTTTTTTACACAGATTAAATCTAGGATAGTTGCCGACTCCATCGATACCAATTAGGCTAAAATCGAACAAGTAGTTTCAATTTTACAGCTTTGCAAAGTCGAGCTAAAAGATCGGCCATTTTGGCGACTTTTCAAAATCGTGCTATTTCTCAGCTATTTGAGATCTTTTCAAGCGGTTTTTTAAACAGATCAAATCTAGGATTCTTGCCGAGTCCATCGATACCAATTACGCTAAAATCGAACAAGTAGTTTCAATTTTACAGCCTTGCAAGGTGGAGCTAAAAGATAGTCCATTTTGGCGACTTTTCAAAATCGTGCTATTTCTCAGCTATTTGAGATTTTTTCAAGCGGTTTTTTACACAGATCAAATCTAGGATAGTTGCCGAGTCCATCGATACAAATTAGGCTAAAATCGAACAAGTAGTTTCAATTTTACAGCTTTGCAAACTCGAGCTAAAAGATCGGCCATTTTGGCGACTTTTCAAAATCGTGCTATTTCTCAGCTATTTGAGATTTTTTCAAGCGGTTTTTCAAAAAGATCAAATCTAGGATTGTTGCCGAGTCCATCGATACCAATTAGGCTAAAATCGAACAAGTAGTTTCAATTTTACAGCTTTGCAAACTCGAGCTAAAAGATCGGCCATTTTGGCGACTTTTCAAAATCGTGCTATTTCTCAGCTATTTGAGATTTTTTCAAGCGGTTTTTCAAAAAGATCAAATCTAGGATTGTTGCCGAGTCCATCGATACCAATTAGGCTAAAATCGAACAAGTAGTTTCAATTTTACAGCTTTGCAAAGACAAGCTAAAAGATCGGCCATTTTGGCGACTTTTCAAAATCGTGCTATTTCTCAGCTATTTTAGATTTTTTCAAGTGGTTTTTTAAACAGATCAAATCTAGGATTGTTGCCGAGTCCATCGATACCAATTAGGCTAAAATCGAACAAGTAGTTTCAATTTTACAGCTTTGCAAAGTCGAGCTAAAAGATCGGCCATTTTGGCGACTTTTAAAAATCGTGCTATTTCTCAGCTATTTGAGATTTTTTCAAGCGGTTTTTTACACAGATCAAATCTAGGATAGTTGCCGAGTCCATCGATACCAATTAGGCTAAAATCGAACAAGTAGTTTCAATTTTACAGCTTTGCAAAGACAAGCTAAAAGATCGGCCATTTTGGCGACTTTTCAAAATCGTGCTATTTCTCAGCTATTTGAAATTTTTTCAAGTGGTTTTTTAAACAGATCAAATCTAGGATTGTTGCCGAGTCCATCGATACCAATTAGGCTAAAATCGAACAAGTAGTTTCAATTTTACAGCCTTGCAAAGTCGAGCTAAAAGATCGGCCATTTTGGCGACTTTTAAAAATCGTGGTATTTCTTAGCTATTTGAAATTTTTTCAAGCGATTTTTTACACAGATCAAATCTAGGATAGTTGCCGAGTCCATCGATACCAATTAGGCTAAAATCGAACAAGTAGTTTCAATTTTACAGCTTTGCAAAGTCGAGCTAAAAGATCGGCCATTTTGGCGACTTTTCAAAATCGTGCTATTTCTTAGCTATTTGAAATTTTTTCAAGCGATTTTTTACACAGATCAAATCTAGGATAGTTGCCGAGTCCATCGATACCAATTAGGCTAAAATCAAACAAGTAGTTTCAATTTTACAGCTTTGCAAACTCGAGCTAAAAGATCGGCCATTTTGGTGACTTTTCAAAATCGTGCTATTTCTCAGCTATTTGAGATTTTTTCAAGCGGTTTTTTACACAGATCACATCTAGGATAGTTGCCGAGTCCATCGATAGCAATTAGGCTAAAATCGAACAAGTAGTTTCAATTTTACAGCTTTGCAAAGTCGAGCTAAAAGATCGGCCATTTTGGCGACTTTTCAAAATCGTGCTATTTCTCAGCTATTTGAGATTTTTTCAAGCGGTTTTTTACACAGATCAAATCTAGGGTAGTTGCCGAGTCCATCGATACCAATTAGGCTAAAATCGAACAAGTAGTTTCAATTTTACAGCTTTGCAAAGTCGAGCTAAAAGATCGGCCATTTTGGTGCCTTTTCAAAATCGTGCTATTTCTCAGCTATTTGAGATTTTTTCAAGCGGTTTTTTACACAGAACAAATCTAGGATACTTGCCGAGTCCATCGATACCAATTAGGCTAAAATCGAACAAGTAGTTTCAATTTTACAGCTTTGCAAAGTCGAGCTAAAAGATCGGCCATTTTGGCGCCTTTTAAAAATCGTGCTGTTTCTCAGCTATTTGAGATTTTTTCAAGCGGTTTTTTACACAGATCAAATCTACGATAGTTGCCGAGTCCATCGATACCAATTAGGCTAAAATCGAACAAGTAGTTTCAATTTTACAGCTTTGCAAAGTCGAGCTAAAAGATCGGCCATTTTGGCGACTTTTCAAAATCGTGCTATTTCTCAGCTATTTGGGATTTTTTCAAGCGGTTTTTTACACTGATCAAATCTAGGATAGTTGTCGAGTCCATCGATACCAATTAGGCTAAAATCGAACAAGTAGTTTCAATTTTACAGCCTTGCAAAGTCGAGCTAAAAGATCGGCCATTTTGGCGACTTTTCAAAATCGTGCTATTTCTCAGCTATTTGAGATTTTTTCAAGCGGTTTTTTAAACAGATCAAATCTAGGATACTTGCCGAGTCCATCGATACCAATTAGGCTAAAATCGAACAAGTAGTTTCAATTTTACAGCTTTGCAAAGTCGAGCTAAAAGATCGGCCATTTTGGCGCCTTTTGAAAATCGTGCTGTTTCTCAGCTATTTCAGATTTTTTCAAGCGGTATTTTACACAGATCAAATCTAGAATAGGTGCCGAGTCCATCGATACCAATTAGGCTAAAATCGAACAAGTAGTTTCAATTTTACAGCTTTGCAAAGTCGAGCTAAATGATCGGCCATTTTGGCGACTTTTCAAAATCGTGCTATTTCTCAGCTATTTGAGATTTTTTCAAGCGGTTTTTTAAACTGATCAAATCTAGGATAGTTGCCGAGTCCATCGATACCAATTAGGCTAAAATCGAACAAGTAGTTTCAATTTTACAGCCTTGCAAAGTCGAGCTAAAAGATCGGCCATTTTGGCGACTTTTCAAAATCGTGCTATTTCTCAGCTATTTGAGATTTTTTCAAGCGGTTTTTTAAATAGATCAAATCTAGGATAGTTGCCGAGTCCATCGATACCAATTAGGCTAAAATCGAACAAGTAGTTTCAATTTTACAGCTTCGCAAAGACGAGCTAAAAGATCGGCCATTTTGGCGACTTTTCAAAATCGTGCTATTTCTCAGCTATTTGAGATTTTTTCAAGCGGTTTTTTAAACAGATCAAATCTAGGATAGTTGCCGAGTCCATCGATACCAATTAGGCTAAAATCGAACAAGTAGTTTCAATTTTACAGCTTTGCAAAGTCGAGCTAAAAGATCGGCCATTTTGGCGACTTTTCAAAATCGTGCTATTTCTCAGCTATTTGAGATTTTTTTCAAGCGGTTTTTTACACTGATCAAATCTAGGATAGTTGTCGAGTCCATCGATACCAATTAGGCTAAAATCGAACAAGTAGTTTCAATTTTACAGCCTTGCAAAGTCGAGCTAAAAGATCGGCCATTTTGGCGACTTTTCAAAATCGTGCTATTTCTCAGCTATTTGAGATTTTTTCAAGCGGTTTTTTAAACAGATCAAATCTAGGATAGTTGCCGAGTCCATCGATACCAATTAGGCTAAAATCGAACAAGTAGTTTCAATTTTACAGCGTCGCAAAAACGAGCTAAAAAATCGGCCATTTTGGCGACTTTTCAAAATCGTGCTATTTCTCAGCTATTTGAGATTTTTTCAAGCGGTTTTTTAAACAGATCAAATCTAGGATAGTTGCCGAGTCCATCGATACCAATTAGGCTAAAATCGAACAAGTAGTTTCAATTTTACAGCTTTGCAAAGTCGAGCTAAAAGATCGGCCATTTTGGCGACTTTTCAAAATCGTGCTATTTCTCAGCTATTTGAGATTTTTTCAAGCGGTTTTTTACACAGATCAAATCTAGGATAGTCGCCGAGTCCATCGATACCAATTAGGCTAAAATCGAACAAGTAGTTTCAATTTTACAGCCTTGCAAAGTCGAGCTAAAAGATCGGCCATTTTGGCGACCTTTCAAAATCGTGCTATTTCTCAGCTATTTGAGATTTTTTCAAGCGGTTCTTTACACAGATCAAATCTAAGATAGTTGCCGAGTCCATCGATACCAATTAGGCTAAATCGAACAAGTAGTTTCAATTTTAAGGCTTTGCAAAGTCGAGCTTAAAGATCGGCCATTTTGGCGACTTTTCAAACTCGTGCTATTTCTCAGCTATTTGAGATTTTTTCAAGCGGTTTTTTACACAGATCAAATCTAGGATAGTTGCCGAGTCCATCGATACCAATTAGGCCAAAATCGAACAAGTAGTTTCAATTTTACAGCTTTGCAAAGACGAGCTAAAAGATCAGCCATTTTGGCGACTTTTCAAAATCGTGCTATTCATGTTCTCAGCTATTTGAGATTTTTTCAAGCCGTTTTTTACACAGATTAAATCTAGGATAGTTGCCGACTCTATCGATACCAATTAGGCTAAAATCGAACAAGTAGTTTCAATTTTACAGCTTTGCAAAGTCGAGCTAAAAGATCGGCCATTTTGGCGACTTTTCAAAATCGTGCTATTTCTCAGCTATTTGAGATCTTTTCAAGCGGTTTTTTAAACAGATCAAATCTAGGATTCTTGCCGAGTCCATCGATACCAATTACGCTAAAATCGAACAAGTAGTTTCAATTTTACAGCCTTGCAAGGTGGAGCTAAAAGATAGTCCATTTTGGCGACTTTTCAAAATCGTGCTATTTCTCAGCTATTTGAGATTTTTTCAAGCGGTTTTTTAAACAGATCAAATCTAGGATAGTTGCCGAGTCCATCGATACAAATTAGGCTAAAATCGAACAAGTAGTTTCAATTTTACAGCTTTGCAAAGTCGAGCTAAAAGATTGGCCATTTTGGCGCCTTTTCAAAATCGTGCTATTTCTCAGCTATGTGAGATCTTTTCAACCGGTATTTAAGCAGATCAAATCTAGGATTGTTGCCGAGTCCATCGATACCAATTAGGCTAAAATCGAACAAGTAGTTTCAATTTTACAGCTTTGCAAAGACAAGCTAAAAGATCGGCCATTTTGGCGACTTTTCAAAATCGTGCTATTTCTCAGCTATTTGAGATTTGTTCAAGCGGTTTTTTACACAGATCAAATCTGGGATTGTTGCCGAGTCCATCGATACCAATTAGGCTAAAATCGAACAAGTAGTTTTAATTTTACAGCTTTGCAAAGACAAGCTAAAAGATCGGCCATTTTGGCGACTTTTCAAAATCGTGCTATTTCTCAGCTATTTTAGATTTTTTCAAGTGGTTTTTTAAACAGATCAAATCTAGGATTGTTGCCGAGTCCATCGATACCAATTAGGCTAAAATCGAACAAGTAGTTTCAATTTTACAGCTTTGCAAAGTCGAGCTAAAAGATCGGCCATTTTGGCGACTTTTAAAAATCGTGCTATTTCTCAGCTATTTGAGATTTTTTCAAGCGGTTTTTTACACAGATCAAATCTAGGATAGTTGCCGAGTCCATCGATACCAATTAGGCTAAAATCGAACAAGTAGTTTCAATTTTACAGCTTTGCAAATTCGAGCTAAAAGATCGGCCATTTTGGCGACTTTTCAAAATCGTGCTATTTCTCAGCTATTTGAGATTTGTTCAAGCGGTTTTTTACACAGATCAAATCTGGGATAGTTGCCGAGTCCATCGATACCAATTAGGCTAAAATCGAACAAGTAGTTTCAATTTTACAGCTTTGCAAAGTCGAGCTAAAAGATCGGCCATTTTTGCGACTTTTCAAAATCGTGCTATTTCTCAGCTATTTGAGATTTTTTCAAGCGGTTTTTTACACAGATCAAATCTAGGATAGTTGCCGACTCCATCGATAGCAATTAGGCTAAAATCGAACAAGTAGTTTCAATTTTACAGCTTTGCAAAGTCGAGCTAAAAGATCGGCCATTTTGGCGACTTTTCAAAATCGTGCTATTTCTCAGCTATTTGAGATCTTTTCAAGCGGTTTTTTACACAGATCAAATCTAGGATTGTTGCCGAGTCCATCGATACCAATTAGGCTAAAAACCAACAAGTAGTTTCAATTTTACAGCCTTGCAAGGTGGAGCTAAAAGTCAGTCCATTTTGGCGACTTTTCAAAATCGTGCTATTTCTCAGCAATTTGAGATTTGTTCAAGCGGTTTTTTACACAGATCACATCTAGGATAGTTGCCGAGTCCATCGATACTAATTAGGCTAAAATCAAACAAGTAGTTTCAATTTTACAGCTTTGCAAAGTCGAGCTAAAAGATCGGCCATTTTGGCGACTTTTCAAAATCGTGCTATTTCTCAGCTATTTTAGATTTTTTCAAGCGGTTTTTTACACAGATCAAATGTAGGATAAATGCCGAGTCCATCGATACCAATTAGGCTAAAATCGAACAAGTAGTTTCAATTTTACAGCTTTGCAAAGTCGAGCTAAAAGATCGGCCATTTTGGCGACGTTTCAAAATCGTGCTTTTTCTCAGCTATTTGAGATCTTTTCAAGCGGTTTTTTACACAGATCAAATCTAGGATTGTTGCCGAGTCCATCGATACCAATTAGGCTAAAATCGAACAAGTAGTTTCAATTTTACAGCTTTGCAAAGTCGAGCTAAAAGATCGGTCATTTTGGCGACTTTTCAAAATCGTGCTATTTCTCAGCTATTTGAGATTTTTTCAAGCGGTTTTTTACACAGATCAAATCTAGGATAGTTGCCGAGTCCATCGATACCAATTAGGCTAAAATCGAACAAGTAGTTTCAATTTTACAGCCTTTCAAAGTCGAGCTAAAAGATCGGCCATTTTGGCGACTTTTCAAAATCGTGCTATTTCTCAGCTATTTGAGATTTTTTCAAGCGGTTTTTTACAAAGATCAAATCTAGGATAGTTGCCGAGTCCATCGATACCAATTAGGCTAAAATCGAACAAGTAGTTTCAATTTTACAGCTTTGCAAAGACGAGCTAAAACATCGGTCATTTTGGCGACTTTTCAAAATCGTGCTATTTCTCAGCTATTTGAGATTTTTTCAAGCGGTTTTTTACACAGATCAAATCTAGGATAGTTGCCAACTCCATCGATACCAATTAGGCTAAAATCGAACAAGTAGTTTCAATTTTACAGCTTTGCAAAGTCGAGCTAAAAGATCGGCCATTTTGGCGACTTTTCAAAATCGTGCTATTTCTTAGCTATTTGAGATTTTTTCAAGCGGTTTTTTACACAGATCAAATCTAAGATAGTTGTCGAGTCCATCGATACCAATTAGGCTAAAATCGAAGAAGTAGTTTCAATTTTACAGCTTTGCAAAGTCGAGCTAAAAGAACGGCCATTTTGGCGCCTTTTCAAAATCGTGCTATTTCTCAGCTATTTGAGATTTTTTCAAGCGGTTTTTTACAAAGATCAAATCTAGGATAGTTGCCGAGTCCATCGATACCAATTATGCTAAATCGAACAAGTAGTTTCAATTTTACAGCTTTGCAAAGTCGAGCTAAAAGATCGGCCATTTTGGCGACTTTTAAAAATCGTGCTATTTCTCAGCTATTTGAGATTTTTTCAAGCGGTTTTTTACACAGATCAAATCTAGGATAGTTGCCGACTCCATCGATACCAATTAGGCTAAAATCGAACAAGTAGTTTCAATTTTACAGCTTTGCAAAGTCGAGCTAAAAGATCGGCCATTTTGGCGACTTTTCAAAATCGTTGCATTTCTCAGCTATTTGAGATTTTTTCAAGCGGTTTTTTACACAGATCAAATCTAGGATAGTTGCCGAGTCCATCGATACAAATTAGGCTAAAATCGAAGAAGTAGTTTCAATTTTACAGCTTTGCAAAGTCGAGCTAAAAGATCGGCCATTTTGGCGATTTTTCAAAATCGTGCTATTTCTCAGCTATTTGAGATTTTTTCAAGCGGTTTTTTAAACAGATCAAATTTAGGATTGTTGCCGAGTCCATCGATATCAATTAGGCTAAAATCGAACAAGTAGTTTCAATTTTACAGCTTTGCAAAGACAAGCTAAAAGATCGGCAATTTGGCGACTTTTCAAAATCGTGCTATTTCTCAGCTATTTGAGATTTGTTCAAGCGGTTTTTTACACAGATCAAATCTGGGATAGTTGCCGAGTCCTTCGATACCAATTAGGCTAAAATCGAACAAGTAGTTTCAATTTTACAGCTTTGCAAAGTCGAGCTAAAAGATCGGCCATTTTTGCGACTTTTCAAAATCGTGCTATTTCTCAGCTATTTAAGATTTTTTCAAACGGTTTTTTACACAGATCAAATCTAGGATTGTTGCCGAGTCCATCAATACCAATTAGGCTAAAATCGAACAAGTAGTTTCAATTTTACAGCCTTGCAAAGTCGAGCTAAAAGATCGGCCTTTTTGGCAACCTTTCAAAATCGTGCTATTTCTCAGCTATTTGAGATTTTTTCAAGCGGTTTTTTACACAGATCAAATCTAGGATAGTTGCCGAGTCCATCGATACCAATTAGGCTAAATCGAACAAGTAGTTTCAATTTTACAGCTTTGCAAAGTCGAGCTAACAGATCGGCCATTTTGGCGACTTTTCAAAATCGTGCTATTTCTCAGCTATTTGAGATTTTATCAAGCGGTTTTTTAAACAGATCAAATCTAGGATTGTTGCCGAGTCCATCGATACCAATTAGGCTAAAAGCGAACAAGTAGTTTCAATTTTACAGCTTTGCAAACTCGAGCTAAAAGATCGGCCATTTTGGCGACTTTTCAAAATCGTGCTATTTCTCAGCTATTTGAGATTTTTTCAAGCGGTTTTTTACACAGATCAAATCTAGGATAGTTGCCGAGTCCATCGATACCAATTAGGCTAAAATCGAACAAGTAGTTTCAATTTTACAGCTTTGCAAAGTCGAGCTAAAAGATCGGCCATTTTGGCGCCTTTTCAAAATAGTGCTATTTCTCAGCTATTTGAGATTTTTTCAACCGGTTTTTTAAACAGATCAAATCTAGGATAGTTGCCGAGTCCATCGATACCAATTAGGCTAAAATCGAACAAGTAGTTTCAATTTTACAGCTTTGCAAAGTCGAGCTAAAAGATCGGCCATTTTTGCGACTTTTCAAAATCGTGCTATTTCTCAGCTATTTGAGATTTTTTCAAGCGGTTTTTTACACAGATCAAATCTAGGATAGTTGCCCAGTCCATCGATACCAATTAGGCTAAAATCGAACAAGTAGTTTCAATTTTACAGCTTTGCAAAGTCGAGCTAAAAGATCGGCCATTTTGGCGACTTTTCAATATCGTGCTATTTCTCAGCTATTTGAGATTTTTTCAAGCGGTTTTTTACACAGATCAAATCTAGGATAGTTGCCGAGTCCATCGATACCAATTAGGCTAAAATCGAACAAGTAGTTTCAATTTTACAGCTTTGCAAAGTCGAGCTAAAAGATCGGCCATTTTGGCGCCTTTTTAAAATCGTGCTATTTCTCAGCTATTTGAGATTTTTTCAAGCGGTTTTTTACACAGAACAAATCTAGGATACTTGCCGAGTCCATCGATACCAATTAGGCTAAAATCGAACAAGTAGTTTCAATTTTACAGCTTTGCAAAGTCGAGCTAAAAGATCGGCCATTTTGGCGCCTTTTAAAAATCGTGCTGTTTCTCAGCTATTTGAGATTTTTTCAAGCGGTTTTTTACACAGATCAAATCTACGATAGTTGCCGAGTCCATCGATACCAATTAGGCTAAAATCGAACAAGTAGTTTCAATTTTACAGCTTTGCAAAGTCGAGCTAAAAGATCGGCCATTTTGGCGCCTTTTCAAAATCGTGCTATTTCTCAGCTATTTGAGATTTTTTCAAGCGGTATTTTACACAGAACAAATCTAGGATACTTGCCGAGTCCATCGATACCAATTAGGCTAAAATCGAACAAGTAGTTTCAATTTTACAGCTTTGCAAACTCGAGCTAAAAGATCGGCCATTTTGGCGCCTTTTCAAAATAGTGCTATTTCTCAGCTATTTGAGATTTTTTCAACCGGTTTTTTAAACAGATCAAATCTACGATAGTTGCCGAGTCCATCGATACCAATTAGGCTAAAATCGAACAAGTAGTTTCAATTTTACAGCTTTGCAAAGTCGAGCTAAAAGATCGGCCATTTTTGCGACTTTTCAAAATCGTGCTATTTCTCAGCTATTTGAGATTTTTTCAAGCGGTTTTTTACACAGATCAAATCTAGGATAGTTGCCCAGTCCATCGATACCAATTAGGCTAAAATCGAACAAGTAGTTTCAATTTTACAGCTTTGCAAAGTCGAGCTAAAAGATCGGCCATTTTGGCGACTTTTCAAAATCGTGCTATTTCTCAGCTATTTGAGATTTTTTCAAGCGGTTTTTTACACAGATCAAATCTAGGATAGTTGCCGAGTCCATCGATACCAATTAGGCTAAAATCGAACAAGTAGTTTCAATTTTACAGCTTTGCAAAGTCGAGCTAAAAGATCGGCCATTTTGGCGCCTTTTCAAAATCGTGCTATTTCTCAGCTATTTGAGATTTTTTCAAGCGGTTTTTTACACAGAACAAATCTAGGATACTTGCCGAGTCCATCGATACCAATTAGGCTAAAATCGAACAAGTAGTTTCAATTTTACAGCTTTGCAAAGTCGAGCTAAAAGATCGGCCATTTTGGCGCCTTTTAAAAATCGTGCTATTTCTCAGCTATTTGAGATCATTTCAAGCGGTTTTTTACACAGATCAAATCTAGGATTGTTGCCGAGTCCATCGATACCAATTAGGCTAAAAACGAACAAGTAGTTTCAATTTTACAGCCTTGCAAGGTGGAGCTAAAAGTCAGTCCATTTTGGCGACTTTTCAAAATCGTGCTATTTCTCAGCAATTTGAGATTTTTTCAAGCGGTTTTTTACACAGATCACATCTAGGATAGTTGCCGAGTCCATCGATACTAATTAGGCTAAAATCAAACAAGTAGTTTCAATTTTACAGCTTTGCAAAGTCGAGCTAAAAGATCGGCCATTTTGGCGACTTTTCAAAATCGTGCTATTTCTCAGCTATTTTAGATTTTTTCAAGCGGTTTTTTACACAGATCAAATGTAGGATAATTGCCGAGTCCATCGATACCAATTAGGCTAAAATCGAACAAGTAGTTTCAATTTTACAGCTTTGCAAAGTCGAGCTAAAAGATCGGCCATTTTGGCGACGTTTCAAAATCGTGCTTTTTCTCAGCTATTTGAGATCTTTTCAAGCGGTTTTTTACACAGATCAAATCTAGGATTGTTGCCGAGTCCATCGATACCAATTAGGCTAAAATCGAACAAGTAGTTTCAATTTTACAGCTTTGCAAAGTCGAGCTAAAAGATCGGTCATTTTGGCGACTTTTCAAAATCGTGCTATTTCTCAGCTATTTGAGATTTTTTCAAGCGGTTTTTTACACAGATCAAATCTAGGATAGTTGCCGAGTCCATCGATACCAATTAGGCTAAAATCGAACAAGTAGTTTCAATTTTACAGCCTTTCAAAGTCGAGCTAAAAGATCGGCCATTTTGGCGACTTTTCAAAATCGTGCTATTTCTCAGCTATTTGAGATTTTTTCAAGCGGTTTTTTACAAAGATCAAATCTAGGATAGTTGCCGAGTCCATCGATACCAATTAGGCTAAAATCGAACAAGTAGTTTCAATTTTACAGCTTTGCAAAGACGAGCTAAAACATCGGTCATTTTGGCGACTTTTCAAAATCGTGCTATTTCTCAGCTATTTGAGATTTTTTCAAGCGGTTTTTTACACAGATCAAATCTAGGATAGTTGCCAACTCCATCGATACCAATTAGGCTAAAATCGAACAAGTAGTTTCAATTTTACAGCTTTGCAAAGTCGAGCTAAAAGATCGGCCATTTTGGCGACTTTTCAAAATCGTGCTATTTCTTAGCTATTTGAGATTTTTTCAAGCGGTTTTTTACACAGATCAAATCTAAGATAGTTGTCGAGTCCATCGATACCAATTAGGCTAAAATCGAAGAAGTAGTTTCAATTTTACAGCTTTGCAAAGTCGAGCTAAAAGAACGGCCATTTTGGCGCCTTTTCAAAATCGTGCTATTTCTCAGCTATTTGAGATTTTTTCAAGCGGTTTTTTACAAAGATCAAATCTAGGATAGTTGCCGAGTCCATCGATACCAATTATGCTAAATCGAACAAGTAGTTTCAATTTTACAGCTTTGCAAAGTCGAGCTAAAAGATCGGCCATTTTGGCGACTTTTAAAAATCGTGCTATTTCTCAGCTATTTGAGATTTTTTCAAGCGGTTTTTTACACAGATCAAATCTAGGATAGTTGCCGACTCCATCGATACCAATTAGGCTAAAATCGAACAAGTAGTTTCAATTTTACAGCTTTGCAAAGTCGAGCTAAAAGATCGGCCATTTTGGCGACTTTTCAAAATCGTTGCATTTCTCAGCTATTTGAGATTTTTTCAAGCGGTTTTTTACACAGATCAAATCTAGGATAGTTGCCGAGTCCATCGATACAAATTAGGCTAAAATCGAAGAAGTAGTTTCAATTTTACAGCTTTGCAAAGTCGAGCTAAAAGATCGGCCATTTTGGCGATTTTTCAAAATCGTGCTATTTCTCAGCTATTTGAGATTTTTTCAAGCGGTTTTTTAAACAGATCAAATTTAGGATTGTTGCCGAGTCCATCGATATCAATTAGGCTAAAATCGAACAAGTAGTTTCAATTTTACAGCTTTGCAAAGACAAGCTAAAAGATCGGCCATTTTGGCGACTTTTCAAAATCGTGCTATTTCTCAGCTATTTGAGATTTGTTCAAGCGGTTTTTTACACAGATCAAATCTGGGATAGTTGCCGAGTCCTTCGATACCAATTAGGCTAAAATCGAACAAGTAGTTTCAATTTTACAGCTTTGCAAAGTCGAGCTAAAAGATCGGCCATTTTTGCGACTTTTCAAAATCGTGCTATTTCTCAGCTATTTAAGATTTTTTCAAACGGTTTTTTACACAGATCAAATCTAGGATTGTTGCCTAGTCCATCAATACCAATTAGGCTAAAATCGAACAAGTAGTTTCAATTTTACAGCCTTGCAAAGTCGAGCTAAAAGATCGGCCTTTTTGGCAACCTTTCAAAATCGTGCTATTTCTCAGCTATTTGAGATTTTTTCAAGCGGTTTTTTACACAGATCAAATCTAGGATAGTTGCCGAGTCCATCGATACCAATTAGGCTAAATCGAACAAGTAGTTTCAATTTTACAGCTTTGCAAAGTCGAGCTAACAGATCGGCCATTTTGGCGACTTTTAGAAATCGTGCTATTTCTCAGCTATTTGAGATTTTATCAAGCGGTTTTTTAAACAGATCAAATCTAGGATTGTTGCCGAGTCCATCGATACCAATTAGGCTAAAAGCGAACAAGTAGTTTCAATTTTACAGCTTTGCAAACTCGAGCTAAAAGATCGGCCATTTTGGCGACTTTTCAAAATCGTGCTATTTCTCAGCTATTTGAGATTTTTTCAAGCGGTTTTTTACACAGATCAAATCTAGGATAGTTGCCGAGTCCATCGATACCAATTAGGCTAAAATCGAACAAGTAGTTTCAATTTTACAGCTTTGCAAAGTCGAGCTAAAAGATCGGCCATTTTGGCGCCTTTTCAAAATAGTGCTATTTCTCAGCTATTTGAGATTTTTTCAACCGGTTTTTTAAACATATCAAATCTAGGATAGTTGCCGAGTCCATCGATACCAATTAGGCTAAAATCGAACAAGTAGTTTCAATTTTACAGCTTTGCAAAGTCGAGCTAAAAGATCGGCCATTTTTGCGACTTTTCAAAATCGTGCTATTTCTCAGCTATTTGAGATTTTTTCAAGCGGTTTTTTACACAGATCAAATCTAGGATAGTTGCCCAGTCCATCGATACCAATTAGGCTAAAATCGAACAAGTAGTTTCAATTTTACAGCTTTGCAAAGTCGAGCTAAAAGATCGGCCATTTTGGCGACTTTTCAAAATCGTGCTATTTCTCAGCTATTTGAGATTTTTTCAAGCGGTTTTTTACACAGATCAAATCTAGGATAGTTGCCGAGTCCATCGATACCAATTAGGCTAAAATCGAACAAGTAGTTTCAATTTTACAGCTTTGCAAAGTCGAGCTAAAAGATCGGCCATTTTGGCGCCTTTTCAAAATCGTGCTATTTCTCAGCTATTTGAGATTTTTTCAAGCGGTTTTTTACACAGAACAAATCTAGGATACTTGCCGAGTCCATCGATACCAATTAGGCTAAAATCGAACAAGTAGTTTCAATTTTACAGCTTTGCAAAGTCGAGCTAAAAGATCGGCCATTTTGGCGCCTTTTAAAAATCGTGCTGTTTCTCAGCTATTTGAGATTTTTTCAAGCGGTTTTTTACACAGATCAAATCTACGATAGTTGCCAAGTCCATCGATACCAATTAGGCTAAAATCGAACAAGTAGTTTCAATTTTACAGCTTTGCAAAGTCGAGCTAAAAGATCGGCCATTTTGGCGCCTTTTCAAAATCGTGCTATTTCTCAGCTATTTGAGATTTTTTCAAGCGGTTTTTTACACAGAACAAATCTAGGATACTTGCCGAGTCCATCGATACCAATTAGGCTAAAATCGAACAAGTAGTTTCAATTTTACAGCTTTGCAAAGTCGAGCTAAAAGATCGGCCATTTTGGCGCCTTTTCAAAATAGTGCTATTTCTCAGCTATTTGAGATTTTTTCAACCGGTTTTTTAAACAGATCAAATCTACGATAGTTGCCGAGTCCATCGATACCAATTAGGCTAAAATCGAACAAGTAGTTTCAATTTTACAGCTTTGCAAAGTCGAGCTAAAAGATCGGCCATTTTTGCGACTTTTCAAAATCGTGCTATTTCTCAGCTATTTGAGATTTTTTCAAGCGGTTTTTTACACAGATCAAATCTAGGATAGTTGCCCAGTCCATCGATACCAATTAGGCTAAAATCGAACAAGTAGTTTCAATTTTACAGCCTTGCAAAGTCGAGCTAAAAGATCGGCCTTTTTGGCAACCTTTCAAAATCGTGCTATTTCTCAGCTATTTGAGATTTTTTCAAGCGGTTTTTTACACAGATCAAATCTAGGATAGTTGCCGAGTCCATCGATACCAATTAGGCTAAATCGAACAAGTAGTTTCAATTTTACAGCTTTGCAAAGTCGAGCTAACAGATCGGCCATTTTGGCGACTTTTAGAAATCGTGCTATTTCTCAGCTATTTGAGATTTTATCAAGCGGTTTTTTAAACAGATCAAATCTAGGATTGTTGCCGAGTCCATCGATACCAATTAGGCTAAAAGCGAACAAGTAGTTTCAATTTTACAGCTTTGCAAACTCGAGCTAAAAGATCGGCCATTTTGGCGACTTTTCAAAATCGTGCTATTTCTCAGCTATTTGAGATTTTTTCAAGCGGTTTTTTACACAGATCAAATCTAGGATAGTTGCCGAGTCCATCGATACCAATTAGGCTAAAATCGAACAAGTAGTTTCAATTTTACAGCTTTGCAAAGTCGAGCTAAAAGATCGGCCATTTTGGCGCCTTTTCAAAATAGTGCTATTTCTCAGCTATTTGAGATTTTTTCAACCGGTTTTTTAAACATATCAAATCTAGGATAGTTGCCGAGTCCATCGATACCAATTAGGCTAAAATCGAACAAGTAGTTTCAATTTTACAGCTTTGCAAAGTCGAGCTAAAAGATCGGCCATTTTTGCGACTTTTCAAAATCGTGCTATTTCTCAGCTATTTGAGATTTTTTCAAGCGGTTTTTTACACAGATCAAATCTAGGATAGTTGCCCAGTCCATCGATACCAATTAGGCTAAAATCGAACAAGTAGTTTCAATTTTACAGCTTTGCAAAGTCGAGCTAAAAGATCGGCCATTTTGGCGACTTTTCAAAATCGTGCTATTTCTCAGCTATTTGAGATTTTTTCAAGCGGTTTTTTACACAGATCAAATCTAGGATAGTTGCCGAGTCCATCGATACCAATTAGGCTAAAATCGAACAAGTAGTTTCAATTTTACAGCTTTGCAAAGTCGAGCTAAAAGATCGGCCATTTTGGCGCCTTTTCAAAATCGTGCTATTTCTCAGCTATTTGAGATTTTTTCAAGCGGTTTTTTACACAGAACAAATCTAGGATACTTGCCGAGTCCATCGATACCAATTAGGCTAAAATCGAACAAGTAGTTTCAATTTTACAGCTTTGCAAAGTCGAGCTAAAAGATCGGCCATTTTGGCGCCTTTTAAAAATCGTGCTGTTTCTCAGCTATTTGAGATTTTTTCAAGCGGTTTTTTACACAGATCAAATCTACGATAGTTGCCAAGTCCATCGATACCAATTAGGCTAAAATCGAACAAGTAGTTTCAATTTTACAGCTTTGCAAAGTCGAGCTAAAAGATCGGCCATTTTGGCGCCTTTTCAAAATCGTGCTATTTCTCAGCTATTTGAGATTTTTTCAAGCGGTTTTTTACACAGAACAAATCTAGGATACTTGCCGAGTCCATCGATACCAATTAGGCTAAAATCGAACAAGTAGTTTCAATTTTACAGCTTTGCAAAGTCGAGCTAAAAGATCGGCCATTTTGGCGCCTTTTCAAAATAGTGCTATTTCTCAGCTATTTGAGATTTTTTCAACCGGTTTTTTAAACAGATCAAATCTACGATAGTTGCCGAGTCCATCGATACCAATTAGGCTAAAATCGAACAAGTAGTTTCAATTTTACAGCTTTGCAAAGTCGAGCTAAAAGATCGGCCATTTTTGCGACTTTTCAAAATCGTGCTATTTCTCAGCTATTTGAGATTTTTTCAAGCGGTTTTTTACACAGATCAAATCTAGGATAGTTGCCCAGTCCATCGATACCAATTAGGCTAAAATCGAACAAGTAGTTTCAATTTTACAGCTTTGCAAAGTCGAGCTAAAAGATCGGCCATTTTGGCGACTTTTCAAAATCGTGCTATTTCTCAGCTATTTGAGATTTTTTCAAGCGGTTTTTTACACAGATCAAATCTAGGATAGTTGCCGAGTCCATCGATACCAATTAGGCTAAAATCGAACAAGTAGTTTCAATTTTACAGCTTTGCAAAGTCGAGCTAAAAGATCGGCCATTTTGGCGCCTTTTCAAAATCGTGCTATTTCTCAGCTATTTGAGATTTTTTCAAGCGGTTTTTTACACAGAACAAATCTAGGATACTTGCCGAGTCCATCGATACCAATTAGGCTAAAATCGAACAAGTAGTTTCAATTTTACAGCTTTGCAAAGTCGAGCTAAAAGATCGGCCATTTTGGCGCCTTTTAAAAATCGTGCTGTTTCTCAGCTATTTGAGATTTTTTCAAGCGGTTTTTTACACAGATCAAATCTACGATAGTTGCCGAGTCCATCGATACCAATTAGGCTAAAATCGAACAAGTAGTTTCAATTTTACAGCTTTGCAAAGTCGAGCTAAAAGATCGGCCATTTTGGCGACTTTTCAAAATCGTGCTATTTCTCAGCTATTTGAGATTTTTTCAAGCGGTTTTTTAAACAGATCAAATCTACGATAGTTGCCAAGTCCATCGATACCAATTAGGCTAAAATCGAACAAGTAGTTTCAATTTTACAGCTTTGCAAAGTCGAGCTAAAAGATCGGCCATTTTGGCGCCTTTTCAAAATCGTGCTATTTCTCAGCTATTTGAGATTTTTTCAAGCGGTTTTTTACACAGAACAAATCTAGGATACTTGCCGAGTCCATCGATACCAATTAGGCTAAAATCGAACAAGTAGTTTCAATTTTACAGCTTTGCAAAGTCGAGCTAAAAGATCGGCCATTTTGGCGCCTTTTCAAAATAGTGCTATTTCTCAGCTATTTGAGATTTTTTCAACCGGTTTTTTAAACAGATCAAATCTACGATAGTTGCCGAGTCCATCGATACCAATTAGGCTAAAATCGAACAAGTAGTTTCAATTTTACAGCTTTGCAAAGTCGAGCTAAAAGATCGGCCATTTTTGCGACTTTTCAAAATCGTGCTATTTCTCAGCTATTTGAGATTTTTTCAAGCGGTTTTTTACACAGATCAAATCTAGGATAGTTGCCCAGTCCATCGATACCAATTAGGCTAAAATCGAACAAGTAGTTTCAATTTTACAGCTTTGCAAAGTCGAGCTAAAAGATCGGCCATTTTGGCGACTTTTCAAAATCGTGCTATTTCTCAGCTATTTGAGATTTTTTCAAGCGGTTTTTTACACAGATCAAATCTAGGATAGTTGCCGAGTCCATCGATACCAATTAGGCTAAAATCGAACAAGTAGTTTCAATTTTACAGCTTTGCAAAGTCGAGCTAAAAGATCGGCCATTTTGGCGCCTTTTCAAAATCGTGCTATTTCTCAGCTATTTGAGATTTTTTCAAGCGGTTTTTTACACAGAACAAATCTAGGATACTTGCCGAGTTCATCGATACCAATTAGGCTAAAATCGAACAAGTAGTTTCAATTTTACAGCTTTGCAAAGTCGAGCTAAAAGATCGGCCATTTTGGCGCCTTTTAAAAATCGTGCTGTTTCTCAGCTATTTGAGATTTTTTCAAGCGGTTTTTTACACAGATCAAATCTACGATAGTTGCCGAGTCCATCGATACCAATTAGGCTAAAATCGAACAAGTAGTTTCAATTTTACAGCTTTGCAAAGTCGAGCTAAAAGATCGGCCATTTTGGCGACTTTTCAAAATCGTGCTATTTCTCAGCTATTTGGGATTTTTTCAAGCGGTTTTTTACACTGATCAAATCTAGGATAGTTGTCGAGTCCATCGATACCAATTAGGCTAAAATCGAACAAGTAGTTTCAATTTTACAGCTTTGCAAAGTCGAGCTAAAAGATCGGCCATTTTGGCGCCTTTTAAAAATCGTGCTGTTTCTCAGCTATTTAAGATTTTTTCAAGCGGTTTTTTACACAGATCAAATCTACGATAGTTGCCGAGTCCATCGATACCAATTAGGCTAAAATCGAACAAGTAGTTTCAATTTTACAGCTTTGCAAAGTCGAGCTAAAAGATCGGCCATTTTGGCGACTTTTCAAAATCGTGCTATTTCTCAGCTATTTGGGATTTTTTCAAGCGGTTTTTTACACTGATCAAATCTAGGATAGTTGTCGAGTCCATCGATACCAATTAGGCTAAAATCGAACAAGTAGTTTCAATTTTACAGCCTTGCAAAGTCGAGCTAAAAGATCGGCCATTTTGGCGACTTTTCAAAATCGTGCTATTTCTCAGCTATTTGAGATTTTTTCAAGCGGTTTTTTAAACAGATCAAATCTAGGATAGTTGCCGAGTCCATCGATACCAATTAGGCTAAAATCGAACAAGTAGTTTCAATTTTACAGCTTTGCAAAGTCGAGCTAAAAGATCGGCCATTTTGGCGCCTTTTCAAAATCGTGCTATTTCTCAGCTATTTGAGACTTTTTCAAGTGGTTTTTTACACAGATCAAATCTAGGATACTTGCCGAGTCCATCGATACCAATTAAGCTAAAATCGAACAAGTAGTTTCAATTTTACAGCTTTGCAAAGTCGAGCTAAAAGATCGGCCATTTTGGCGCCTTTTGAAAATCGTGCTGTTTCTCACCTATTTGAGATTTTTTCAAGCGGTTTTTTACACAGATCAAATCTAGAATAGGTGCCGAGTCCATCGATACCAATTAGGCTAAAATCGAACAAGTAGTTTCAATTTTACAGCTTTGCAAAGTCGAGCTAAATGATCGGCCATTTTGGCGACTTTTCAAAATCGTGCTATTTCTCAGCTATTTGAGATTTTTTTCAAGCGGTTTTTTACACTGATCAAATCTAGGATAGTTGCCGAGTCCATCGATACCAATTAGGCTAAAATCGAACAAGTAGTTTCAATTTTACAGCCTTGCAAAGTCGAGCTAAAAGATCGGCCATTTTGGCGACTTTTCAAAATCGTGCTATTTCTCAGCTATTTGAGATTTTTTCAAGCGGTTTTTTAAATAGATCAAATCTAGGATAGTTGCCGAGTCCATCGATACCAATTAGGCTAAAATCGAACAAGTAGTTTCAATTTTACAGCTTCGCAAAGACGAGCTAAAAGATCGGCCATTTTGGCGACTTTTCAAAATCGTGCTATTTCTCAGCTATTTGAGATTTTTTCAAGCGGTTTTTTAAACAGATCAAATCTAGGATAGTTGCCGAGTCCATCGATACCAATTAGGCTAAAATCGAACAAGTAGTTTCAATTTTACAGCTTTGCAAAGTCGAGCTAAAAGATCGGCCATTTTGGCGACTTTTCAAAATCGTGCTATTTCTCAGCTATTTGAGATTTTTTTCAAGCGGTTTTTTACACTGATCAAATCTAGGATAGTTGTCGAGTCCATCGATACCAATTAGGCTAAAATCGAACAAGTAGTTTCAATTTTACAGCCTTGCAAAGTCGAGCTAAAAGATCGGCCATTTTGGCGACTTTTCAAAATCGTGCTATTTCTCAGCTATTTGAGATTTTTTCAAGCGGTTTTTTACACAGATCAAATCTAGGATAGTTGCCGAGTCCATCGATACCAATTAGGCTAAAATCGAACAAGTAGTTTCAATTTTACAGCGTCGCAAAGACGAGCTAAAAAATCGGCCATTTTGGCGACTTTTCAAAATCGTGCTATTTCTCAGCTATTTGAGATTTTTTCAAGCGGTTTTTTAAACAGATCAAATCTAGGATAGTTGCCGAGTCCATCGATACCAATTAGGCTAAAATCGAACAAGTAGTTTCAATTTTACAGGCTTGCAAAGTCGAGCTAAAAGATCGGCCATTTTGGCGACTTTTCAAAATCGTGCTATTTCTCAGCTATTTGAGATTTTTTCAAGCGGTTTTTTAAACAGATCAAATCTAGGATAGTTGCCGAGTCCATCGATACCAATTAGGCTAAAATCGAACAAGTAGTTTCAATTTTACAGCCTTGCAAAGTCGAGCTAAAAGATCGGCCATTTTGGCGACTTTTCAAAATCGTGCTATTTCTCAGCTATTTGAGATTTTTTCAAGCGGTTTTTTAAACAGATCAAATCTAGGATAGTTGCCGAGTCCATCGATACCAATTAGGCTAAAATCGAACAAGTAGTTTCAATTTTACAGCTTTGCAAAGTCGAGCTAAAAGATCGGCCATTTTGGCGCCTTTTCAAAATCGTGCTATTTCTCAGCTATTTGAGACTTTTTCAAGTGGTTTTTTACACAGATCAAATCTAGGATACTTGCCGAGTCCATCGATACCAATTAAGCTAAAATCGAACAAGTAGTTTCAATTTTACAGCTTTGCAAAGTCGAGCTAAAAGATCGGCCATTTTGGCGCCTTTTGAAAATCGTGCTGTTTCTCACCTATTTGAGATTTTTTCAAGCGGTTTTTTACACAGATCAAATCTAGAATAGGTGCCGAGTCCATCGATACCAATTAGGCTAAAATCGAACAAGTAGTTTCAATTTTACAGCTTTGCAAAGTCGAGCTAAATGATCGGCCATTTTGGCGACTTTTCAAAATCGTGCTATTTCTCAGCTATTTGAGATTTTTTTCAAGCGGTTTTTTACACTGATCAAATCTAGGATAGTTGCCGAGTCCATCGATACCAATTAGGCTAAAATCGAACAAGTAGTTTCAATTTTACAGCCTTGCAAAGTCGAGCTAAAAGATCGGCCATTTTGGCGACTTTTCAAAATCGTGCTATTTCTCAGCTATTTGAGATTTTTTCAAGCGGTTTTTTAAATAGATCAAATCTAGGATAGTTGCCGAGTCCATCGATACCAATTAGGCTAAAATCGAACAAGTAGTTTCAATTTTACAGCTTCGCAAAGACGAGCTAAAAGATCGGCCATTTTGGCGACTTTTCAAAATCGTGCTATTTCTCAGCTATTTGAGATTTTTTCAAGCGGTTTTTTAAACAGATCAAATCTAGGATAGTTGCCGAGTCCATCGATACCAATTAGGCTAAAATCGAACAAGTAGTTTCAATTTTACAGCTTTGCAAAGTCGAGCTAAAAGATCGGCCATTTTGGCGACTTTTCAAAATCGTGCTATTTCTCAGCTATTTGAGATTTTTTTCAAGCGGTTTTTTACACTGATCAAATCTAGGATAGTTGTCGAGTCCATCGATACCAATTAGGCTAAAATCGAACAAGTAGTTTCAATTTTACAGCCTTGCAAAGTCGAGCTAAAAGATCGGCCATTTTGGCGACTTTTCAAAATCGTGCTATTTCTCAGCTATTTGAGATTTTTTCAAGCGGTTTTTTACACAGATCAAATCTAGGATAGTTGCCGAGTCCATCGATACCAATTAGGCTAAAATCGAACAAGTAGTTTCAATTTTACAGCGTCGCAAAGACGAGCTAAAAGATCGGCCATTTTGGCGACTTTTCAAAATCGTGCTATTTCTCAGCTATTTGAGATTTTTTCAAGCGGTTTTTTAAACAGATCAAATCTAGGATAGTTGCCGAGTCCATCGATACCAATTAGGCTAAAATCGAACAAGTAGTTTCAATTTTACAGGCTTGCAAAGTCGAGCTAAAAGATCGGCCATTTTGGCGACTTTTCAAAATCGTGCTATTTCTCAGCTATTTGAGATTTTTTCAAGCGGTTTTTTACACAGATCAAATCTAGGATAGTTGCCGAGTCCATCGATACCAATTAGGCTAAAATCGAACAAGTAGTTTCAATTTTACAGCCTTGCAAAGTCGAGCTAAAAGATCGGCCATTTTGGCGACCTTTCAAAATCGTGCTATTTCTCAGCTATTTGAGATTTTTTCAAGCGGTTCTTTACACAGATCAAATCTAAGATAGTTGCCGAGTCCATCGATACCAATTAGGCTAAATCGAACAAGTAGTTTCAATTTTAAGGCTTTGCAAAGTCGAGCTTAAAGATCGGCCATTTTGGCGACTTTTCAAAATCGTGCTATTTCTCAGCTATTTGAGATTTTTTCAAGCGGTTTTTTACACAGATCAAATCTAGGATAGTTGCCGAGTCCATCGATACCAATTAGGCTAAAATCGAACAAGTAGTTTCAATTTTACAGCTTTGCAAAGACGAGCTAAAAGATCAGCCATTTTGGCGACTTTTCAAAATCGTGCTATTTCTCAGCTATTTGAGATTTTTTCAAGCGGTTTTTTACACAGATTAAATCTAGGATAGTTGCCGACTCCATCGATACCAATTAGGCTAAAATCGAACAAGTAGTTTCAATTTTACAGCTTTGCAAAGTCGAGCTAAAAGATCGGCCATTTTGGCGCCTTTTAAAAATCGTGCTGTTTCTCAGCTATTTGAGATTTTTTCAAGCGGTTTTTTACACAGATCAAATCTACGATAGTTGCCGAGTCCATCGATACCAATTAGGCTAAAATCGAACAAGTAGTTTCAATTTTACAGCTTTGCAAAGTCGAGCTAAAAGATCGGCCATTTTGGCGACTTTTCAAAATCGTGCTATTTCTCAGCTATTTGGGATTTTTTCAAGCGGTTTTTTACACTGATCAAATCTAGGATAGTTGTCGAGTCCATCGATACCAATTAGGCTAAAATCGAACAAGTAGTTTCAATTTTACAGCCTTGCAAAGTCGAGCTAAAAGATCGGCCATTTTGGCGACTTTTCAAAATCGTGCTATTTCTCAGCTATTTGAGATTTTTTCAAGCGGTTTTTTAAACAGATCAAATCTAGGATAGTTGCCGAGTCCATCGATACCAATTAGGCTAAAATCGAACAAGTAGTTTCAATTTTACAGCTTTGCAAAGTCGAGCTAAAAGATCGGCCATTTTGGCGCCTTTTCAAAATCGTGCTATTTCTCAGCTATTTGAGACTTTTTCAAGTGGTTTTTTACACAGATCAAATCTAGGATACTTGCCGAGTCCATCGATACCAATTAAGCTAAAATCGAACAAGTAGTTTCAATTTTACAGCTTTGCAAAGTCGAGCTAAAAGATCGGCCATTTTGGCGCCTTTTGAAAATCGTGCTGTTTCTCACCTATTTGAGATTTTTTCAAGCGGTTTTTTACACAGATCAAATCTAGAATAGGTGCCGAGTCCATCGATACCAATTAGGCTAAAATCGAACAAGTAGTTTCAATTTTACAGCTTTGCAAAGTCGAGCTAAATGATCGGCCATTTTGGCGACTTTTCAAAATCGTGCTATTTCTCAGCTATTTGAGATTTTTTTCAAGCGGTTTTTTACACTGATCAAATCTAGGATAGTTGCCGAGTCCATCGATACCAATTAGGCTAAAATCGAACAAGTAGTTTCAATTTTACAGCCTTGCAAAGTCGAGCTAAAAGATCGGCCATTTTGGCGACTTTTCAAAATCGTGCTATTTCTCAGCTATTTGAGATTTTTTCAAGCGGTTTTTTAAATAGATCAAATCTAGGATAGTTGCCGAGTCCATCGATACCAATTAGGCTAAAATCGAACAAGTAGTTTCAATTTTACAGCTTCGCAAAGACGAGCTAAAAGATCGGCCATTTTGGCGACTTTTCAAAATCGTGCTATTTCTCAGCTATTTGAGATTTTTTCAAGCGGTTTTTTAAACAGATCAAATCTAGGATACTTGCCGAGTCCATCGATACCAATTAGGCTAAAATCGAACAAGTAGTTTCAATTTTACAGCTTTGCAAAGTCGAGCTAAAAGATCGGCCATTTTGGCGACTTTTCAAAATCGTGCTATTTCTCAGCTATTTGAGATTTTTTTCAAGCGGTTTTTTACACTGATCAAATCTAGGATAGTTGTCGAGTCCATCGATACCAATTAGGCTAAAATCGAACAAGTAGTTTCAATTTTACAGCCTTGCAAAGTCGAGCTAAAAGATCGGCCATTTTGGCGACTTTTCAAAATCGTGCTATTTCTCAGCTATTTGAGATTTTTTCAAGCGGTTTTTTACACAGATCAAATCTAGGATAGTTGCCGAGTCCATCGATACCAATTAGGCTAAAATCGAACAAGTAGTTTCAATTTTACAGCGTCGCAAAGACGAGCTAAAAGATCGGCCATTTTGGCGACTTTTCAAAATCGTGCTATTTCTCAGCTATTTGAGATTTTTTCAAGCGGTTTTTTAAACAGATCAAATCTAGGATAGTTGCCGAGTCCATCGATACCAATTAGGCTAAAATCGAACAAGTAGTTTCAATTTTACAGGCTTGCAAAGTCGAGCTAAAAGATCGGCCATTTTGGCGACTTTTCAAAATCGTGCTATTTCTCAGCTATTTGAGATTTTTTCAAGCGGTTTTTTACACAGATCAAATCTAGGATAGTTGCCGAGTCCATCGATACCAATTAGGCTAAAATCGAACAAGTAGTTTCAATTTTACAGCCTTGCAAAGTCGAGCTAAAAGATCGGCCATTTTGGCGACCTTTCAAAATCGTGCTATTTCTCAGCTATTTGAGATTTTTTCAAGCGGTTCTTTACACAGATCAAATCTAAGATAGTTGCCGAGTCCATCGATACCAATTAGGCTAAATCGAACAAGTAGTTTCAATTTTAAGGCTTTGCAAAGTCGAGCTTAAAGATCGGCCATTTTGGCGACTTTTCAAAATCGTGCTATTTCTCAGCTATTTGAGATTTTTTCAAGCGGTTTTTTACACAGATCAAATCTAGGATAGTTGCCGAGTCCATCGATACCAATTAGGCTAAAATCGAACAAGTAGTTTCAATTTTACAGCTTTGCAAAGACGAGCTAAAAGATCAGCCATTTTGGCGACTTTTCAAAATCGTGCTATTTCTCAGCTATTTGAGATTTTTTCAAGCGGTTTTTTACACAGATTAAATCTAGGATAGTTGCCGACTCCATCGATACCAATTAGGCTAAAATCGAACAAGTAGTTTCAATTTTACAGCTTTGCAAAGTCGAGCTAAAAGATCGGCCATTTTGGCGACTTTTCAAAATCGTGCTATTTCTCAGCTATTTGAGATCTTTTCAAGCGGTTTTTTAAACAGATCAAATCTAGGATTCTTGCCGAGTCCATCGATACCAATTACGCTAAAATCGAACAAGTAGTTTCAATTTTACAGCCTTGCAAGGTGGAGCTAAAAGATAGTCCATTTTAGCGACTTTTCAAAATCGTGCTATTTCTCAGCTATTTGAGATTTTTTCAAGCGGTTTTTTACACAGATCAAATCTAGGATAGTTGCCGAGTCCATCGATACAAATTAGGCTAAAATCGAACAAGTAGTTTCAATTTTACAGCTTTGCAAAGTCGAGCTAAAAGATCGGCCATTTTGGCGCCTTTTCAAAATCGTGCTATTTCTCAGCTATGTGAGATCTTTTCAACCGGTATTTAAGCAGATCAAATCTAGGATTGTTGCCGAGTCCATCGATACCAATTAGGCTAAAATCGAACAAGTAGTTTCAATTTTACAGCTTTGCAAAGACAAGCTAAAAGATCGGCCATTTTGGCGACTTTTCAAAATCGTGCTATTTCTCAGCTATTTTAGATTTTTTCAAGTGGTTTTTTAAACAGATCAAATCTAGGATTGTTGCCGAGTCCATCGATACCAATTAGGCTAAAATCGAACAAGTAGTTTCAATTTTACAGCTTTGCAAAGTCGAGCTAAAAGATCGGCCATTTTGGCGACTTTTAAAAATCGTGCTATTTCTCAGCTATTTGAGATTTTTTCAAGCGGTTTTTTACACAGATCAAATCTAGGATAGTTGCCGAGTCCATCGATACCAATTAGGCTAAAATCGAACAAGTAGTTTCAATTTTACAGCTTTGCAAAGACAAGCTAAAAGATCGGCCATTTTGGCGACTTTTCAAAATCGTGCTATTTCTCAGCTATTTGAAATTTTTTTCAAGTGGTTTTTTAAACAGATCAAATCAAGGATTGTTGCCGAGTCCATCGATACCAATTAGGCTAAAATCGAACAAGTAGTTTCAATTTTACAGCCTTGCAAAGTCGAGCTAAAAGATCGGCCATTTTGGAGACTTTTAAAAATCGTGCTATTTCTTAGCTATTTGAAATTTTTTCAAGCGATTTTTTACACAGATCAAATCTAGGATAGTTGCCGAGTCCATCGATACCAATTAGGCTAAAATCGAACAAGTAGTTTCAATTTTACAGCTTTGCAAAGTCGAGCTAAAAGATCGGCCATTTTGGCGAATTTTCAAAATCGTGCTATTTCTTAGCTATTTGAAATTTTTTCAAGCGATTTTTTACACAGATCAAATCTAGGATAGTTGCCGAGTCCATCGATACCAATTAGGCTAAAATCGAACAAGTAGTTTCAATTTTACAGCTTTGCAAACTCGAGCTAAAAGATCGGCCATTTTGGTGACTTTTCAAAATCGTGCTATTTCTCAGCTATTTGAGATTTTTTCAACCGGTTTTTTACACAGATCACATCTAGGATAGTTGCCGAGTCCATCGATACCAATTAGGCTAAAATCGAACAAGTAGTTTCAATTTTACAGCTTTGCAAAGTCGAGCTAAAAGATCGGCCATTTTGGCGACTTTTCAAAATCGTGCTATTTCTCAGCTATTTGAGATTTATTCAAGCGGTTTTTTACACAGATCAAATCTGGGATAGTTGCCGACTCCATCGATACCAATTAGGCTAAAATCGAACAAGTAGTTTCAATTTTACAGCTTTGCAAAGTCGAGCTAAAAGATCGGCCATTTTTGCGACTTTTCAAAATCGTGCTATTTCTCAGCTATTTGAGATTTTTTCAAGCGGTTTTTTACACAGATCAAATCTAGGATAGTTGCCGACTCCATCGATAGCAATTAGGCTAAAATCGAACAAGTAGTTTCAATTTTACAGCTTTGCAAAGTCGAGCTAAAAGATCGGCCATTTTGGCGACTTTTCAAAATCGTGCTATTTCTCAGCTATTTGAGATCTTTTCAAGCGGTTTTTTACACAGATCAAATCTAGGATTGTTGCCGAGTCCATCGATACCAATTAGGCTAAAAACGAACAAGTAGTTTCAATTTTACAGCCTTGCAAGGTGGAGCTAAAAGTCAGTCCATTTTGGCGACTTTTCAAAATCGTGCTATTTCTCAGCAATTTGAGATTTTTTCAAGCGGTTTTTTACACAGATCACATCTAGGATAGTTGCCGAGTCCATCGATACTAATTAGGCTAAAATCAAACAAGTAGTTTCAATTTTACAGCTTTGCAAAGTCGAGCTAAAAGATCGGCCATTTTGGCGACTTTTCAAAATCGTGCTATTTCTCAGCTATTTTAGATTTTTTCAAGCGGTTTTTTACACAGATCAAATGTAGGATAATTGCCGAGTCCATCGATACCAATTAGGCTAAAATCGAACAAGTAGTTTCAATTTTACAGCTTTGCAAAGTCGAGCTAAAAGATCGGCCATTTTGGCGACGTTTCAAAATCGTGCTTTTTCTCAGCTATTTGAGATCTTTTCAAGCGGTTTTTTACACAGATCAAATCTAGGATTGTTGCCGAGTCCATCGATACCAATTAGGCTAAAATCGAACAAGTAGTTTCAATTTTACAGCTTTGCAAAGTCGAGCTAAAAGATCGGCCATTTTGGCGACTTTTCAAAATCGTGCTATTTCTCAGCTATTTGAGATTTGTTCAAGCGGTTTTTTACACAGATCAAATCTGGGATAGTTGCCGAGTCCATCGATACCAATTAGGCTAAAATCGAACAAGTAGTTTCAATTTTACAGCTTTGCAAAGTCGAGCTAAAAGATCGGCCATTTTTGCGACTTTTCAAAATCGTGCTATTTCTCAGCTATTTGAGATTTTTTCAAGCGGTTTTTTACACAGATCAAATCTAGGATAGTTGCCGACTCCATCGATAGCAATTAGGCTAAAATCGAACAAGTAGTTTCAATTTTACAGCTTTGCAAAGTCGAGCTAAAAGATCGGCCATTTTGGCGACTTTTCAAAATCGTGCTATTTCTCAGCAATTTGAGATCTTTTCAAGCGGTTTTTTACACAGATCAAATCTAGGATTGTTGCCGAGTCCATCGATACCAATTAGGCTAAAAACGAACAAGTAGTTTCAATTTTACAGCCTTGCAAGGTGGAGCTAAAAGTCAGTCCATTTTGGCGACTTTTCAAAATCGTGCTATTTCTCAGCAATTTGAGATTTTTTCAAGCGGTTTTTTACACAGATCAAATGTAGGATAATTGCCGAGTCCATCGATACCAATTAGGCTAAAATCGAACAAGTAGTTTCAATTTTACAGCTTTGCAAAGTCGAGCTAAAAGATCGGCCATTTTGGCGACTTTTCAAAATCGTGCTATTTCTCAGCTATTTTAGATTTTTTCAAGCGGTTTTTTACACAGATCAAATGTAGGATAATTGCCGAGTCCATCGATACCAATTAGGCTAAAATCGAACAAGTAGTTTCAATTTTACAGCTTTGCAAAGTCGAGCTAAAAGATCGGCCATTTTGGCGACGTTTCAAAATCGTGCTTTTTCTCAGCTATTTGAGATCTTTTCAAGCGGTTTTTTACACAGATCAAATCTAGGATTGTTGCCGAGTCCATCGATACCAATTAGGCTAAAATCGAACAAGTAGTTTCAATTTTACAGCTTTGCAAAGTCAAGCTAAAAGATCGGTCATTTTGGCGACTTTTCAAAATCGTGCTATTTCTCAGCTATTTGAGATTTTTTCAAGCGGTTTTTTACACAGATCAAATCTAGGATAGTTGCCGAGTCCATCGATACCAATTAGGCTAAAATCGAACAAGTAGTTTCAATTTTACAGCCTTTCAAAGTCGAGCTAAAAGATCGGCCATTTTGGCGACTTTTCAAAATCGTGCTATTTCTCAGCTATTTGAGATTTTTTCAAGCGGTTTTTTACAAAGATCAAATCTAGGATAGTTGCCGAGTCCATCGATACCAATTAGGCTAAAATCGAACAAGTAGTTTCAATTTTACAGCTTTGCAAAGACGAGCTAAAACATCGGTCATTTTGGCGACTTTTCAAAATCGTGCTATTTCTCAGCTATTTGAGATTTTTTCAAGCGGTTTTTTAAACAGATCAAATCTAGGATAGTTGCCAACTCCATCGATACCAATTAGGCTAAAATCGAACAAGTAGTTTCAATTTTACAGCTTTGCAAAGTCGAGCTAAAAGATCGGCCATTTTGGCGACGTTTCAAAATCGTGCTATTTCTCAGCTATTTGAGATCTTTTCAAGCGGTTTTTTAAACAGATCAAATCTACGATTGTTGCCGAGTCCATCGATACCAATTAGGCTAAAATCGAACAAGTAGTTTCAATTTTACAGCTTTGCAAAGTCGAGCTAAAAGATCGGCCATTTTGGCGACTTTTCAAAATCGTGCTATTTCTTAGCTATTTGAGATTTTTTCAAGCGGTTTTTTACACAGATCAAATCTAAGATAGTTGCCGAGTCCATCGATACCAATTAGGCTAAAATCGAAGAAGTAGTTTCAATTTTACAGCTTTGCAAAGTCGAGCTAAAAGAACGGCCATTTTGGCGCCTTTTCAAAATCGTGCTATTTCTCAGCTATTTGAGATTTTTTCAAGCGGTTTTTTACAAAGATCAAATCTAGGATAGTTGCCGAGTCCATCGATACCAATTATGCTAAATCGAACAAGTAGTTTCAATTTTACAGCTTTGCAAAGTCGAGCTAAAAGATCGGCCATTTTGGCGACTTTTAAAAATCGTGCTATTTCTCAGCTATTTGAGATTTTTTCAAGCGGTTTTTTACACAGATCAAATCTAGGATAGTTGCCGACTCCATCGATACCAATTAGGCTAAAATCGAACAAGTAGTTTCAATTTTACAGCTTTGCAAAGTCGAGCTAAAAGATCGGCCATTTTGGCGACTTTTCAAAATCGTTGCATTTCTCAGCTATTTGAGATTTTTTCAAGCGGTTTTTTACACAGATCAAATCTAGGATAGTTGCCGAGTCCATCGATACAAATTAGGCTAAAATCGAAGAAGTAGTTTCAATTTTACAGCTTTGCAAAGTCGAGCTAAAAGATCGGCCATTTTGGCGATTTTTCAAAATCGTGCTATTTCTCAGCTATTTGAGATTTTTTCAAGCGGTTTTTTAAACAGATCAAATTTAGGATTGTTGCCGAGTCCATCGATATCAATTAGGCTAAAATCGAACAAGTAGTTTCAATTTTACAGCTTTGCAAAGACAAGCTAAAAGATCGGCCATTTTATCGACTTTTCAAAATCGTGCTATTTCTCAGCTATTTGAGATTTTTTCAAGCGGTTTTTTACACAGATCAAATCTAGGATAGTTGCCGAGTCCATCGATACCAATTAGGCTAAAAACGAACAAGTAGTTTCAATTTTACAGCCTTGCAAGGTGGAGCTAAAAGTCAGTCCATTTTGGCGACTTTTCAAAATCGTGCTATTTCTCAGCAATTTGAGATTTTTTCAAGCGGTTTTTTACACAGATCACATCTAGGATAGTTGCCGAGTCCATCGATACTAATTAGGCTAAAATCAAACAAGTAGTTTCAATTTTACAGCTTTGCAAAGTCGAGCTAAAAGATCGGCCATTTTGGCGACTTTTCAAAATCGTGCTATTTCTCAGCTATTTTAGATTTTTTCAAGCGGTTTTTTACACAGATCAAATGTAGGATAATTGCCGAGTCCATCGATACCAATTAGGCTAAAATCGAACAAGTAGTTTCAATTTTACAGCTTTGCAAAGTCGAGCTAAAAGATCGGCCATTTTGGCGACGTTTCAAAATCGTGCTTTTTCTCAGCTATTTGAGATCTTTTCAAGCGGTTTTTTACACAGATCAAATCTAGGATTGTTGCCGAGTCCATCGATACCAATTAGGCTAAAATCGAACAAGTAGTTTCAATTTTACAGCTTTGCAAAGTCAAGCTAAAAGATCGGTCATTTTGGCGACTTTTCAAAATCGTGCTATTTCTCAGCTATTTGAGATTTTTTCAAACGGTTTTTTACACAGATCAAATCTAGGATAGTTGCCGAGTCCATCGATACCAATTAGGCTAAAATCGAACAAGTAGTTTCAATTTTACAGCCTTTCAAAGTCGAGCTAAAAGATCGGCCATTTTGGCGACTTTTCAAAATCGTGCTATTTCTCAGCTATTTGAGATTTTTTCAAGCGGTTTTTTACAAAGATCAAATCTAGGATAGTTGCCGAGTCCATCGATACCAATTAGGCTAAAATCGAACAAGTAGTTTCAATTTTACAGCTTTGCAAAGTCGAGCTAAAAGATCGGCCATTTTGGCGACGTTTCAAAATCGTGCTATTTCTCAGCTATTTGAGATCTTTTCAAGCGGCTTTTTAAACAGATCAAATCTACGATTGTTGCCGAGTCCATCGATACCAATTAGGCTAAAATCGAACAAGTAGTTTCAATTTTACAGCTTTGCAAAGTCGAGCTAAAAGATCGGCCATTTTGGCGACTTTTCAAAATCGTGCTATTTCTTAGCTATTTGAGATTTTTTCAAGCGGTTTTTTACACAGATCAAATCTAAGATAGTTGCCGAGTCCATCGATACCAATTAGGCTAAAATCGAACAAGTAGTTTCAATTTTACAGCTTTGCAAAGTCGAGCTAAAAGATCGGCCATTTTGGCGACTTTTAAAAATCGTGCTATTTCTCAGCTATTTGAGATTTTTTCAAGCGGTTTTTTACACAGATCAAATCTAGGATAGTTGCCGACTCCATCGATACCAATTAGGCTAAAATCGAACAAGTAGTTTCAATTTTACAGCTTTGCAAAGTCGAGCTAAAAGATCGGCCATTTTGGCGACTTTTCAAAATCGTTGCATTTCTCAGCTATTTGAGATTTTTTCAAGCGGTTTTATACACAGATCAAATCTAGGATAGTTGCCGAGTCCATCGATACCAATTAGGCTAAAATCGAAGAAGTAGTTTCAATTTTACAGCTTTGCAAAGTCGAGCTAAAAGATCGGCCATTTTGGCGATTTTTCAAAATCGTGCTATTTCTCAGCTATTTGAGATTTTTTCAAGCGGTTTTTTAAACAGATCAAATTTAGGATTGTTGCCGAGTCCATCGATATCAATTAGGCTAAAATCGAACAAGTAGTTTCAATTTTACAGCTTTGCAAAGACAAGCTAAAAGATCGGCCATTTTGGCGACTTTTCAAAATCGTGCTATTTCTCAGCTATTTGAGATTTTTTCAAGCGGTTTTTTACACAGATCAAATCTAGGATAGTTGCCGAGTCCATCGATACCAATTAGGCTAAAATCAAACAAGTAGTTTCAATTTTACAGCTTTGCAAACTCGAGCTAAAAGATCGGCCATTTTGGTGACTTTTCAAAATCGTGCTATTTCTCAGCTATTTGAGATTTTTTCAAGCGGTTTTTTACACAGATCAAATCTAGGATAATTGCCGAGTCCATCGATACCAATTAGGCTAAAATCGAACAAGTAGTTTCAATTTTACAGCTTTGCAAAGTCGAGCTAAAAGATCGGCCATTTTGGCGACTTTTCAAAATCGTGCTATTTCTCAGCTATTTGAGATTTGTTCAAGCGGTTTTTTACACAGATCAAATCTGGGATAGTTGCCGAGTCCTTCGATACCAATTAGGCTAAAATCGAACAAGTAGTTTCAATTTTACAGCTTTGCAAAGTCGAGCTAAAAGATCGGCCATTTTTGCGACTTTTCAAAATCGTGCTATTTCTCAGCTATTTAAGATTTTTTCAAACGGTTTTTTACACAGATCAAATCTAGGATTGTTGCCGAGTCCATCAATACCAATTAGGCTAAAATCGAACAAGTAGTTTCAATTTTACAGCCTTGCAAAGTCGAGCTAAAAGATCGGCCTTTTTGGCAACCTTTCAAAATCGTGCTATTTCTCAGATATTTGAGATTTTTTCAAGCGGTTTTTTACACAGATCAAATCTAGGATAGTTGCCGAGTCCATCGATACCAATTAGGCTAAATCGAACAAGTAGTTTCAATTTTACAGCTTTGCAAAGTCGAGCTAACAGATCGGCCATTTTGGCGACTTTTCAAAATCGTGCTATTTCTCAGCTATTTGAGATTTTATCAAGCGGTTTTTTAAACAGATCAAATCTAGGATTGTTGCCGAGTCCATCGATACCAATTAGGCTAAAAGCGAACAAGTAGTTTCAATTTTACAGCTTTGCAAACTCGAGCTAAAAGATCGGCCATTTTGGCGACTTTTCAAAATCGTGCTATTTCTCAGCTATTTGAGATTTTTTCAAGCGGTTTTTTACACAGATCAAATCTAGGATAGTTGCCGAGTCCATCGATACCAATTAGGCTAAAATCGAACAAGTAGTTTCAATTTTACAGCTTTGCAAAGTCGAGCTAAAAGATCGGCCATTTTGGCGACTTTTCAAAATCGTGCTATTTCTCAGCTATTTGAGATTTTTTCAAGCGGTTTTTTACACAGATCAAATCTAGGATTGTCGCCGAGTCCATCGATACCAATTAGGCTAAAATCGAACAAGTAGTTTCAATTTTACAGCCTTGCAAAGTCGAGCTAAAAGATCGGCCATTTTGGCGACCTTTCAAAATCGTGCTATTTCTCAGCTATTTGAGTTTTTTTCAAGCGGTTTTTTACACAGATCAAATCTAAGATAGTTGCCGAGTCCATCGATACCAATTAGGCTAAATCGAACAAGTAGTTTCAATTTTACAGCTTTGCAAAGTCGAGCTAAAAGATCGGCCATTTTGGCGACTTTTCAAAATCGTCCTATTTCTCAGCTATTTGAGATTTTTTCAAGCGATTTTTTACACAGATCAAATCTAGGATAGTTGCCGAGTCCATCGATACTAATTAGGCTAAAATCGAACAAGTACTTTCAATTTTACAGCTTTGCAAAGTCGAGCTAAAAGATCGGCCATTTTGGCAAGTTTTCAAAATCGTCCTATTTCTCAGCTATTTGAGATTTTTTCAAGCGATTTTTTACACAGATCAAATCTAGGATAGTTGCCGAGTCCATCGATAATAATTAGGCTAAAATCGAACAAGTGGTTTAAATTTTGCAGCCTTGCAAAGTCGAGCTAAAAGATCGGCCATTTTGGCGACTTTTTAAAATCGTGCTATTTCTCAGCTATTTGAGATTTCTTCAAGCGGTTTTTTACACAGATCAAATCTAAGATAGTTGCCGAGTCCATCGATACCAATTAGGCTAAAATCGAACAAGTAGTTTCAATTTTACAGCTTTGCAAAAACGAGCTAAAAGATCGGCCATTTTGGCGACTTTTCAAAATCGTGCTATTTCTCAGCTATTTGAGATCTTTTCAAGCGGTTTTTTACACAGATCAAATCTAGGATAGTTGCCGAGTCCATCGATACCAATTAGGCTAAAATCGAACAAGTAGTTTCAATTTTACAGCCTTGCAAAGTCGAGCTAAAAGATAGGCCATTTTGGCGACTTTTCAAAATCGTGCTATTTCTCAGCTATTTGAGATTTTTTCAAGCGATTTTTTACACAGATCAAATCTAGGATAGTTGCCGAGTCCATCGATACCAATTATGCTAAAATCGAACAAGTAGTTTCAATTTTATACCTTTGCAAAGTCGAGCTAAAAGATTGGCCATTTTGGCGACTTTTCAAAATCGTGCTATTTCTCAGCTATTTGAGATTTTTTCAAGCGGTTTTTTACACAGATCAAATCTAGGATAGTTGCCGAGTCCATCGATTCCAATTAGGCTAAAATCGAACAAGTAGTTTCAATTTTACAGCTTTGCAAAGTCGAGCTAAAAGATCGGCCATTTTGGCGCCTTTTCAAAATCGTGCTATTTCTCAGCTATTTCAGATTTTTTCAAGCGGTTTTTTACACAGATCAAATCTAGGATAGTTGCCAACTCCATCGATACCAATTAGGCTAAAATCGAACAAGTAGTTTCAATTTTACAGCTTTGCAAAGTCGAGCTAAAAGATCGGCGATTTTGGCGACTTTTCAAAATCGTGCTATTTCTCTGCTTTTGGAGATTTTTTCAAGCGGTTTTTTACACAGATCAAATCTAGGGTAGTTGGCGAGTCCATCGATACCAATTAGGCTAAAATCGAACAAGTAGTTTCAATTTTACAGCTTTGCAAAGTCGAGCTAAAAGATCGGCCATTTTGGCGCCTTTTCAAAATCGTGCTATTTCTCAGCTATTTGAGATTTTTTCAAGCGGTTTTTTACACAGATCAAATCTAGGATAGTTGCCGAGTCCATCGATACCAATTAGGCTAAAATCGAACAAGTAGTTTCAATTTTACAGCTTTGCAAAGTCCAGCTAAAAGATCGGCCATTTTGGCGACTTTTCAAAATCGTTGCATTTCTCAGCTATTTGAGATTTTTTCAAGCGGTTTTTTACACAGATGAAATCTAGGATAGTTGCCGAGTCCATCGATACCAATTAGGCTAAAATCGAACAAGTAGTTTCAATTTTACAGCTTTGCAAAGTCGAGCTAAAAGATCGGCCATTTTGGCGACTTTTCAAAATCGTGCTATTTCTCAGCTATTTGAGATTTTTTCAAGCGGTTTTTTACACAGATCAAATCTAGCATAGTTGCCGAGTCCATCGATACCAATTAGGCTAAAATCGGACGAGTAATTTCTATTTTAAAGCCTTCCAAAGTCCAGCAAAAATATCGGCCGATTTTGAACAGTTTCTTATGGTCCCCCCTATGAAATCAGTCATTTTAGCCATATTTGAAAATCGTGTCATTTCTCAGCCAATTGAGCTTTCTACAAGCGGTTTCTTGCTGAAATAAAAAGTCGGATAGCTGCTGAGTAAATCCATACAAATTAGGCTGAAATCGGAGAGGTCGAAAAAATTTGAAAATTTCCAAATTTTGCCGAAATCTCCTAAAACCGAAACTACAATTATATTTAGAAACAGATACGCCGCTAGAAAAAGTTATTTTTTTTAATCGGACTAAGTTTCTACATATGGTAGCAGTTATCGGGGAATTGAAACAAAATAAAACCGAACTGTGCATGTCTTCGGATATTCCTTAAAAATTTTCGGTGACCTTCGGAAATTAATCGAAACCTTTCATAGATCTTCGCCACTTCGGGACTTGTCGGAAATCGTCTCCCGCCCTTCGTGACTTGCACATCGCATGGTTATAAGAATAATTTAAAGCAATCAAATCTGAAACTCAACCCTTCCCAATTTCAATACTCAAGACACTAGTGACATTAATCCTAACTCCGAAAAACGTGTTTATGCTTTGTTTTCACGATAACGTCTTCGATCTTGCCATAACAAAATTCTCAGTTCTTATTGGTTCTACGCGCGCCTATTTGTCACCAAATTCCATTTTTAAGAAAATAATCCAAAACTATTTCGGACTCATTTCATAACGCTATTCAGTTCAGTTTCGAACAGACTTATTACAATTAACTTCAGTACAACTCCAACTCCTAGTCATAACAGGGCCAACTGCGTCGGGAATTAAATTATGGCAACAAAAGTTGATCCAAATTAAAAGAAGCGCACGTTCCTGAGTTTGCAAAATGCCAGAGCCGAGTAAAGTCAAATTTTCCAGTGTGTTAAGATGGCTTACTTAAAAATTAAAATACAAGTTTCCTCTCATCCTTGAACACCGTCTAATTTACATTTTAGTTTTACACATGGAGGTAAGATTTTTGCAAAATTCCTGTACGTGTTATTGTTTGCGATTTAAAAACATCCACCGCAAACATAAATTCTTACAATTTTTCAGATTTCCTTGTTTGAACTCGGCAATGTTTAGAAAATAATTATGTATGACCTTTAAGTGAATTTGACTCTCGAGTGGTTTGCGTCGGTATTTCCACGAGAATTTTCGGTTATCTTCGTAAATTGCTCGAAAACTTTCAAAACAGCTTCGGTACAACAGAAATTCTCGGAAATAGTCACACTTCAAATCAGTGCGTTTCCCCGTCAAATGACACCCTTTTTGCATTTCTTGATTGAGATTTCATTGTTCCATTGTGTAGCCCAATAAAATTATTTGAGCAAGAGATTAAGGTGAATCGACTGGATTTTTCAGGGGCAACACCACTCAACTTTGAGAATTCACTACGTCACCATTACTAACGCTATCGAGAAACGATTACGACAGTAAAAGAAGGTTGAAAAATTGTTATGATTAGTGTTATAATGGCATCGGAGTTGTCGTCTTTCCGTATTCCGCGACACCTGCATTCTGCCACACCTACAGGAATCGCTCAACGCAGATTGTTCCTTGCATTGTTGCCTCGATGTTGGAAAAGTTTGAAAAAAGTGTATGAACGTGTTATCTAAATTTTTGAGGCTGAAGTTTCGAGGGATATAAATACGATAAAAACATACTTGTGATATAATTGGGTATAAATTTCGGCCTTTAATGTATTAAACGTTTCGTGTTGACAAGAGAGTCTTCATGAT
The DNA here is from genome assembly GCA_947652115.1 of Blastomussa wellsi. Classification (NCBI taxonomy): domain Eukaryota; kingdom Metazoa; phylum Cnidaria; class Anthozoa; order Scleractinia; family Plerogyridae; genus Blastomussa; species Blastomussa wellsi. Next base: position 16,191,776 of record OX393573.1, read on the forward strand.
TCATGGTACTGTTTTGAATTGTCATATCCACGTGCGCAAAGGTCTAGAATAATTTTACATTAAAATGAACGCTCTAACGATCAGAGAGATAGTTATGGACTCGATTGCAACCTGTCAGATTGTTGTGGATTTATAAATAGACGAACGAGCGACAAGCTGTTTGTAGAATTTCGTTTTTTAAACAATATGCAATGTTCCAAAACTATTTCAAAGAAATAAAACGCCGTTTTTTTAATGGCCGTTCTATTTAATGACATTTAACCTCATTACAACTCGTTCAAGCTAATTCCTTTGGGAATTAATTTTCACGAATAGAGTTCCCCTGGAAAAGCGAGTTTTTTTTCTCGATTGATAACTGGGCGCAGGAGTTACTTGTGGAATTCCATTTTTTGTTTGAAAATAATATTCAATGTTCCAAGCCTGGTTTAACAGGCCGTGTTTCGAATGGTCGTTCTAAAAAAATGACATTTAACGTACCGCACGGGCAAAAATCGGACATGTTGAAAAAAAAAAAATAAAGATAGGATGAGTTTTCAGGGATTAAGGAACAAAGAAATGTCACACTCTTCCAATTTAGAGCACCTGAGGGTGTGAAAATTGGTTAATTATTAAACGATCTAAAATCAAGAAATTTGTATCTATCTTCACAAATAGTAGTGGAAATTAGTAGTAGTGGAATTTTGCAAAACTCCAGAGCCACGTTAAGTCATATTTTCCAATACATAAAATCGCATTTGAATCGAATGAAACAACCTGAAGATGGCTTACTTAAGAAAATTAAAATGCAAGGAGTTCGCTCTACTTCTTGAACACCATCTAATTTGCATTTTAGTTTTACACGTGGAGGCAAGAATTTCAAAAAATTCTTGTTACGTTTTGCAAATTATAAATCCACTGTTAATATAAACCTCACAATTTGTCCGATTTCCTTGCCTGAACTCGTAAACTTTCACAAAAGATAATTAGCAACATTGGGCGAAGAAATGAACTTTAATGAAATTCGCGCGCGCTAGCAATGAAAATATTGTGTCAAAATGCAATTATCTCTTGCTGGTTAAAAGAAAATCTGCTATTTATCTGTTATTTAGAAGAAGCTATTATCCCAAAAAAATAACCGTGTTTAATCTCATGGAAGTGGGTTTTTCATAAGTCGTAAATGACCTAACCTTTGAAGTTTACAAGAAAGAAACTAACCACCGAGGCTAATACATGCAAATAGAGAAGATATTTGTTTACAAATATTGTTTTTGTTATTTAAATTGCCAACAAGTTAAACAAAAAAGCTCTTTGTTTCACCAGCAAATAGTTTTCTGGTTTGACATTAATAAGAATAGGTGACGTCACTGATATCTTCCCTATAGTTAACTGTGAAAAACAATGCTAAACTTCTTATATTTCCTTGTTGAACATACAAGACTGGATTCTACCGGATGCAAGTTGAAGATATTTGCTTTGTAGTTCACATATAAACTGCTTTCTGTGCTCCAAACTCAGATCTTTGGCAGACATTCAATCAAATGAAGAACAGGTTGGTATTGCGGCGAATAATACAAAATTACTTGAACTTTCCAACCAGCAACCACAGGGAAACAAGCCCGCATGTACAAGTTTGTTTCCAATTATGGTACGCACCATGTTCCTAGCCTGTATTTCTCTCCTCTTGCCAAGTGCTGTCAACTGGAAGGTTTCTTGATGATTTTTACCTGAATATACCAAAAGACAATATCAGACCGAGGTGATAAAAAATTCATTGAATAATTGAGCCCCTCTCTAAATCGAAACAATTTAATTTCCCTGTGTTATTGTTCAAGAAACCAGGTATTTTGCTTTTCACTAATTTATAACAGTTATTTATGCGGTTTGTTGATTAAATGAGAAAACTTTTCGGCTGTTAGACAACATTTCAATCGATTGTTAGACAACATTTCAATCGATATAACGAAGATCTGTTAAAAAATCGAAAATTTGCAAAAAAATAAGTCTTGGGGTACATATAGAGAGGCTCAAAATTACTGTTTAGTTCTGGTCTGTCTTCCCAATTAAAGTACGCCCAATTAAATTACGCCCCCGACAACCAAGAAATATTCCCCTCAACAACAACAACAACAACAATACAACAATCTTTAATTGCCTTATAAGTTATAATTTGTAAGCGACATTTTTCGTTAAAATATATTTAAGGATCGGTGCTATCAGCAAACCCTGATGGGCTCTTAAATATCAAGTGCATATCTGGAAAATAATTTTGCTATCCCTTGGTATCTTACCAACGCGCGTCCTTAAACTACTTAGCGAACGAGGCTTTAAGCTCCGACTCTTGCGCTTGGTTCCAATAAATGTGCTATGAAAGATCAATTCATGTTCGAGCACCAACTGGATACTTTTTGAACTGATTTGCTTCTCCTCGACAGCTCAATATTCCTTCAGTGTCACAACGTTAACAAGGTTATTAAACTCTTATAAACTCTTACCATGTTTCGCGGCTACTCCAGCAGAAGTGAGTTCTTGGTCCATACCTGCTATTCAAGCGCAAAGTACTCGGCATGATTTTCCTGCAGATTTGTCAACAAATTTCACCCCTTATTCGAAGGAACCAAACACTAAGTTCGAACCACGAGGAACCGAAGATTAAAATGCAAATTATAATCATCACCTCGATTTTGCATGTGCGAAATGTGAGGCGAGGTTCCCTAGCCATATTGGTCCCTGACTTCACTTTTTTCCGAGAACGCTGCGTTAAGGCAGGCTTGGTTGAAGCCGGAGTAGTCTCAGTGTCTGTGACGCAGGCTACGTTAAGAACGTTTCCACGAAAAGTTTCTAACATTGATTTTTCTCTGAGACTTTCACCACTGTAAGATACCGAGTTAATAATGTCAGAAATGTACAAATATCGGGGGTCACTGACTTCAACATAAAATTCGAGGAAGGACACCCGTCAGCGAAATCAATATGGCTAATTTATCTGTAAGCCCATATAAAATATTGCAAATAAATATCTGAAGTGAAATGTTCTCTGCCGAATATTGTTTAAGGTTATCTATTTAGTGAATTTGTTCAATTGTTAGCGACCACAATTTCACTCGCATTGAAGCCAAGATGACAGGAAATTTGCAGCTTTCCAGACTGAATTTGAAAATTGTAAATAAAATCTGTTTATGGAAAAAACAACAGAGGGTAAACTGCAAACAAATTTAACGCAACGGCTTCTGGCCTTTTGTGTGTTTTCCTCAACGCGCACGCTCGATGCATGACGTGGCGTGATTTGGCGACACGCATGCACAGTAAGGATGTACACAAACACTTAGCGCGTACTTCCAAAAAGGAAGCCTTGTTGAACTTCCTAGTGGTACGGGAGCCCTCCAGGGATGACTATTGACTCCGTTTGCCTTAACACGTGTCACAACGACTGAGAGAACTTGTGTAAGGAAAATCGAAACTGGTCATAAAGGTAGACCCGGGGGAGTGCGGATGGGGAAGGAGAGGCGAGAAAGCTTGAAGCAAAGAAAAATTTAAGGATCGGACGGGCATTGAAGAAGTCTAGGTACAACCAGATGAGTCAATACGGAAAAATGAGAGAATGGCAGAAAATGTGAACATTTTGGCAATTTTCACCTCCATAAGCTCGCTTCCCGTTTTACGTACAAGTATCATAAGTTCGCACGTTTCATGGCCTCACCTGCTGATGGGGCCTGATGATAACCACCCAGCGAAATCGTGACGCCAATATACAAGCGCCGTGCATTTTTCCGCGGTGTCCCAGAATTATAGAGGGGGTAAGTTTCTAAAGAAACTGTGGTGCTGCGTCGGTGGGCTAACGCTCGAAACGAAGGGCTAACGCTCGAAACGTCAGCTCTTGGATCTCTTTACGGTGGCCAATTGACATTATCAACCCAGTTGATAAAACCAAATTATATCCCAGAATTATAGTTAAGTATAGTACCATTATTTTTGTGCTTTCTTTAGAAAACTTGGATGTATGTTCTAGTGAGTATCTAGTTCAGTTGCCGGATTGTAATTTTTTTCATACAAAATGACAGAAACAGGGCCAGAGAGACTTAGACTTTTTGAGAACAATTTCATAGTAGCATATTTCCAGTAGCATAACATCGTACTTTTACAAGCATAACTGAAAGAAAAATTTATGCGTTATATGTTAATAGCGGAGCTCTGGCGGCTCGAAGGGCCACCAGTGGAGCCCGATAGGTATAGAAAGAGAGCAATGGGGTTCATTTTTATGGTCAAAGCGGCAAGCTGTATGGTCCGCGGGAGCCTGAGCCCTACGTACAATGACGACAAAATCGCGCAACACGGCGGCGATAGTCCATCAATTGGTCGACTTGGTTAACGTCGACGTACACCTTTGATATTGGAAATCCATGTTATGTCATGGATTTGACCACGGACAGACATGGTTGAAATATGGTATTTGTCCCAGGACAAATAGGATAATTATGCATTTGCTCTTTTGACAAAGGGGGTTAAAATGTCACATTTGCCAGGTTAAATGTGAAGCAAATGTGATCTTTGTCAAGTAAAATTCAGGTTTTCTCTGGTCCCACACCATGTAAAATGGGTGATATTTCTTCCTTGATTCACACATGTTGATTTCAACATGGGTTTTAATGTGGAGGTACGTAATCTTCAGTCGTAGAGCCCTGGTGTATATAAAGTCTTGGTTTTAAATTTTACACAATTGAAATGAAAACTTGAAGATACAGCAACTGACACTTTTGATTTATGAATTATCAAGAACCAACCTACAGGAAATATTTTAAGTGATCAAAATATACAGTGTCTTGAGTTTACATGACAAGGTTACCTATTTTGCCAAGTTAAGAGTTTGAGTTTGATTTTTGAGTTAGATCAACTCTGGATTGCTTGCGATTAGTTCCACTCTGGTTTACTTGCAGTTAGCTTTCATTTGTCGGTTGGACAACATTCTCCATACAGCATATCACTTTATGCTTTCCTATCCAACTCAAAATCCAACTTGAAATCATAACTTGAAATCCAACTTGAAATTCTAACTTGAAATCCATCAAAAATTCAAAAATCGATATCCAACTTGAAATCCTAACTCGAAATCCAACATGAAATTATAAACTGGATATCCAACTCAAAGTCCAACTTGAAACTCAAACTCGAAATTTTATTTGAACGTTCATCTGTATATCAGCTTCATGCTTGTCAAAACTGTCCTTTTGTACCTTCAGTTAGTTACAAAATACTAAAGGAGTTCTTTGTTTTTGATCTATTGTTTTTCTGTTCTGTATTGTTTCGAGGTTCTTTGTCGTCTTGTTCGTTCTTTGTTTTACGTCAATCGTGAGTTTCACAGGTTTTTACACCGAGGATGAGCCAAAAATCGAGGCAAAATTATTAATTTCATGCGGAAGAAATATGACATAAAATTTTCGGAAAATGTTGTAAAAGGCAACTTTGAAGGTCTGAGGAGGTTAACGATCATTTTATGTTTACAGAACTTGCGAATACTTTTTAAAAGTTTGGACCATCAACAATCGGCTTGTCATTCTGAATCAGCAAGCATTGGCGAGGCTTCTCACAGACATTTGGGTTCGTGGCAGAGCATCAAGTATACGAAATATAAAAAAACAATGATAAAGCTGAATATAAGAGACTGAGATTTTCGCAATTCTGCTCCAACGATTTTCTTGAAACTTGGCTATTATATGTAGTGAGTTAATACACGCTGATTCTAGAAATGGATGCGATTTTGTTCAAGAAGGTAGGTCCATGAATAACATTGAAAATATTTTTCATCAGTTAAATCAAATATAAAAAGATTACTTCGTAGAAAGTGCGACGTACGGATTTTTATTCACGAGAAAACGAACGAGTGAGCGCAGCGAACGAGTGAGTTTTCCAAAGTTTTGCGACGAGTGAATAATAATCCGTACAAAGCACTTTCTATGCTGTAATTTGTTTATTATATATAACGAGTACTCAACCATTGTAAACTTAAAGCGATTTTTTCTAGTCTATAATTAAAGAGTTAAACGCAGCGCTGCGAGGAAAACGAAGCTGCAAAACTGATGCATTCTGATGGCTTTCCAAGTGAGATCTCTTTTAAATAGAAAAGAAAAATTACGGCGACGACAAGCTATAGTAAAGAACTTTATTTAAATAGCGGTGTAAAACACACTGTGTTAATACTTTTTAAAAGAAGAGCTTTTGCTATCGCATCGAGAAACGTCGCCATAAGTGAATCAACTACTGCGCGCAAATCAACTGGCGAATTTTTGAACAAAAGTTGTGATAACACAAGGAGTCGGTTCATTA